>CAHIKZ030004332.1:842500-1005000 GCA_903632075.3 Acanthosepion pharaonis | reverse complement strand
TAACGGGTGAAAAAAAGTTATTACTGTTCAATTTCTTTATCTTTCTCATTTATTAATGAGTTCTTATTAATTAGATAGATTAGATACTGTAATCCAAACTGTCAAAATATTAAACAAAAAGACTTGTTATACAGTTCTCAAAATTTATTTAAGTCTTATTAAAATATTATGCTTAACAATATAGTTTAGCAAATCATTCTTTTTAAAGCAAGCCATAATAGAACAAACTTAAGTCATTTTAATTTTATTCTCAATTCAGCAGATGGAAATTTGGCTTTTGACCTTTCTTTTTATTGCTTTTGTTTTGTCCACTAAGCATGATTATACTACTGTTACTTTTTTTTTTAGTATAGTTGTTTTCCTGTAAAGTTTACAATAGTATTACTAGACCTGTCAAAATTAGATTTGCATGTTGTTCATATCACCTTTTTGTTGTAAAGATTTTGTTCAACAATGAGATATTTATGAAATTACACTTGATTAGCCATTTACTTGGGTATGTTTTTTTTCTTTTTCAACAGCAATCTATTTCTATTTATCAACAGATACCTGCAGAAGGCTGAAGAGCACAGCTGTTGAAATGCTGTGATAATGATGATAATAATAATAAGAAAGACGAGGACATTAATCTGAGTGTACACTCAGATTAATGTCCTCGTCTTTCTTATTATTATTATCACATTTCAACAGCTGTGCTCTCCAGCCTTCTTCAGGTATCTGTTGATTCAAGTAACCTTTTGGAAATTTTGAACTGAATCCTTGATTTAATCTACATGACTGGATGGTTCTCATTCCACTATGCCACCAAATTTACCAGCCCAGGGATTGAACTCAGTTGCTTTACCACCAAATTCATTAATAAACATTTAAATTCTCTAGGCTATTGTCCCACAGAACAATAACAGCCAAGTGGATTAAAGCGCATTGGTTCATGAATTTGATGGCATATAGTGATTGTACCATGGAATGAAAACTGTTTACCACTGTAGGTTAAATAAGGGGGTCAAATCAAAATTCCTTGAAAGGTTACCCAGATTAACAGAAACTTGAAGAAAACTGGAGAGTACAATAGCCAAAATGTTGCTATAACAACAACAACAAAATTTAGGACACTAGTCCCACTGTATATAATATAAATAAAAACTACTCATCCCAGAAATTCAGACTGTTTCTATTCATTAAATTTGGGACACTATCTGACAAATGCATTAAATTTCAAAATAATGTTTTTCTTTGTTTGTTTTTAGTTATATTTACAGATAGTTATGACAGTTTTGTTCTGATAGCCAGGCAGATTACAATAAGTCCATTTGAATATAATTTGCACACCTTTATATCTAAATCTTTCTCCAATTTCTGCTAGGGGGATGTAGTATATCATCTAACATGTCTTCTTTTTTTTTCTCTCCCCACTCTTCTCTTTGTATTATGGTTTTATTCAGTCACTCAGTAAATTTTATGACACTCTTTTAGCACTACAGTTTCTGTATCTCTCTCTGCATATTAAACAACGTGCAATTTAAATCCAGCCAAATAGATTTTTCGTGCAATCACTTGATAAATATTTTTTTCTTTTTACCTCTTTTTGTAATGTTAATATCTATTATACGTTAACACACGATTTATTCACAAAACAGCATTTCCTTCAGTTTTCATCGACATGCACACATCTTGCTCAGGAATTGTGAGTCTTGATAAGACATTGAAGACAAGAAAGGTGAAGTTGTACTTCAAATGTGATGGCTTCATAGATAAGCTGAATATTTCAGGTTTAAAAAAAAAAAATGCACCTTACCTTATACATACCTAGATTTAGACTTGGTGATGGAAACTGGTTTATATTAACTACAAAAGGATTCTTATTTAAAAGAAAAATAACACTTGCTTGATTAAATGATTTTACTCTGCTGTACACTCAACTAAATTGAAAACTGTATTATACCTTTTACTAATTGATTCTAACAACAAAGCAACATGTATATTTGTTTTGCAGCAATTTTCAGTTACTCTTCTCACCTTGACCTGAATATTTCAGATGTCATAACCTCTTCATATTTTCACCTGACTTGTAGTTAAATGAATAACATTAAACTCTAATGAAAACTAAACAGTTATAGTTTTTAAGGGTGGGGGGATCTAAGTAGGTTACCATGTATTATTCAAAGTCGTAGTTTTAAATTTTTCAACAGCATACTTTAAATCGAAGATAATTGGATGTTCAACAAGCCTTTTATTTTTTATTACATTTAGTTGTTGTCAAATAGCAGATGATTAAAGATCACCTAAATGTAACTAAATTTTTAACATCAAACTGCACAATTTTTTACCTTACAAGTACAAAGCTCCAGGTTAATTACATTTTCAGAAAGAAAAAATTTTAAAGAATAAATCACTGAAGGAATAGCAAGTTTATTTAAGATTTTTTTTTCTGTTGATTATATTTTTGCTACTCTTGCAGTTTTGGTTCTGGAAATCTTTGTAGTAAATTTCCTCCTCTCCTCCCCCCCCACCTCTCTTTTTGTTAAACAATGTTTTACTTGACATTTCAACTTGGGTCTTTACAGTTCCTATTGGGAGACTGAGTTTATGACAAAACTGCAGCAACATATTAAAGATATTACATCTTTAGCAATTAGTTCTGAATTTAAAGAAAATATTGATATATTATGTTTTTATATTGATAAACTAAACTCTTATTATTCCCTTGTGATATATAATTTGTTTATCTGTATTTAATGCAATACAGATGTTAGTACTTTTTACTAAAGATTTGTATAATTAGTTTTAGTTTATATAATGTTATTGTAAAATTTAATTAAAATTATTCAGGCAAGAAATATTTTGATAAGAAATTGCATCAAGATTATTTGCCTTTTCTTCACTTGCAATTTTATCTTTAAATCTGTTATAGAATTGTCCATACTGTGATGATATAACGAAAGTTTATATTTAACTTTTATTAATTCTACAGTGTTTTGTTTTTTGAAAAGTTTTTGTACAAAGCTCTTTCCCTGTGTACAGTAATTTTTGTTTAATCAAAGTTACTACTTACACCGGTTCTCGTACAATCACCAAAGTTAAGCAATGTTGAGTTCTGTCAGTACCTAGATGGGTGACTGCTTGGGAATACCAGGTGCTGTAAGCTTGGCTGTGTAGGCAGTGTAATGGGCTCAGAATTAGAAATCCAGTTGTGTTTGTCATATTTACTTTATGCACAAATATCCTTGGGAAAGGTATGAATCCACCTCTTTCCCCTCAGCTATGGGTTAATTAGTAAAATGTATCGGTAAATCATTATCTTCAAAGAAATTCTTATAATCTAAAAATATTTTCTGGCTTTAAGTAACCTATAAAGGGTTGATAAGCCATAAAAAAAACAAATTGGTCAATAAATCAAAAAAGCTTCCAAGTAGATTTTGATGTTCTTCATGTCTCACACCTAAATTGATGCCACTGATGCATAATGGCAATGTAATTGCATTCTCTCTTGCAGTAAAGTTTATTTCAATGTATCTGTTATTGTTTTTGACTCAATTCATACTTTGTTTAATAATGGCTGCAAGAGATTTTATTTTTACTATTAGGAAAAAAAAAATAGGTTATTTGTATTTATTTTCGAAATTATTTTCACCAAATCTCAAAATTTGTTTAATTTACTCTTACATAGACTGTCTGAGCTTGCTCCCAAAGATATTTCAGTTCAGAAGTATAAATTATACAAGTACATTCCATCCCACCATTACACTTTTATCTACTATGAAAGTTTATAATCACTCATTGTATTTATAACTGTTCCCCCCCCCACCAAAAAAAAAACTCCTTTCTATGAAATTTTGTATTAGTTTCTCTCTTCTGCTTTTAACATTTGCTTATTTTGCTTATTTTCTACCCCCCTGTAGTCAACCTTTGTCTGCTTTCTCCATATTTGCTGTTAACCTCTGATTATTAAATCTGTTGTCACAAAAAATCTTGATATTTTCAAGAAAACAATCAGAAGTCGTTAGTTATCCATTAAGAAGCTTTTACTCTGCATTTTATGGGGGAGGCAATCCATATTACACTTTCCTCTTTTGTTTTTTCCCTGCCCCAAACTGTTGAATCTTGAATGACACAAACTTTCTTTTAAGTGTGATCTTTACTGTCATTTTATGCCATTTCATGCAAATTTCACATTTTTATTTATTAATATTTTGTTGAAGGATATAAATTATTCACTTTGATTACTTGTATTTAACATATAAATGTGTATATCCAATTTATTTTCTATTTTATTTAGTATTGACAGAAAGAGCAACAAAAACGTGTTTCACAGGTGAATTTGTGACATGTAAAATTGCAATAACTTTGATACCTGTATTCTAAATGCAGAAAAATCATCTTGAACCATTTGTAATCTTTGATTTTTATCCATCATGATGACTGAATATCAAAACCTGAGCTCCAGCTCTAGGCTAAAATCCCTTTTAATAAACCCAAGAATAAAATTGTTTTTATGCTAACTTGGTCATTATTGAATAATAAGTGTTCAGCTTTAGGCTCTAATTTTTTTTTTTTTTTTTTTTTTTACATATGAAAAATAACATGCATTATAGCTGTGTCTTTCTTCTTTTTTTTGTTGTTGATGTTGACGTGAGTCCAGGATTAATATGTGGGTTCTGCCTGATAAAGGATTTGTCATAATGAATTGAGGTCAGATGCTCTTCCTGATACCCAACTCACTCAGGGTAGTCAAAAGTACCTGTGTGTTTAGTTGGTCAGTGGCTCCTATAAGAAGCTTATTTGCCCTTTAAAGAAAAGGTCTTGTTTTTCGTCTTGTGGAATGATCTACCACCCTCCTCACCAGCAGAAAAAGCTATTGAAGGGAGCTGGTTTAGACAGCAACCAGCTGTCTATGCAGCAGGTTGTACTGGGTTACATGTTACCAATAGCAGGCCTAAGCTCGACCTGACCTGAAATGGTATGAAAAAAACAAAAAGGGTGGATGAGAACTAACAATACTATGCTTTGAATGGACAATTGGTCTGATACTGAGAATGAATAAGTTACTCTGCTTCTATTCTTTGCTATTTCCTTAAAACCTTTTCAAAATATGCAAGTAGCTTACTCCTCTTGAAAACTCTTTTTGAAATTTATCACTGTAAATATTACCTTTTTATCGTTGTAGCTTGTTTTATTTAAGCACAATAACTGAGTATGTGATGTGGTTGTGGTTCTTCTTTTTTTTTTTTCATGTAACTAAATAGATATTTTGGTTGACATTAATCATGGCATGATTTATAAAAAATCTTTTTCTTTTTTTTTTCTGTCCCTCACCCCTTTTGCAGAATACAACCGGTTTGAAACCAAAATTCAAGACCTACGGGAACAAATAATGAACACAAGCACTGGCAGCTTACGAACAACACAAAAACGAACTTTATATGTCAGGTAAGTAGCATATATTAACAGCTTTTCTTTAAGCACTACAGTGTGTTTTAATAACCTACAAATACAAATAAAAGTTTATTTAAGTGAGTTGTGGAAATCCATTTTTAGGTGTTCATGTTGATAATTATAAACTGAGTGAGAGTACATTTAAATAGTTAAATTGCTTATTGATGATTACACCTATTTCTCTTATCTGCACACCTTGTAACAAAAAATAAAAATTAAATAAATATTATGTTTGCATTCTTTGCAAATCTACAGAAATGCACATCTTGTATGTATTTATAGCTAAAATATTTGATGTTAATTTCAAAAAGCTTTAAGTGAAAAAAAAAGAAGAAACTGATGCCTTTAAAGCTCTCAAAGTTCCTGACCCAATCTTTCCTTGTTCCAAAATAGCATTGAATATCAGCCTAAAATCATTTAAGAAAGTCACAACATTTTAAATGTATTACTTTTCAGAAATCAAATCCAGATTTTATCAGAATTCTTTCTTAAACCATTTTGTAAGAAATTTTTTTAAAAATAATTCTTCTACATTGGCATTCAGGACTCCATAACATTCTATCCTTTGTAGATCTTTGCAGTATGTCTCCTTTTACAAAACACCCCTCACCTTCTTCCATCTATCCATTCACACAAGCTCATCAGGTAGATGGTCCACTGCATTCCTCTTCTCCTGTAGCCTTCAATATGTCCTATGTGTGACAAATTCTCCAAGTCCTCCTCCATTCTGGATATGACGATAAACTACATCTGCATCCTGGGTAGAACGATAAACTACGTCCGACAGCAAGACCTCTGATCAGGAGTTTTTGAGGAGCATGCTACCACCTCTTAATTGCTGGTGTTCCCAGGTCTACCCTGACCCAGGGTGGTAGTACCTGTTAGGGTCCCAGCTTTGGGCAAATAGTTAACCCCAAAATGGGGTCAAGACACTATGAAAGTGTAAAAATAGGTTTTAATACCAGAAATACATTGTAAAATAAATTATTATGAGCAATATATTTTTTGAAAAAAATATTACCAGAAATACATTTTTGAAAAAAAATATATTACCAGCAGTAAAAAGTTTGTCGGCATTAAATAACCCATTGAGGTTGATATGCTGTAAAACAAACCAAATCCTCCTTTCTCATTATGTGTCAAAGAAATTTCAGCTGTCTCTCTGATTCTGAATAAAAATATCCTTTTTGTTTCCATTTTCCTTAAGATTTCTTTGTTGCTTATACACTTCATCTGTAGAATTTTTAGCATCCTTCTGTGGAACCACATTTCTGTTGCCTCCAGTTTTATCTAAAATCTGATAATTATTTACTTGTTTAATAAAAAATTAAGTTTACAATGACAAGTTAAAAATTAAGATTGTATCATTAAATCATTTTCTGCTGTTAACTTTATCAAGAAGTTGTCAAGTTTTTTTTTTTTTTTAAGCATTTCACCCCAAGCAAGGCGGGAAGCCACTAGGACGCAAGGGGTTACAGAAAATAGGAAGATCAGATAGGAGTGATAGAAGAAAGGATGAGGGTAGTAGATAGATTAAGGCAACTGGAGATGTCGATTGACATTACACTTGAATAGCTGGAGATTATAACTCTCAGGGAAACAGGAGAAGGGAAGAGAGTTCCACAGGCGAGAGGTGCGAGACATGAAGCTATTAGAGAAGAAGAGACGGCTACATTTAGGAGTTTCGACAGTGAAGGGGTGAGAGCGGGATGCCAGCCTCGTGAGGGGCGCTTTTGAACTCATGAAGTTTGGGAACCAGCGAATGCAGTTCCTCGGAGCAATTTCCATGAAAGTATTTGTAGAACAGACAGAGGGAGGCAACGGTGCGTCTGTGAGAAAGTGACTGTAGACGAGACGCCAGGGCAGGACCAACCATATTGCATATCCGCTTCTGGAGCCTATCTCGAACCCCGAGGCAAACAGAAGGGGCGCCAGACCATATATGGCAGCAATACTCCATGCAAGGGCTTAATTGTGGATTTGTATATCTGGAGGATCGACTCAGGGGAAAAAACTTCCTAGCATCGCTCAGGGAGCCAACTTTCCTCGCAGTGGACGAGGCAATTGACTCGATGTATTTATTCCATCTCAGGTCAGCAGTCAACGTGAGACCGAGAAGCCGCAGAGAGTTGCTCTTTGAAGTTGAGCGTCAGACATTCTAATGGAGGAAGGGAAGGCTCTCTGTGGTGATTAATAGAGAGCAGTTTTGTCTTCGAAGCGTTGAAGTTGACCAGCCAAATCATGCCCCAGTTCACAATCGATTGAGTTAATAGTCTTGTATATACTGCCCCAGTTTTATATGATTCTTTTCTTTATCAAGTACCATATATACTTAAGTATAGTGCAAGTTTTTATGATCAATTTTTTGTGCAAAAAAAATAGGGGCTCATGCTATACACACATAATGTTTTTTGAAGAGGTTAAAAAAAAAAAAACTCATGCATTTTTGGTGACCGGTTACACTATATACAAGTAAATTTTTTTGGTGGGGTTAAAATTCATACAAAAATATTCTGGGATAGCACTATACTTGAAGTTTGCTTATACGTGAGTATATAAGATATATAAATATGGCTGCTTTAAAAGTGCTGAGATTTTTCTTAGAATTGTGATAAGAGTTTATATTGGAATTTTTTGTAGCATTATGCCTCAAGTTTTACAAGTTTTACTCAAGAGTAAAAAAAAAAAAAAAAAATAATGATCATCAAAGCAAATAATTTAGATTTTTTTTTTTTTTTCTTCTATAGAGAGAAGAAAAAAAATGATAGTTCCATTTTATTATTATATGTGCTGAAAACCTAATCTTGATGACAGTACTTGTAAAGTTCAATATACTCTTAGTAATATTTAGTCTTATTTACAAATACCAACCATTTTCTAAACTAAAAATGAAAAAAATCAAATCTACCAAAGTAGTGAATGAAAGAGATAAGATCATTTTTGTAATTAAAAACACTGAATTAGAAGAAGGAATTATGTTAAAATCTGGAGTTAATTTTTGAAAAGTAATGTGTTTAAATGTGTCCTCACTTTATTAAATTAACCAAGTTAGGTTGATATTCAGGGCTATTTTGAAACACAAATATGGATTCTGTCAGGAACATTTAGAGCAAGGGCATCAGCATTTTAAAGTATCTCCCTCTCTTTAATTGTCATGTCTTTTCAGGGCATAGGTTTTTGTGGCTCACCACAGCTTCCTTTTCTTTTCAACTCTATATTGCCATGATTTATTTGGGGAAATATATTGGAATAGTCACTGTTTCCACAGATTTGAATTGAGCTGTTTTACTCTTAGACTGGTTGCTATCCAAGGCAAGATAGCCTGCCTTGCTATTTATTTAGCTAATGGGAAAAGGAGATTTCTTAGCTAGAATTTGAACTTAGCTTTGATTTTATTTTTCATAGTCCCACCTACAATTCTAGATTGTGTCTATTACTTTTTTAAAAAGTCAAATAAAATAATTTTTTTTCTTAATTTATTTACTTTTTTTTCCCCAGAATAAATTAAATGACAAAACTGAAAAATTACACTTTTCCCCCTCTTAGTTTCCTTTAATTTTTTTACTATTTTATTTTCTGATCAAAGAAATTGTCTTTATTTAACATTCCTTATGCTCATTAGTTGAAAATGTTCCAATCACAGACATAAGCTTTTTAAAGCCCTTTTACTTTTTCATTATTTGTTTTGGTATTTCACATTGCTGCATATTCTTTATAATTTCATATATTTCTTAAATTAATATTAGTTCTAATTGAAGAACAAATGAGTTGATAAAAAATCTGAAGGGATTTTTCTTTGTGCCATGTCCCTTCAGGACTTTGGTAATCATGGCTTTCCACAATTTCATGTCTTTTGTAGTTCTTAATAAATTGTCTTCTTATTGTTGCTCATCTATTTGCTCAAGCTCACTAGATAGGTTATGCATTGTTTTTTTTTTTGTTTTTTTTCCTGTCCCTTTTGCCCTTAATATATCCTGTGAGAGTCAAATTTTCCAAGCCCTCTTTTCTAATGTGCCCTAGAAATTTCAACTGTCTCTTTCTGTATGAGTGTCTTTTTTTGTTTGTATTTTCTCTAAAATTTTGTCATGGCTCACAAGTTTGGTTCAGCATCCTTTTGTAGAACCACATATCTTTTGTTTCAAGTCAACCAATATTTTTAGATCCATTTCTTAGTAATTACAATATACATGTACTGTACATATTACTGCCAGTAGGTACCAAATGTAAATACAGAATGTTTTAATTGAATTTTTTTTTTTTAATTTTAAGTAAATAGTTGATGTTTTTACTGCACAATTTACACATTAACAGATAAAAGCACACATTCACCTATATTATGAGTGATCGTTTATATTCACTACATGATTGTACAAATCTGCCAATAATTGCTTCTACATCCAATTCATCTAACAATTCCTTTGCAACATGTATGATTCCAAGTTCTCCTCCGACAGCTAATTTCTTTGTAGGCCATCTTTATTGGTTTTATATAAATTATTAGAAATTGTTTCTGTTACTTTTATAAAACTTTTTTTTTTTTTGCTTGTTTGTCTTTTAATTATTATTTCTCTGTCTTTGATTGCAGAGCTTTGTTTGATTATGATCCTACAAAAGACAGTGGACTGCCAAGTAAAGGACTGGCGTTCAAATATGGGGACATTTTGCATGTGACTAATGCTAGTGACGATGAATGGTGGCAAGCCAGGCGTATCACCCCAGAAGGCGAAGAAGAAGGAATGGGAATAATTCCCAGTAAAAGAAGGTCAGATTTTTTTCTTTTTTTATACTTATAGTTAGCATTCATATAGAAGTTATAGTTAGCATTCATATAGAAGTCTTTTCTATTTCTTTTCTTAGGCACAAGTTTGTTTACCCTTGTTTATTAAACATACCCATGTTTTTGTTTGCTTGAATCAAAAACTTTTATTTCCAATCTGCTTCATTAAATTATAAGCTATTAAAACAAGACTATTTCAAGATCTTAATCTTTCTTTTTTCTTTTTGTACTAATAACTTGCATTGGATTTTGTAAATTCCTTCAAATAACACTGACTTGTCTTGTTACCTTACTACACATGAATTCATTAATGATTATAGGTATTAAAAAAATCTGCCATTTAATAGTAATGGGTAAAATCTATGATGAAATTTTAAACAAACTTAAAATATCCCATGTCCATTCCTCAGTTTTAGTTGAGAATATTGAACTATTTTTCATTCTCCATTTAGCCCAGTTTGAAACAAGTTTCTTATTCATTTGTTACAAATTTCGAATTTATGAAATTCAAATATCTAATATTTTGCCATCAAAAAGGTACTTGATAACCAGTATTTCACCATGCTCAAATTACTTGCATTTTCTGCAGAGCATGGATAAGTTAAACAGAAAAATCATTTTTCCCTAGAAATACTGTTCATATTTTTTTGTTTATGTAAATTTATGGATATATAAAAACTTTTTGTCTCTTAAGTACATTGAGAAATTTCTATAAGCTTTCCGCATACACAGCTGAAACTAGAACCATAATTTTTTTTTTGTTTTGTTTTTGGTAGGTGTGGAGGACAAGCATTTATTAAAAGTAATATAACAATTTCAGCCTGTTATTAAATAACTTAGTTTTTTATTAGGTCCTCTATATTTGATTTTATTAGCAGTTTGAATTTACAATAGGTAAGCTTCAACATTATAATTATGGCACATTGCCTTGCAAATTCCTTGAAATTAAGACCTGATATCAGTTTTATTGAGATTCTATTTATTAATAATTGTAAAACCTGTCAGAATTCTTATTGCATAATTTTTTTTATCCAGTAATCAATAATTAGCAATTTATCTTTCTTAAAGTATATTAGATGCACTTATGACAAGTTTAGCAGCTGTAGTAATCTGTTGTTAAAAAAAAAAAAAAAAAAAAAATGGAGATTTAGGTTTGAATTATTTTTATTTTAATTTATAATTTTTAAACAAATGAGTTTGAAGCTTGGATATATTTTGTAGACATATGACCATTATCATTTTTATTCATACATAAATCTGACTATTAAATATGACTATTGTTTTTTATTCATATATGAATCTAGAAAATTTTAATTTCCTTCCTGCTGTAAGAGGATGAATTTTTAACCTTTTATGCTAATGTAATTTATGAAAATTAAAGTGACATATTTACTCTATTTACATACAAACTTTTCTCCTCATCTTTGTTGTTAACACAAGATTTTAGCTGTTGCACTCTCTGGCCTTCATCAGTTGTACATTCTGAAATGAACCTTTTTATTTAATCTACAAGAGTAGAGTGTTCTACTTTCCATGTCTGGGGATATCTTGACTGGATCCTATTTTTAACGACTGAAACATTATGATAACAGCAACAAAGATGAGGACAGTAGTCAGTATATAGATAATGTAAGTAATGATAACCCTCATCTCAGAAATTCATACAGAAATTAAAATGACATAGTTTCTCTATTCATTTGTTTATTCTCTAGAGTTGAGCGGAAGGAGCGAGCACGATTGAAGATTGTCAAGTTTACTGGCAAAGGGAATGATAAGGTAAAGTTAAATCTTGTAAAACTAGATTTTTTTCCCCCACTTTTGGGAGCTTATGCACCTGTATAAATACAATCCTTCATTCAAAAATGATTCTTCTATAAACAGGTTTACTTTGCTGCATGAAGGAATAGGCTTTATATTAGGTTGGAACTGAATTTTGTAATGTTTTTCAATAAGTCGCATATAAACAGGTGATTTTAATTCATATGTAACTGAGATATATATATATATATATATATATTTTGTTTGTTTGTTTGTTGAAAAGTGACATTTCAGTATAGCTTTCTACATAATTTCTGTGTGCATTGTGAAACTTAAATGTTTTATATGTAAAGAGTGAAATGGTAGAAAATGGGATGCATTTTTGTCATTTGATGCTCTTTGATTTCTGGAAAGAGAAAGAATACTGGAAAAAAACAGAAAAAATGATATGCACTATTTATAGAGAGGGTGCCATCACTGGGAGTACTTTTAGGTTCAGAAATGGAAATTTTGATCCAGAAGATTACAGGCGTGCCAGAACATTCTCAGTTGTTGATGATGACCAAATTGAAATGCCGATTAATAAAAAATGGTCCAGGTGACATGGCAGAGGATATGGCAGAGATTCTCCACATATGTGTTGTAAAATATTTGAAAACGTTTAAATATATGAATTGCTACAATGTTTCTATTATGATTTAATGGAAAATGAATTTATTGGATCCCAATTCTATCTGTGATTCTCTACTGAAACACAATAAAAATTATCCATTTTTAAAAAGAATAAACACAGGTGATGGAAAATGGATTGTTTACAACAATTTCAAGAAAGTGATGTTTTGTATCTAGTGGCATTAGAAAAGTATTGTGTATTATAAGCTCCTTCTGTAAAATCAGACATTGGATTCAGACAAGTACCATTCTCATTTGCACCGAATAAAGGCAGCAATCCAAAATTAGCTAATTGGAAAGGCATGATCTTCCATCAGAATGCCAAACCTCACATCTCTTTGTGGACTTAAAAGAAATTGGTACAGCCTGGATGGGATGTCCTACTACTACTATAACCATCAAACTAACCTGGCAATGTACCTTTAGATATCCACTGATTTTGATCTCTACAAAATTATCTTACTAGGAAGAACTACTACAATTCTTTTGAAGTTATGTGAGTTTCATCACCGAAAAAGATGCCAAGTTCTGGGAGGATGGTTTTGTGAAGCTGCCTCAAAGATCACCAAAAATAGCATGTGTAGCAGAATTATTGTCTTTGAAATTCACTTAACACAAACTTTTGTTCCAACAGAATACAAGTGTTCATTTTTTTTTTTTTTTAAATTTACTTTCAAGATATACAGTCCTATTAATTACATAAAACTTTTCATTGTCTTGTTGACATTACTAAATTGACATTGATACCTATGAAAAATGTTATTATACAAAGTAAACATAAAACTGAACCTTTATTTTCATCATTGATATTTTTTGTCGTTACAGGCAGCAGCAGCAAATGAAAAAAGGAAAAAGAATTTCTCATTTTCTAGAAAGTTCCCGTTTATGAAGAGCAAGGACCATAGTGGAAGTGAAGATGTTAGTGCTGATGAACGTAAGTACTTGTTAGCATTTTCTTTCTTTTTACCTCCTTCGAGATAATAATGTTCAACTGCATCCCTTTGTAGATAGCTAAAGAAAATCTCTCTCCCCTCGCTCTATTGCCCATGCTTGTTCTCCCCTCCCTCTCTATTACATTAATCCATGTAATTTCCTACAATTTTTAAAATGAAACTGTATTCCAAAATAATACTTCAACAAAACTACAACATAAAACATGCATATCACCCACAAGGAGTTGATTTTCTCTTTTCTCTATCACTCATCTGAGCTTTTTTCTATGCTACTGATATATTTATTATCAAAATTAAATTCTGTAATTGTAACAAATTATAACATTGTTACAATTTATTTATTATAGCAGTTGTCATGTATTTTCAGATTACATTGTTTGAATCTTAAAAAATTTAAATAATTTTATTTTGTGGTATATGCTTCTTATTAGATAAGTTTATTTTATGATTTTTTTTTTTTTTAAATTGTACATTTGCTCAGTGTGTGTGTGTGTTGTATATCAGTTATTGGCATGCCAAGTTCAAATTGTGGCTGAGATTATTACGTTCACTTTCACACAAATACCCTTGGGAAAGGTATTGATTTAGTTCTTCTAAATAACAGAGCAGACAGACTGCCATCCAAGTCTAGATTGCTCCATCTAGGAGAAAGACAATTGTGATTTCAAAACTTGTAACAGCTCAAAACTGCACAACAACCTGCTCACCCAGTCTGTGAGATGGTGACATTTAATAGCTAAAACAGCAAAATACTGTGACCAAGGGCCTGAATTGACACCCAACAATGATGATTAAGGGGACATTGCCCAAAATTTTGTCATATGTTATAGCCACGTCTCAACAAGATTTCTTGTTAGCAGATTCAAAATAAACTTTAATAAACCGATTGCTGATTGAGTATTCAAGTAGTAAGTTATCTACAAGCTTTAACTATTTAAATAATCATTATAAATACTCTGCCATCATAAGAGTACATTTCTTTCCTTATTATATGCAATTTTCAGTAAACTTGGACCTTCATGCCTGCAAAAGAGTCAGTGTCAAAAGGCCCAATTTTTTTAATTTTTTTTTCCTCTCTCTCCCCTTTGACACCACTATTATCTTAACTACCTTCATTCCTCGGCAATGCTGATTGTTTTAAAAAGTGATGATTAGAATTGTAATAAAAGCTAAACATATAATGAAAGTGAATTTATACATTTTTTTGTCTTGAGGATTTACGACAAAAATGTTAAACAGCATTATTTATTAGATTGTTTATTTACAAGAATAATTTTATAGTTACAACATTCTAAAAACTAATATAATTAAAACTAATGCAATTCAACATTTATCACTTAGCAATTTATTAAAGAAATAAATATGAAAACAATTTTTTATTCCTAAATTTATAAACATTTACTAAATTATTAAAATATGTGAACCAACTATAAGGAAATTTTTATTATTTACCATTTTATAAAGTTTGAATCAATTGGTAATTAGCTGAAGTTTTGTCAACCATTCCAATAAACAGTATTATAAATAAATATTGTAAGTAAACAATCAAATAGTGTTTATTGTTTTTGCTGTCATTTCTCAAGAACAATGAAGATATAAATTCATTTTCATATGCTTAGGTTTTATTACAATTCTATTCATTGCTTATTAAAATAATAAGCACTGCTGAGGGAGTGAAGGTAGTTAAAATAATAGTGGGGTCAAGGGAACAATTGTCCTTTTGACAATGTTTTTTGTGGGCATGGAGGTCCATGTTTGCCCAATTTTCAATTAGAGTATCATTGAATATTGAACAGAATGGTAATCATAAACTAGCTTTTTATCTATATGTGCACCATAGCTCAAACTTTATTGCTGTTGTATCTTTAGAAGATCTTATTCATTGCTTTTGTTTTCTTTAGATTATCTTTGGTTATAATGCTAATTTTACTCTTGATTAAGTGAGACTACTGCCATCTTTTATTGCAATTATCTCCCTTTATTATTTGCTTTGTCAAAAGACAAATCTTGCAGTTACATTCAGTAATACATTCCAGTAATAGTTTTATGGCAGATTTATTCTGAACATAGTAAATAAATTCTCCCAACACCATCATCGTCTCCGAAACAAAATGATTATTGATATGGATTATAAAAAATTATGATGCATAAATATTTATAAGCAGGTATGACACTTGTCAAAAATAATGGATTAATTTGTCAAATAGAATGTTACATCTGCATAGATTCAATATTGTATTGATGTGCTCTGAAAAATTGCTCTCTCATACACACACAGTGTTTATATAAGTGGGGGCTGAAGAGTTGTCAGTTCAACCTACTTCCCAAAACCTGACCAGCTATTAGAATTTCGCAGGAGAAGTGCTTTTTTTGGTAGGACCAAGAACATTTCAGCAACCTTCATTTATATGTATGACGATTGCTGAAAGTTTTTGCTATATAATTTGAGTGAAGTTAGAATTTTATGATTTAATGTTAAAAGTTTTATTTATATTCGTTTTTGTCATGTGACTAATTGTACTTATTGTTTGTATTTATGATACCTTTAAATTTAATTTTTGATTTTTTTTTTTCTTTCTTTCTTTTTTTCTTTTTCTTTTTTTATTTTAATTTTCTTCTGGATCTTGGGGAAAACAGAAGGTGAGCTTTCTTTTTGAATATTTACCAATTTATAACTACATTTTATCTATGGTATAAATAAAGTGGGATTCCTTATTTAGAAACCAAGTACTCTTTTACAATTTACAGATGGCCAATAATTGAAATGGCAAAATTTGTTAAAAGCTATTCTCACTCTTGGTAATTGGAACAGATTAATTCCTTCTTGATCATCCACCTCCATCATCTCCCTCACCACCAAGTACTCTCTACTTTGCTAATGTTCTTAAATCCTACTCATTGTTTTTATTTTTTATTTTATTTTTTATTTTTTTTTACCCCTTCAATTGATTCTTGTTTATAAATGAAATCTATAAAGTAAATGAATTGCCTGATTTCTTCATGTTCTCATTTTGCTTGATTGAATTTTCTCTGATCAATAAATTTGAATGCATTTTTTTTCCAATGTAACCTGATATGAACTAACCCACTGTTTTTTTTTTTCTTCTTTTTTTTTTTTTTTTTTTTTTTTTTTTTTTTTTTTGCATGCAGAAGGCGACTATCCTGGCCAAGGTTTCTATTCTCTGTTTGTTCTTAGTTTTGTTTTGCTACATTGCTTTAGACAGTATTGGTTTTGTATTTATATTTCTGTTGGCTGCTTGCCTCTAATTAGGTCCACTTTACATAACCTAACATTAAACAGCTCTTTCATATGCCCACCAAACTAACAAGGCTTTTGTTTTATAACGACTTTTCTTTTAAAATTTCTTTTTAACCCACAAACAATATAATAAAGTTCATTGACTTTTTTCATTTTAAATAATTGTTTATTTAGTGGTAATGGTTTTTACTTATACTTTTTAATTTTTAGGCATTGATGCAGTATTTTGACAAAAAATATAGCAAACATTGAAAATGACTTAAAATGATTCCTTTAACCAAAAGTTACACTAACAGTAGTTACAATGGTTAGGAATTAATTTAACTTTGATTCAATTAATAAGTATGAAAAAAGTTAAAAGAAAAAAACTTTGGTGACCGTTTGAAGCTAAGATTGTTTTAATATTCTGCTCTGTTCAACAACTTTTTGCTTACATTTCTTATTAACTCATCTGAAAGTGAATCAATAAGTCTGTAGCCTGACATATAGTTATTAGTTTACTTTTGAAATGAAGTTTCTGTTGTATAATGTTTGATTTAATGAATATATAAATATATAAATAAATTAATTGCATTGAAAAAGAAAAATTGTTGAAAAATAAATGTAAAGCAAATGCTTTTTCATCATTGTGCTATAGATTTATTGATGCACTTACATAAATTGTGCTTTTTTTTAAGAGATAAATTTTAGTCAGTTTCTCTGTGGCCTCTTTTTTTCTTTTTTTTTTACTAGTTGATATCATTAAAAGGATAAAATGTGCCTATCTCTGAGCATTACTTTTCTTGCATTTACAAATAAGGAGATATGCCATGAATTTAAATTTTATTTCCTTAATCTTGTATAAATGTCTACTCTTGATTTTAATGATTAATATCCATTTGGGATCCTGTATCATTTAGATTTTCTGAAAAATCTCCTCATCTCTTGGTTCAAGTCTTGCAAAAAGGTGGAGTTTTTAAACGCATGTTACTTCACACTGTTGCTTTATTGAACATTAAGAGCTGCATGTTGGGTTGTGTTCCAACATGATTTCTACTTGCGTATATTTTGAAAATGAGATCTATTTCAGGCCATGTGAATGTTGCAATATCTGGTGTCATCTCACCTGCTAGAATTTCTTAATGATGCATGCCACTGCTTCTTGGTGCTACAGCTCGCTGCTACTCAATAACAAGTGACTGTATTACTTTTGTTATCATGTTTTGTAAGGTATCAATGTCCCCGTTGTATCTAATGCTACATTATCACCATTATTTTTTTTGTTGTCATATTTTTATTGTTTTAATATTGTCTATATCTCTTTACTATAGGAAAGTTGATCTGTCAGCAGAATTTTTAAATAGTAAAGACCCTTTGATCTAAACTTTCATCCCCATCCCAATCATTTTTTTTTTTGCTTCACTTTCTCAGAAATTTACTGTTAAATTTTTCCTTTACCTTTCTCATATTTTTCTTCTCATCTCAAACTTCAACACTTTGTTTACATTATTGTTACTTTTCATGTACACCCCCCCTCCCAATTTCTTCCCAACCCCTCGTCTGTATTGTCATTTCTGAGAGAACATACTTCTTTTCAATTAAAGAGCTTTCTAAGGAAATACAATGATATATATTAGTGAATATACATAATATCCCACGTCAATAGCATGACTCTGAGTTTTATGCGAATATGCAATCTTCAGGAACAGGATACTCTCTGAAAGTTAAAATATAAAAACAAATAATAATTAAGACACAATTTTTAATCAACACCTTAAACCTGAAACTCTGAGCTGTGCTATCAATATGGGATATTATGTATATTCATTAATATATACTTAATAGTTCTGTTATATAACACTGAGCACTGTTTTTATAACACCTGATAAAAAAAATATGTATATGTATGTTTTTTTTTATCATACCCATATCTATCGTGTATGTGTGTGTGTGTGTATATATATATATATATATATATAATTATATATATATATATATATATATATATATATATATATACTTTCATTGGATAATATAGACATATTCTGTTTACTTATTTTATACTAATCCTTTCTAGTTATCTAATCATTCTTGATGTTAAGATGTAATTCATCAAGGAAGGTGCTGTAGTTTTTTTTTTAATCCAAGTACTTGCAAACTTTTCTAAGATCATCATCGGGGATAAATTACAAACTTATTGTAACAGTGGTAAAATCTGCATTCAGTTTTGACAGAGATTTTTAAAAACATGTGCAACCACACTCTGTTATAGCCACTTTAAATGTATCTGTTGTAGTTATGGAAATTTTTTCAAAACAAGCATTTCAATATAAGGTAACTGACCAGGAATTGGTAGAAATGTAAAATGGCATTAGTATATAAAAGTTATATGCACTTTAATATGTTGCTGCTGTATTCATAATACATTTTGTTGAGTGTTGGTTGTTTAATTTTGATATAGAGAGTTTTGAGAATTTGTTTATTATTTTTGTGGTGTAGTATATTGGTGTTGTCAACAAGTATTTTCCTGTATTGTGAAGGTTGACGGGAATAAGTCTTTAAATATTGTGCAACAGAAACTTGTATCCGAACAATGATGATGTTCTGGTCATCAAGCCAACATATATAGTTACTTTTTTCTCAGAGAAATAAGTTTGTCTTTGTAATTTACCCCTGAAAATGATTTTGGAAAAGATCAATAGTATTTGGATTTAAAAAAAAAAAAAAAAAAAAATAGAGAACTTTCCTTGAATTTCATCTTAACATCAAAAAACTACTTAGACAACTGGAAAGGATCAGTATAAAAATAGACACAATATGTATATTAGTCAATAAAACATACATATATATATATATATATATATATATATATATATATATATATATATATATATATATATATATAGAGAGAGAGAGGGATACATTTTCTAAATGACTCAAAAATGAAATTAACACTGACATTTCATTTTAAGATACATTTACCAAAATTGCACAAAAATATCTTGAAATATGAAAGAGTAAATTTATTCCATAAAATCACTATTGGCTTCAACCACAGCCTCCAGATGACTTTGGGATCTCCTGCAACTCTTCTGGACAGTTTCCATGTTTAAATTGGTGATTGCAGCCATAGCCTTTAGTTTATCTTTGGTGTTACAAGGAGTTGATCTCTTGCTCAACTGCACTCCACACATAACAATTAGGTGTGGTCAGATGTAAGGGGTGCTGTGGTTTCAGAAATTGTCTGACAACCGTGACTGGGTTCTTCTGCTTGTGTGGCATGGTGCAGAGTCCTGTTGCCAGATACAGGATCTTCCAGCAGCTACCATATTGAGTCAGGGTAACACTATCTACTCAAGGCACTTGATATAGATCTTCATGTTGAGTCTGAGTTCCTGTTGGAAGATGAATGGAGGCATAATGTTGCCATCACTAGTGATCACTCCAATCACCTTGGTAATCACCATTAGACTCGTCCAACTCTTTCTGCACTGTCCTCAGATTGACACCCAAACACTCTAAAATATTTGTATTGGAGCTTCCAATGCAAATACCAAGCAGTACAGCATGCCATTTCCAAATTTCTGGCAGAATGAATTGTCATGATGCTCTTTTTCCCCCCCACAGACAGTGCCCAACTGACCTTATTATACTGTAAAGTCAACATAATCAAAAACAATCAACACATGCGCAAAATTAAAAATATGAAATGTCAACAATTTACCCATCGCATATAGTGATTTTTTTTTCCAAGTGTAGCACAAGGCCGAAAGTATGGGACACCCAGTGAGGATCAAACTCACTACTCAGTCATAATTGTTCTAGTGAGAACAAGCTTGTTAACCATTGCACCACATTGGAATGCCTCCCATCACATATTGTCTTGAATGCAGAAATATTTGTATGAAACTTTTATAAAAAAAAGAAAAAAAAAATCTTTAATTTCTTTTTCATGTATTTTCTCCCAGATCTTTTTACCTGTATTGTACGTTTCTTATCTATTCTCTAAATGCACTTCATTTTGCATCTTCTCACCTGTGGCCTCTGATCTGTACCAGTATTGTAATTCATTGTCTTATTCTCTGATTGCTTGAATCACGTTACTATGCCATTCATCACTGTTTATCTTATTTAGTATCTGCATTTTACTCTTTCTTGTCAGTCTTTTATTTCTTTAAGCCTTTTGAGTATTTCTACCAACTCAAAGCTTGAATCAGTCATTTTAGTTATAATTCTTAATTTGTTAATGTAACATCACCTATAATTTAGTTAAACATAGGTGGGTTTTTTTTATCTTTTATTGAATGTATGTGTGGATAACTATAGTCACTATTTGTAATGCCAAACACTTGCCTTTGCTTCTATACCAAGTTCAGAGATACTTATAAATTGTATTTAACCATGATATATACATGCATGTGATTTGACATTAGTTGAAGTTATGTATATGTAGTTGGTGTTTAACACACATACACTCGTAAATATGTGATTATGAGTGAAACCATGCATTCTCTTATGTAAATGTATATTACGCACCTTTGCAGCTCAATATATATATTGCCAAATAATATTGCATATATAAATTGAAGCTCGTTTTAATTGCAATACCTAATTTTAACACCTGTAACAATTATATTTAAATAAGTATGGTACCAAAAAATTAATGACTTTCTTTCTGTTGCTTTATTAATGACAGCAATATAAATATACTTAAAAATGCTGCTTATAGATTAAAATATTTATGTTGATACAACTTCTCTTTTTTCTCTTGAGAGTATTTTTCTGCTATAAGTATTTCTTTGTTCTCTGCTTACTTGATCATAAGCTGTTTCTTTTGACCTTTTGATATCCAGATTTTTTTTTTGATATTTTGTTTAATCTGGAAAAAGGTTAAATGTGGTTTTTGGTCCTTTATCTGGACCAGTTTTATACAATTAGTGCTGTTTCAAACTAATTTTTATTTTTCTGGTGTATTTTTATTTCTCCACTGTTT
The DNA here is from genome assembly GCA_903632075.3 of Acanthosepion pharaonis. Lineage (NCBI taxonomy): Eukaryota > Metazoa > Mollusca > Cephalopoda > Sepiida > Sepiidae > Acanthosepion > Acanthosepion pharaonis. The sequence goes on along the minus strand of CAHIKZ030004332.1, from coordinate 983,176 downwards.
TTCTTGTGGAAAATATTTTGCTGAAATTACTGACCTAGAAATAAGACTTCAAATTTGGCTTAAATGGCTTTTCTTTCACTAGAAAAATACAGCCAATATTAAGTCTTTGTTTAAAATTTTCATGTTATAAGTTTGTGTGTGTGTGTGTGTATATATATATATATATATATATATATATATATATATATATATATATATATAGTGTGTTCACTTGTATGGATATGAGGTTGTGACCCAGTTTTGTCTGATGATCGCAGAAAACATGAAACCTAGAATCACAAACTCATATCCATACAACTGAATATGTTAGCTCTATCACTGATACTGAGCACTTTCCAATAAGTACTGCCCATATAAAATAATATATATAATGAAATCAATTTTTTTTTCATATTAATATCAGGTTAGCATATTAATAAAACAGAAGATGACATGTTCTTTCAAATATTTTCTTTGAATTTCCTTAAATGTTACTTAACTTTTTCTCTCTTCTTCCAGTTTCCTCATTTGTTTTTGTTTCAGTAGTGTATCATTAAAAATGCATATTGGCTCTGATCAAATGTAGGGTTTCATTACATAATTTGCTTTTGTACACTTCAAGGGCTTTTGTAAACTTATTATTGAGAGAGCAAGCCAACAAAGTGATGCTCTGTTACACATCATGATACCCTGTCTAATAAGAGTATACCATGCACATGCGTCACAGCCAAATGCCTGCAGTGTAATGACAGGTTTTGATAAAAGCAGTATATATAGCCTTGCAGGTGATTCCCTAAGTTGCCTTCAGATTGAGTAATTCAGTTCACTCAGGAAGTCTCCAAATAAGGGTGTGTCCACAAGTATCTAGATGTAACTCCAAAGTCACCTTGGCTGCCTCATCATTCAAACTTTAAAAAAAAAAAACTCTTGACATTCAGTCATGATGCTCCCTCACTATTCTCACTCATGAACAGAGATGCTTAGGATATTGGCGCCCTGAAGACATACCCAACTAGTTATGGTCAGGCAATTAACAAGTATGTCTCTAATACTGATCAAGATATTTATTGTAGCCCATCTTAATTGCCGAAGACAAAATATGTATCTCCAATCAATTAAGATATAAAAGCCATACCTGGTTTAGCGGGCATTTATTATTATTCAATGTTTGCATCTAAAAATGCTTGTTGGTTCGTTACTCATTAAGACATTCTCATTTTTAGATTAAATTCTTATTTACCATAATTTCTCGAAAATAATACGCATTTTTTTATTGTAAATTACAGGTGATAGTAGGGGTTCAAGCAAAAAAATTTTTTTTTGTTATTGATTTATAATAATAAATACAGACTTGTTGTCCTAAAATAAGAAAGATATTATCCCATTTTTTTTTTATTTTAAATCCAACAATAATAATTGTAACTTTTTTGTCAATAAATTTGTTTATCAGTAACTGCATTTTTTACTTGGCAAAAAAAAATAAATAAATAAAAAAAAAAAGAAAAAAAAAGGCCAATTTCAAAGAAAAGAGGATATCAAGTTAACAATTTATTGAAATTTTAATTTTCATCATTATCACCACTTTCTATTATAGCATCAATATATCTAAATTGTCATTAAACAAATTATCATTCACAATATTATCTTCATCCTGTTCAAAATTATCTTCGGCCTCTTCATTCTCTTGCCAAGGTTGTTTGGTCAGCATTTCCAATACAGCCTAAAGGATAGGTTTTTTTTTTTTTCTTAGCTGAATAACAAAACACTGAAAATTCAAAAGCTTATCTTCGTAGTCATCAGGCAAACACTGGGCTATGGATGTTCTTCTAATAGATATATGAAACTTCTTCTTAAAAAAGAAAACATCAGTTTGCTGAAGCTTTAAATGTGTTTCCAGGATACATAGTTTTCATAAGTTCTTTTACTTTCATCCTTATTTCCACAGTATTTATGGAACATCCACTTGATCGTATTTTTTTCACAAATTCAACTAAATTTTGTTCCATATCTGGATATTGCACTTTTCTTCTACCTATAGCTTTGGCACTTGATTTACACTTTTTTTTTTTTTGTTCATTTTTATTCTTTCTCCATAAACGTATGTTGGCTTTATTCAACTCATATTCTCTAGCTGCAGCTCTCTTTCCTGTTCTTTCTGTTAATTCTATTACCTTTTGTTTAAATTTGCATTATAACTCGCACATTTTGGTGACATTTTGGCGGTAAAATAAAATATTATATTTAGTGGAAAAACTGGCTGATAATTTTCAACATTATTTTAGCTGCTTAGTTTTGATTTTATTCTTAATGTCAAGACCAACAAAATGTCTTTTTTTTTTTTCTTTGACAAAATTTATAGATGTGTATTATACATAGGGATAGATATATTTCTTAATTTTTGGATCATTTGTACATATTTTCGAGAAATTATGGTAAATATAGGCTTCAAATGAATGATAAATGACTTAGCTGAAGAAAGAAAAAAATAACTTTAGGATAAAGTTGATTTTAAATTTAATTCATTGAGTTGACCCCTCGTGTAACTTTTTTTTGGGTGCTGTAGATTTCATGAAATCAGATTGTGTTGTATCAACTTTTTTTTCTTACATGTAGACACCTGTTACTAAATAGAAACTTTAAGCATTAATTTATGTTGGAAGGGTTAGTGGAAATATAATCTTCAGCAATTTTCACATTTTCACATAGTCATAAAACGACTCTTCTATCATCACCAGGGCAGGAGTGGGGATTGTGTTGTTGATCATTACATGAAAAATGATAATGCCTCATACATTTTAAAACAATGGCTCTTCTATTGTGCAAGCTCTAGATGACAGAAAAGGTGTTTTCATAAGCTAGTTCTGTGAATTGTTTACATAGACTAATTGCTAAAGTTGATGATATGCCATGCTGTACTCTGTAATAGTTTCAGCCATGATTCTTTTTCCTTTTTTTTTTTTTTTTTTTTATCTGGTCTGTTTTCATTATTCATATTGTCATTTGTTTTGGATCTTGATTGTCTTGTTAAAATAATTTGCTTGTAAGACATTCTTAAGTTTCTTTTTTTTTCCTTTTTGTGTTTTGTTTTTCAGCTGCACATTTTTTTATGCTTTTTCATTCTGATGATACAAAGTCTTGAACATGTGCTTGTTTATATTAACAAAATAATTTTATTTTTAACTTTCAGCATTTAATGACTGTTTGCTTGCTTTTGAGCATTATTTTTTCTTTTAAACTGGTTATTGTAGGTACCTCCACGAAATTACTAAAAAAATAGCATAACATGATGAAAAAGACACCAAACTTGACGAAAACAAAATTTTATCATCTAAATGCTTGTTATTATTAAGAGGAAAGACCAAAGTTTATTTTAATTATTTCTAAAAAAATTTTCCATCTTTTTAGAACATTCTAAATTTTGATTTAAAAAAAAAAAAAAAAAAAAAAAACCCTTGTTTCTCTTTGTATCAGTGGAACTAGTAAAATAACATATACAATTTTTAGCATGTTTTTTTTTTTTGTATGACACACATTAATTTGTAAAATCTTGCAAAAATAAAAATAATTGTCTGATGTTAATAAAACTTTCAGAATCTATTCACAGATGCTGGAAATTATTATAAATGTTTCTTTTTTTTTTATTAAAGTCATGGCAGAAATATTTTTTTTATATTTATTACCCCATCCCCCACTAACTAATTTTATGAAAACTCTAGAAATTCTATCGCATCAAGTTTAGTGTTTACAATAGTTAAAAGCACAAGGCTTTGAGGAATGCAAATCCTGTTTTTTTTTGTTTTGTTTTTTTTTTAATTGGACCCATCCTACCTGAAAATCAGCTCTGAATTGTAACATACAAAACTCAATAAAACAAAGATATTATTTAATTTCAAATGCTTTTATTTGCTTTTATGAATATGGACAATATTTTCTGAAAGCAAAAAATTTTTCCCATGAAAAATGAATTTTTAATACAGTTATTTGTTATTTTTTTTTAATTATAATCGATTTTTTACATTTAAGTTGTTAAAATATTATAAAATTAGTTAAAAGCCACATCAGGTTTCCTAATGGTCTTTATGAGATCATTTTTAGCGCGTTGTAAATTGTATCGTTTTGACTAATCAAAAAAACCTGCAGTAATTAAGAAATGTAATTTTGTGTTTATAATCGGGCTGTAATTATAAAGTACGGAGGACCAACCAGAATACAATTAAGTTGCATTATTTGAGTTAAGCATTGTTCTCCATTGTTAAGGTCTTTACTTTTGTGAAACATGTCTGGAGAAGTTAATTGGATTTTTCAATTTCAACTGAGAAGTGTACCTACAAGTATCAGTATCATCTTATGAAATTTATATGATCTTATTTTTATATTAATCTCAGTTATGACATTTTTCCATAAATGAAATATCAAAATTAATGATAAAATGAATGGAAATACAAATAACACAGTAAAATGTAATAAATGTACATAAAATTATAGTATTTTATGTACACTTCTGATAAAATTTCATAAGGTACCTACACATTAATTAGATATCTTTCTTATGAAATTTAATTTCACTCTTAACAGTCTTGTTTTAATTTCTTTATAATATATTTTCCATAAAGCATCATAAATGTAAAGGTGAAAGCTAAGTACAAAAAAAAAAATAGTGCTGAAAGTTTTCCTTAAAAATTCACTTAAATCTAAATAACTTCACTTTTTGCCTTCCGTAGAACAAATTATGATCACGTAATCCGTCAATACGTCATTCAATACCTGTCAAGTGACCCAAAAGGTTATGACCTGCTTTGTTTTATTTTCTTTTCAGCGGAGAAGCTAAGTTAACCTTGGTTCAAAACATTTTAAATAAACATTATAATTTCTGATTTTCTTAAAATAAGTTTTGAAAAAATGATAATTGAGTTTTAAAAGAATTTCAAAGTGAGATTTTCATTTTTTTTTTTTTTTTTTTATAAAATGGAAGAAAAATGGATGCCATGATTATCTGTCAATTTTGCTGACTCAAAAAAAAAAAACAAGATTTTTAACAAAAATTTCGGACGTGCTCAGAACCATTAAAAAAATGTAAAAAAAAAATACCCCCAAAATACTTTGATCTTTCCTTTTAATAATATGAACATTTAGACGATAAAATTTTGTTTTCGTCAAGTTTGGCGTCTTTATCTCATGGAGGTACCTAGGTTATTGCATTTGTAAAGTCATTTGAAAATGTATTTGGGAGTTATGCAGAAATTCATTTATATCTACTATGAAAATTTTTATGTAGGAAATATAGTTCAAATTTTATGTACCTCCTGAGAATGCTGCACACAAAGGTCTAGACCAATGTTTCTGGTGAATTAATTTAAAATAAGACTGCCATAAATCTGCAGAAACAAAGCTACAGATTTAAACATATAAAAAAAAAAACACTTTGAATACTTCATCAGTTTCATATTAATTGCCACTTCAAAAATTTCAACTGTAATATCAATTATTGCAAAGTTATTTTTGTTTGACTTTAAGTGGGCTAATATGTAGAAAACATATATTAGTTTGCTAATATAATTTTGCAACTTCATTTTCTTCTCAAAAATCAATGGGAAAGGATATTATTTAATTAAAAGTTTATATATATATATATATATATATATATATATATATATATATATATATATATATATATAAATTCTTTACTCATTTTAAAACAATTACAGGACTTAAGTATTGAGCACTTTTTTTAAATTGGCTAGAATGGGTCAATTTCAGGGTAAACTTTGTCCCATAGCTGATTTAAATGAGTGAAGATTTTATACACAGTTCCTATTATTACAATAGTAGGGCACTTTGTGAAAATTTTTGCCACTTTGATATATGTTATTTTATACTATATTGTTATATAAGGTAGCACTAAATAGAAAGCATGTACCTGCAACTTGCCCTTTAAAATAAAGCTTAGGTATATATGTTCCTAATTGGCCAATTGTGATTTTAGGGAAGTTAAAAATACTAGCTAATTTTATGAAGAACAAATTAGTCATGGTAAAATCTTTGTATAAAAATCAATATATATAGTAAGTATTGAACTGTTAGATGTAAGAAATTTTCAGATATTTTGTTAAAGAGTAAAAAAACCTTTAAAAAAAAATGTGCATTCAACTTGTATAACATATAAGCATTGATATATTTGATTCCACAATGATTCAGTGTTTTCCTCTGTCCCTTTTGCTTTCAATCTGCCCTGTGAGTATCAAGTTTTCCAAACCCTCTTTCCTCATATGCTCTAGGAATTTCAACTCTCTCTTCCTGATGTTAAGTATAAGTGTCCTTTTTGTTTTCTTTTTCTCTAAAACTTGTCATCTCTCATATGATCAGTCCATAGTATTCTCAGCATCCTTCTATAGAACTACATTTTTGTTGTTTCAAGTTTTTTCTTCATCCGTAAGGAGATTGTCTAGTATTCCCTGCCATATAGGAGGATTAATATTATATAACAGTTCAGCACTTTTTTCTTTGTTTCTAACAAAATTTTTCTGTTTGTTAATACTTCGCTTAGTTTTTGGAAGGTAACTTCTGCTATCTCAATGCACCTTCAGATTTCAGTGTTGCATTTTCTGTCCTCTATTCAAATACTTCCCAGAAAAACAATTTAAATTTTTTATCATTGTTGTTTATTAAACCAAATTAATGTTTTGGATAACCTAATATTGCCCCACATTTCAAAATTTTCATGTATGAAGGACTGGCTCAGTAGTAATATATAGTATGCATAAATTTATATATTGACCACATGACTGCTATCCACAAAATTGTATAGAATCTCTTCACACTTATGTATAGACATAAAACTTGTGGGTCTTGGTTAAGACTGGTGCTTACATGATCACAAACAGCTGTACCAAATAACAGAAACCGCAAAGGACTAACAACAACTAAAAAAGGACAGTACATATAACTCGGGGGAAAATAATGACACAATCAAGATGTTGACGTTCCACATGACTTCAAACAAAAGTTTAGGAAGGAAATCCCCCATCAATAATAGAAAGAGTGATAACAGCTACTGGACTTGAGAAATTTTAAGAGAAAAATTTTATGAATTTTAACAGAGAACAGTACTGGTCAGTCAATAATGCCAAATGTTTTCTTATAAGGAAACAACTAATATTGCAAAGAAGAATAAAGTTTGGTGATAAAAGGTAGCTGTTGATAGTTTTTTTTCTTCCTATCTTTACCCAACAGTGTTTTTTCTGTTGTTTAAACAATCCGACTATTTTGTAATATATTTTGAGGTTGCTTGATAATCCTTACTATTGTTGTACACTTTGAGATTGGTTAAAAGTAGAGTATGAGTTTCCAGTTCTTTCAGATAATTTCCTGCAAAGTCTATTTGATTTTTTTTGTAAGTCTTAATAATTTGCAGTTTCAATCTTACCCATATTTTTTGTCATTGCTTTCACAAAGATTTAAGAAAATTGCATTACTTAAAAGTTGTATTGTTATAGCTGCTAACCTCTGCTGAAACCAGGCTAAGCAGAAACACATTTTTTAAATTTCTAATGTTTCTGCAGAAACATATTCAAGTATATATATATATATATATATATTACATATATTCATATATTCACTATGAGCAAAGCATTATTTTGCTGCATAACTTGTAGTTATAGAAAGGATTTTATCCATACAGTATTTTTACTAGGCAATAAATTTTTATCACCTAAATCAGAACAGTTAATGTGTCCTTTCATTATTTCAATTTTTCTAAATGACAAACACATTGAAAGTTTTCAAATTGTTGGTGGCATATATTATAGAAATCTGTACCAAATTTCAATGTACGATGCTTTTTAGAATGAATGTGTCATACATGATGAAATCAATTTTATATTATTGATATAGTCCCAAAGTTTACTGGTTCTGTCAAAACAGATTTATTTTATATAAGGAATCAAATCTGTCTAAATAGATATTCACTGTGTAAACCTGAACAACATTTTATAATTGTATGCAGTTGGATGTAAACTTTTTGTATGTATCTGAGATGAGATATTCTAATTATTTACACTATTTACATTGTTCAGACTCTTGTCCTCATCTTTTTTGCTATATTCACAACATTTTGGTCATTGTATGCTCCAGCCTTCTTCAGGATCTGTCTATATTTCTGAGATGAGCTGTTGTAATTATTTACATTATTTACATTGTTCTGCTTGTTGTCTGAACAATGTAAATAGTGTAAATAATTAGGATTCCTCATCTCACAAATATAGACAAATATTGAAGAATTGGTACAGACCTGATATACCAAAACTATAGAGACAATTTGAAAAGTCCCACCAAAAGCTGGCACGAATGTTGAACCATCTAACATTTCTACACCAATGCAGAGAAAGATGAGGACAACAGTCTAAACAGTGTAAATAAACTTTTTGTATTTTGCATGTTTTTAATGCAATATTAATGCCAACAACATAAATACCAAAGGAAAAAACTTATTTTCTGTTTCAATTGAACTAAAAATGGCATCTGAGTTTTTATAATAATTAATCATTGTTCTTTCATTTGGTCCTTTTGAATTGGGTCTTAATTTGAGCTTGTTTGTATTATCTCAATGTGATTGAGAAGGGGACACAGTCATGAGCATGTGCATGCATGTTGCATCTCTTTTATATAGTCTTGTCTATTTGTCATTTAATCTAAATGTGTACCAGCTGAAATCTGTGCCTAGAGGAAGACCAGAAAGTTTTTCAACCAAAATGAGGTGGATCGGGAGTAAAATTGAAAGGACAAGGAAATACCAACCACTGAATGAGTGCTTAACAAAGATACGCATCATAAACTTATTCAAAAGAACACTTTCACAAAATAAGACTAAATAAAATAAACTATGGTAAGAAATTCAAATATATTAACATTTAGTACTCTGCATCATTTATAAATATTACTTCTCCTTTTACTGTATATAGAATCCCCTCAAAATCTAGTGTTTTATATATATTTTCTTTATTTTTTGAATTGCAGTAGCCTGGCTCTTAATTTCAGTCAAGATTGTTTTAGGTGTTGCTATAATGAAGGAATTCAAATTGAATTGGCAGGACTAACATTTTGCTTGGCAAAAATCAACACCTACAGAGTGCTAAACATTAATAAGAATCATTCATACTCAAAAGCTTGAAAAGTCACTATATTTCCAGTATTTCTCAGCTTGAGAACTGTAATTGAGATTTGGTTAAAGACACACGCAGGAACATTTTTAAGTTCAATAGTCGAGAAGTCAGTTTCCACATTTACAACAAAAAAACTGAACTGGATGATGAAAGGCATAACTTTGAAGATGGACAAAAAAAAGAACATCAAAAAGTTTGTATTGAAATTAGGGTTTGCTGGAGGGTAAAAAATCAAAGTTCAAAATCAGACAAGTGCAAAAAAAAAACAAAAAAACTGATGAAATATTGAGAGAATTTGAAGATATGAATCATAATTTTAGTGTCTCTAAGCAACAGGCTGCTTAGTTGAAGCATAGCAACCACTCAAACTTCTTCTAATCATTAAATTATGCTCTATAATATCCTGTGTCTGTTGTCATGAAATAATGCATGAAATGAAATATTGGTGAAGAAATTTAGAGCTGTGTAACAAAGAGAGGGGAAAAGAACAAAAGAAAATAAGCTGTTGGGAAAAGATTACAGGAATCTCTTGATTAGTGCAGCTAATGTGTACATCGGTAACCATAAAAAAAAAAAAGAATCAATTTTTCATTGAATCTACATTAATCAAGGGACTCCTGTATAGAGAATGCTTGAAAAGACTTTATATACTTATCTATATTTTTGTTTTGCAAGGAAATTCATTTATTTAAGTATCTATACAAATTTTGTTTTCTACAAATGTACCTACCATTGCCTGCCTCCAGTTGTTACAGTTGAAATTATTTTCTTTTGCTGACAAGGGTTAATTTTTACAGCGATCTGAATTTGGTGGAACCAAGAGGTTGTAATTATTTTAAGTGACTAAAGATCAAACTTTTCAAACCTCATTAACAACCAATAAATATTTAGCCGTGAGCACTAACATAGAACAGTAGGGGTGGGGATTAATATTTTTTTTTTGCAGTTAATGACATTTTATTCTGAAACTTGTTCATGTAAAGTTTCTTCAACATACCTGCAAAGATTTCAACTAAACTGAATCTAATTTTAGTTTAGAAGTAATTTTCTGACAAATAAAATATTTGAGCAAAATGGCTTGAATTACAAAGAACGAAACTTGAATATTCTAACTTTGTTTTAAGTTCAGATATTTGAATGCAAAATGATAATATATTTCCGACAAAGACCAAACTAATGCATATGCAAAATTGACTGAGATGCAAGAATGAAACAAACTACTATGACTTGTGTTTTTTGCTGTATTGTTTTCTGTGTGAGTTCTGCTGCAAATGTTTCTTTTTTTTTTCTTTTTTTCACTGTTATTTGTAAAAGATTCATCAAAAATAATTATGATAAGGGACAAAGAAATTCAAAGGATATTGCTTAACCTCTATAATCCAGTGTGAAGTTTTTTTTGTTGTTTTTTTTTTTTTGTTTTTCTTTCTCAGTTTTTTGCTTCGACTATACTTATTTTCAATATGAGATTAACTTTGAAAAATACAAATTGAGTAGCGCTTGTCGCCATATCGCATTGAAACGCCCATTCTTTTTTTAATTTATAATCACCTAAATTAAGTAATATTGAGCTTGCTCAGTGCTCAAACGGGTGACCACCAAGGAATACCTTGTAAGCTACACGACAGGCCTAGCAAGCCAGTGCTGGATACAATTTTGCTACTTATACTAACAGAAGACCTCAATATCTACAAATGCTTCTGGGCTGAGAAGTCCACAAGACCTATCTGAAGTTTGATGAGTCTAGTGTAGTTTTTGCAAGTATTTTATTTAGTATTAAGTCTTTTAATAGTTCCACTTTTGTGCCATGAACATAGAATGTTAAAAACAAATCTATATTTTCAGGTGATTGTTTCATTAATATACCTGTTAAAAATTAATAATTTTTGAATTAATTATTTTAAAATATATATAACTTCAAATTAATGATTTTATAAGGTCATTATTGAATTGAGACATATGAATGTAAAATATAGAGTTCCTATCAGTGGTTGTTTTAGTTTAAATTTCTGTTAATGAAAATAAAAAAGAAAAAAAAATTAAGACAATCTGTAAAATCCGCATTTGATTATCATTATTTCTTCTTTTGTTTCTGCAGACAAATTAGCAAACTTCAATTCTACATTAATAAATTTAAAGAACAAAGACTGTTGTCATATGATATTCTGTTAATGCTGCTTATTGCAGATAGAACACTTTTAAATAGAAACACATTTCTCGTAATTATAATTTTTGAAAGAAAAACATTTTTTTATGGCTACTAATATTTAAATGGAAGATTTTAGTAGTATCAATCAGTTACCTAATCCTCAGAATTCAAAAAAATCTTTTTCACAAATTGGAATCAGTTCCAAATATTTTAAATAAAAACAAACTTGAGTTTAACATTATTTTTTTTTTATAATTGCTTATTGCTGTACAGTTGTGAGAAAAAACAAATGTTTGTGTGTATTTTCATTGGTACAATCTGTGCAACATTCTCTAATACATAAAAATTTGAGAATTTTTCTTTTACTTTTTTTTTTTAACTTTGGATTATGGGACCTTATAAAATGGGGTGCTGAAAAGTCCTTGGCCTAACCTTAGAAGATTTTCCTTTTTTTTTTTTTTTTTTTTTTTTTTAAAGCTAAATCTATGTTTGATCAGCTTTTGGGAAGTAGGTCTGGCCAATCATTTTTCTGTACCCCCTCATATATTTGAAAAAAGAAACCTTATTGAACACATCTATTTACTTATATATTGGCTGAACTTTTTTTTTTTTACATGCAATTTTGTTATGAATTAACTCTAATAACTCTTGAAGAATTTATGTAAAATGTTTACTCCTCTCTGAATTTAAAATTCATTAAAGTATTGAAAGTTCACATTAGGTTTTTGTATTTTTTCATCTTAATATTGAAAAGATGTGTGTAAACTTTGGATAAGAAAATTTTTAACTGTGGAAAAGCATTTTTTTTTCTTTTGTAGGGAAATCTAAAACAAGACATTTATACTGGAGTGTTTACTTTTGTTGTCTGCTTCCACTGAAAAGGAATAATTGTTCTTTTCCACTAATTCTGTTTCAGATCCCTGTTTTTAAGCATGATACTTATCTTTCTCTTTGCAATCGTGTGTGTGTGTGTGTGTTACAAGTGACTTCTATGTACCACACCCTATTCACTTTTAGCACTAACCCAGCTGCTGTTCTTTGTAGACACAAAGCAAAAATTAAGCAAAAGTAGAACCACATTTTATTTCTCTTTTCTTGGTATGTTAATAGAATGTTATTGGCAAAACTAATTAAAAAAAAAATCACTTTTAATTACTGATATTTTTTTTTTTTTCCCCACCCCTAGCTATATGACTAACCAAGCGGCATAGCAACACACCACTAAAGAGGATTTAAGAAGTGCCCAAAATAAATGCATTATGCTATAGTATTTTGTGTGTTACTTCAAGCCTCTTATATTGCTTGTACATCAATTTTCTAGATACAATGTGTGAAAGCACAAGCGATACTCTGCCCTTGTCAGCCACCAGCAGCTTTCGCCACTGGACAGGGTATTGTTTTTTGTATTGACATGTCAATCTCTGCAATTTTTTATGCACCTGCAAGTCAGATTTTCAATGTTGTGTTAAAAGCGTTTGCTTTTGATTGTTAAACACAACATTCATCACGCAGAATGAAATATAGCTAAAAATGCTTATAAAGTGTAAATTGTAAAAATCATCTAAATAGTTTGATCACCTCAAAAGTAATAAAACTTGTATTTTAACCTCAATAAACTGAAATTGTTTGCCGTCTTTGTCTCCTTTATATTTTGCACTTTTGTGAAAATAATTATCAAATCTTTCTTTCTCTCAGCATATGTTCTGCGGTAAATGCACTTGACGAAGACAAAAATTGATTATTACCTCAGTTGTGATTCTTCATTTGATGTTCATAAACTTTATCACTCATCTCTGTACCTGAGGGACTTTTAATGTTCTTGGCCATTTTAAGCAACATTAATTAATACTAATTCAACAACGCTAATGATCATGTATGGTCTAAATCTTTTACATTACATTGGTACTTACCTCTGTCACCCCAAAGTCCTAATAGTAATGCAGTGCATACACACACCCACAGACAGACACAGATTCTTCAGTGAACTTTCTCTGTGCATGTCCTAGTCTTTTGCAACAGCTGCATGTTTCTTTGGCACCTGTATTTAACTAACAGGATAATAACATCAGAAAATTTAGCACCTGTGTAAATAAATTTTGTTTTTTGAGAATGTCAAATATTTATGCAAAACAATTATTATTTTAAGAGATTTATTTTGCTGTGTAAGGAGGTCAACTCCATTTATATTAAAATGATTGTAAAACAAGTGGATGTAGCACATTATTTGGACATCTTGATTCTTTTCTCATGTCTTGAGAATATTTTCTCTCTGTTGTGTCATTTACCCATAATATTCCTTTTTTGCTATTTGACTTTCTTCATTTTCACTCACATAAAATTCAGCACCCAATTGTGTGTGTGTGTGTGTGTGTGTGTGTGTCTGCATTTTTTAATATTCAACTTTGTGGAAGGAAACTGATTTGTGGGGTTTTAACTTAACACAATTTCAACTTTTACCCCAGCTAAACATTAGTTTCATTTACTTTGCAGATGAGTTCAAATTTTTCTCAGTAAATAAAAATCTGTTTTCTCCATATTATTGGCATATTTTTTCAATCTCAATGCTGCTTTATTTGTAAGCAGAACTCTAATATCATTGTTTTTTGCCTCAGCACTTGTTGTCATTATTGTTAAACATTTGAATTGTTTTTTGTTTTTGTTTGCTCCCCCCCCCAATAAATCGACCTACTTCCAAACATTGTATATATCTTATAGTTGACTTTTTTCTTTTTTAGAATTTTTCTTGATAATGTCTTTTTGTGGAATCTTATGCAATTTGAAACTTGAATACTACACCACTCCCTCATCACTCTCCCCTTTTTTCATAAGTAATCTTAATTCCATTTTCTGGTTTGTGTTACTCTTAACACAAAGTCATGTTATTACTAACCCATCACCTTTTTTCACTTTTGTTTCTTGATTTCTCTGCTACCTCTGTTCTTTTTTTATGCCTTATCTAACATTTAATTTGTCCATTTCTGTTTGATCTAAATTAAAGGAAATCAAAGTTTCATGCCTCATCCAGATAATTCTGAGAGATTTAACCCTGTTGGTTAGTATTACACTGACATCTATTGGCAACATACTTACATCGTTGCTATGATTCTTGTAAAAAAGTGTGTTCATTATATTTACTTATTCTGATACAATGTTCATCTAAAATATAAAATATATGTTTGTATGTCCTGTCTCTGTATCATCTTTTTAATCTGCTTCATCTATTCAACATAATTTTTAATTTTTAATGGAAGGATCCCTGTATAAACTCTAGCTCAACAATTAAATTCTCTTTTAAAGATTGTTACAACTTACAAATAAAAATTTATTTCATTCACAAAAGCATTCAATTTGAAATTAATATATTTCATTATGGTGGGTGGGATAATAACAGACCTTTTTTTTTTTTTCTTTTTTTTACTGATCAGATTCAACAGTTTCCCTTCTATGTTTCAGGTGGAGATGAACCAATTTTATCATACGAGGCAGTTATTCAACAGGAATGTGAGTAGTTTTATTTTTACTTTTCTCCCTTTTTTTTTCTTTTTTCTCTAACTTGCTTCTCTCCCTCCCCTCATCGCCCTCCTCTTTCTTTCATCTTCTCTCTACTTTTTTAAATCCTGCATATTGACTTAATCATATGATCATAATCGAAATGTGAATATTTTTGATGGCCTAGGCTTGTTATTGTTCTTTTTTCTATTTTTTATCTTCCTGGTTTGTGTTAATAGATGAGATACTGTTTGCTTTTTAAGCCTCTATTCTGACATTGTTACAAATAATAACTTGGAATATTTCTATATTCAAATCTTCATGAGTCAATTCTTTGACATTCCTGGTATGCATATTAACATTTTCTTTTAATCTTTCCAACCCAACCAAGGAAACAAAGCCACTAAAACTCAGGGGGAGTTACTGAGTGTTAAAGAATATAAGAAAAGAAAACATTATTAAAGAGAGAGAAAACAATAATAGAACAGGAATTAAGGAGACAGAAGATGACAATTGACATTGCATTTTTCAAAGATTAAACTTGACTGGAAAGCAAGAAGCTGGAAAACAGTTTCGCAAATGAGACATGTGAGAAAAAGAAACTGTTAGCATAGAACATATAGTTACATCTAGCCAATTCAACTGTAAAAAGATGAGACCTTGCTGCCAATCTAATACTGTGCTTAAATTCAGAGAGTCAAGGTACCCTAGAGGAAACTTCATCAGAACAGTTACGATGAAAGTATTTATAGAAAAGTCATGGAAGTTACATTATGGTGGTGGGAAAGTGATTGAAGCTAAGGTGCCAGGTCATGGCCAATAACATTGCAGATTCTTTGGATTTTATCAAGAATCTCTAACTATATGGTACATGAAAAGAGAATACTCTTTGTCCACAGTTCTTCTGCATTGATAACAACCATTTCTTATCTAATGGTAATCAGATTTATATGAAAATAAGCTGAATCACATTGTCTACATTTATTATTTTATATTGGAAGCTTTTCTCAAAGATGTTAGCGTCTATGATAAAATTATAGAATTGTTATAAACTGTTCTTAGTTTCTCAGATTTTATCAATGTTTTCTTCACTATTTGCATTTACTTGTATTCAACAGATTTTTCTATTTCATAATTATCAATAAAGCAAAAAGTATAAAAATTGCCATATATGTCAATAAATATTAATGTTAAATATTTCTTAATAAATTTTCAAGTTATTAAGTTTAGTACGAATATATACATAATATATATGAATATATACATGTTATCAATATAATCATTGTGGATTTATATATGTGCTTGCAGTCCAGTGCCTTCTAGTCTAGTTCTACTGATGAAACTAAAAAATAAAATAAAGATATAGGAACAGAGGAGATTTGTTTATTTTCAGATTTAATGGGACTCCTTTGTACTAATTTGAAACCATTTAGAGTATTTGGGCCCCCTCTAGTTGGAGTGGGTCTTTTAAATTTGGTTTGAATAATTGAATGTCAATCTAATACAGGCTCATCATTCAAGATACATTTCTGTTGGATGTAAAGTTCAGATAAAAAATATCATGAAGTTGCAAATTGGATGAGTTTCAAAATCATTAAAAATTTTAGCTGAATATTTAACACAAAAAAAAACATCATTTCATCTTTTAAAAAAAAAAAAAAAAAAAAAAAATTTCATTTTTTTTTAAGACCCATATGTAATGAAGGCTTGCCCAAATTCTATTAGCTCAGAGTCTCTTACTCAGCCACGAGTATAACTTTTGTCTCAGTCATTTAACAGAATTGTTTAGAACCACTTAGAAAAAGAAGATCAGAATATTTAATCATTTTTTTGCTTCTTTTTTTCATTCCTCTTCAAATTGTAAGATTTTGTCATTAGTCTATATATACTCTACTCGACTCTCCTGTCGAATTCGACATATGAGAGTCAAGTGTGTATATGTATATATATATATATATATATATATATATATATATATATATATATATATATATATATTCATTCACTGAGATTAAAGTGGTTATTTGTGTTTTTTCTTTCTATTTTCCAGTGAAATACACACGGCCTGTTATAATCTTAGGTCCTTTAAAGGACAGAATTAATGATGATCTAATCTCTGAATTCCCAGACAGATTTGGAAGCTGTGTTCCCCGTGAGTACTATATAGATTTTCCTTAACACTTCACAAAATACAAACTTTTACTTATATTGTTTTGAATTTATTATTATTACTACTACAATGATTATTTTCTTGAGTCATAATGTGACTAACACTACAAAGTGCATCATTTTATTAAAATATTTTTCATTATATTTGTTGGAATTAATTCATGTTTTCTACAAAATTTCTTGAACATTCAGGTTGGTAAATGTAATTAATACTGTTTAATTAAAGAAAAAAAAACAAATCATTTACTTAAATTATATCTATAAAAATAACATATAAACAGAAGATATATTAAAATAATTGTCGGAATTAATCCATTTCATTTTATTTATTTGCATATATATGTGTGTGCGCACACACACACACAAGTTTTATTAATAATAATAGCCTGATCTATGTGTTAAAAAAAAGATGAAAATAATGGAATAATAATAGAGAAAACCAACTCTGAATGATATCAATAATGAACATGACCACAACATGCTGACAGTGTTTAGAAAATATATATATATATATATATATATATATATATATATATATTATATTTGCAATTAAAGAAATATCTTTGATAATGGCTAATAGATTAGCTGAAAGTGCATGGATATATAGAACTTTGGACTGATTTTACACTTTATATCCAGAAAAGAAAATACTTGTACAATTGCAAGAAAAATTGAATAAAAAGCTTAATTGCAGTACCTTCTTTGTCATCTTTAATAAGAGGGATTGCTACCCAAATATCTGAAAGCTCCCGCTAGTGAATTGAACAGTTATAAAAAGATAATCTATGAAACTAAAGTTGTGGTGCAGATGAAGCTGAATACGGCATCAATCGGCAAAATCACAGATTATATTTATGCCACCCTCTCGACCCAGGACAGCACTATCACCCCAAGGCCCTTCATTTAGGCCTCTGAGTTGAGCCAGGAAGATGAATGAAGGCATAACATCACCATCACTATTTTAACTAAAATTTACACATTATTATGTTTTCTTTTTTTAACTAGTATTTAACATGTAAATATCTTGATTAATTTATTTTTAAGCAATTTTAATTAAATGTTATTTCTCTTAGTTTTTAAACGGAATTTTAGATTTTCAGTCAATATCCCAAATTATTCATACCGTATTTTAGGAGATTTTTTTGTAAATAGTGTAAATCATTTTAATCACTCTATTGTAAACATTTTGTTAAGTGTAGTTAAGAAAAAATAAGAATAAAAAGGAAAGTTATAAAAAGAAAGACAAAACAAATAAGAAGTTAAAAGAAGAGAAAGAAAAGCAAGTCATAAGACGAGCCAATATAATAAATCGTTTTTATTTTATTAATGTGTGTGTGTGTGTATGTATGTATGTATGTATATATATATATATATATATATATGTATGTATGTTCGTTTTCTTCTCTTCCAAAAAACATCCTGTCTTGGCTGCATGTAGGAAGATCAGTACAACCAAGCATACCTGATCTATAACATCGAATAGCCCAAGTGAAATCTTGATTAGTTGCCGTTTTCTGGGGGAACTTATATAAAGCACATCCTAAAGCTAGTAGCAAATTTTATTCTGGGTGCAGGCCGAATACTGATCATGTTCAGTCGGGTTGTCCATCGAAGAAGTCTGTTGTTTATTTAGACCCGAAACTTCTAGTGACATGGGAGCAACAACACTGATGATGCATCGAGATTCGGCAAAATCACAAATTATATTTATTTATGCCACCCTCTTGACCCAGGGCAGCACTATCACCCCAAGGCCCTTGATTTAGGCCTCTGAGTTGAGCCTTAAGACCTTGGGGGGAAAGATGAATGAAGGCATGACATCACCATCACTAGTGATCACTCCAAACACCATGATGTTGACTGGATATTTAGTTTTCATCACTATTGGTACGTCTTTCGGGGACACAGCAAGTCAACGGTTTTTTTCTCTATATTCACCATCTTAGCCTGGCAGAAATTTTTCTGGTTTGAGAAAAACCAAAGCATGTTCAGTTGGAGGGGATGCTTGAGTTTGTTCAAAAGGTTCATAGTGTGGTCTTTCCTCTTTGTCCTTTATGGCTTGAAATAAGAATTGGCCGTTTCTCATCTTGTATAAGAAATACCGAATGGCTTCATGCATTACCTGCCCAATAAGAAACTCAGACACTTCTTTTGTCCCTGGCTGTGGATGTAATTGACTTGGAAGTATCGTTGTCAATCATGACCTGGATCTCACCAACAAATTTGGGAGCTCTTATCTGAACAATCAGAGTGAGTTTTCTGAGTTGCCATACCTTCATTAGTCACTATTAGTGTCATCCAACTCTTTTCAAATCCTCTGCACTGTCCTCAAATTGCAAACACTCTGAAATGTTTGTATTGGAGCCATGCAGTACAGCATGCCATTTCCAAATTTTTGGTGGAGTGAATTGCTGCATGGTGCTTTTTTACTCAAAATTAAAAATATAAAATGGTGACAATTTATCTATTTCAACCCTGTATCTTTCACTCAATATACTCTGCAACATATTCATAAAAAATACAATTATAATTTCCTTATCCACATGTGTATAAAAAAAATGAAAAGAAAAACCTTAAACTTAATAATGTCAACTATGAACACGAAATTATGTTTAGAAAATTAAAAAAATATTCTCATCACTATAGATACCATGTATAAAAATCTGAATATCTGTTAAAAATAAAAATTATCCCTAATAATGGCTAATAGAATAGCCAAAAGCATTTGCATACATAACATTTGGCAAGTTTTTATACACTTGAAGTCCAGAATAGAAATTACTTATACAGACACAAGAAAAATTGACTATGTATGTATGTATATATATATATATATATATATATATATATATATATATATATATATATAATCCACATTACAACCAAAAACATTTGCGGTTTCTCTCTTCTTTTTAATATACACACTTTTCTCTCGTTGGAACTACTATAACCTCTTCCTTTATATACATATATATATATATATATATATATATATATATATATATACACACACAGCTCTTGAGATACAAAGTTTGATAGTTTAATAAAAATTAGTTTTGTTTTATCAGTTTCATAAAAAAAAAATTAAGATTAAATTCTGAATTATGCTTTTGATAACTTCCCAAAACATTTTGAAGAGAATAATATTCATTTTTAATTTATAGCATTTTTTTTCTCTCAAATAGCTGCCTTTATATTTTTTTTATCTTACACTTCTAGCTTTCAAACTTCTTTCCTTGTAAATACTGATTTGTTTAATTTTCTACTGAATCTTTTTCAAATATGTATTGTTCAGATTCTAAATAATTTTCATGTATGTGTGTGTCCTTTTTTTTTCTTTTTTCTGTTAAGATACAACACGGCAAAGAAGAGAGAATGAAGTGGATGGCCGTGATTATCACTTTGTAGCATCGAGAGAACAGATGGAAAGAGACATTCAAAACCATCTTTTCATTGAGGCTGGCCAGTACAATGACAATCTTTACGGAACCAGTGTGGCATCAGTGAAGGAAGTTGCAGAAAAGGTACAATATAGATAAATTTGACTTATAAAAACCAGCCTCAGTTTACAAATGTACAATGGAGCCTAATGAAAAGTTCTAAACCTAATCCACTAATCTGACCAAATATTTTTTTCTTGGTCAGGCTTTCCTTGCATGTTAAATCATACCATTGATACAGACAGACAAGACATCAATTTCTATGCACAAATATTCCTATTCTATTGCTCTGTGATTATTTTTTTGCCCATTTCAAATGTAAATTTTTGCTAATAATCATCCATTATCACTAAATATTTCTTTTATTGTAAATCTTTTCTTTTTTTTTTTTTTCTTTAATCAACAGGGCAAGCACTGCATTTTAGATGTGAGTGGAAATGCAATCAAGCGACTACAAGTTGCTGGACTTTATCCAATTGCAGTTTTCATCAAACCCAAGTCTGTGGAATCTATTATGTAAGTTATTTTATCCTTTGCAAGTGTACGTATATTGTTGGCTAATAAAATGAGGACTATTTTTCTTAATCATTTCATCCCAAGCAAGGCTATAAAGCCACTAAAACACAAGGCATTACTGAATGTGAGAGAATATGGGAAAAAGAAAAGAATATTAAGGAGAGAGAATAATAAAAGAAAAGGAATTAAGAAGACAAGATAAGAATTGACATCACATTTAAATTTTTGAAGATCAAACTTGACTGGGAAGCAGGTAGCCAAAAACAGAGTTCTACAAGTAAGAAGTGTGAGAAAAGAAACTGTTACCATAGAACTAACTTTTACATCCAGCCATTTCAACTGTAAAATGATGATACTTTGCTGCTCATAGACTATGAATTTAAGCACAGTACTAAGTACCATATGGGGAGAGTTCATCAGAACAATTACCATGAAAGTATTTATAGAAAAGGCAGAGTAACTTATTCTACATCTCTCTGACCAGAGCTCTCTATGAACACATTTTATTTTGATCATTTCATCTTAAACAAGGCAATAAGGCCACAAAGACACAAGGGTTACTGGGTATGAGAGAATATGAAGAAAGTAAAACATTATTAAGGAGAGAGCAAAAGAACAGGAATTAAGAAGACAAGATAACAACTGAAATTGCAACTGTAAGATGATGAGGCCTGTATAGTAGTACACTTAAATCCAGATGTATAAATGTTGTGCAGAATACAATACTGTTATAAAAGTTATCTTTTATATAATATATATCCCATTTCATAAGTCAGATATGATTTTTAAATATTTTGAATTTGTTCTGCAGGGAAATGAATAAGAGGATTACAGAGGACCAGGCCAGAAAGACATATGAACGGGCGATGAAACTTGAACAAGAATTTGGCGAATATTTCACGTGTAAGTAAATCGGCCATTATAGATATTCTGTTCAAAATATATATATATATATATATATATATATATATATATAATACAATGAAAGGTTTGTCATTTAGCTGATAGATGTTACCTTCAGCATCCTGATCTCAGAGTTTCATAGACAGCCCCTCTGGGAATCACTCCACCCACTCGGCAGGAGGTGCAAAAATGGGTATACATTAATGAAAAACAAAACATGTTGTATTGATTATACAAACATATCAATAATAAACATTTCAATCCCTCAAATATTCAAACTGTGTTTGCCCTCAGCGTTCACACACTCCTCCAATTGAGAGTAGATATTAATACACACTCTCACACAAAAGTCTTCATCAGCAACAATTTCCTGGCAATTATCCCGTATGAACTGAATCATCAACAGAACACGACTTGCATGTGAAAATAAATTAATCCTAGAACCACTGGTATAATACTTAGTGTATACATACATCTACATCCCTACACCCCTTTTTGAAATACACTCGGTTTTTATTTTAAACAGTATCTATTATATCTATTGGACTGCACACTCAAAATGTACTCTCTAGCAGGGTTTGAACCTGCGTTCCTCTTTGTAGGGAAAAACCATTTTCTCCAGCATGCTTTTTAATGTTTGAAGTGATAAAGATGTTGGATTAAAAATAAATCCATTAATTATATCTGTTACCATTACCATTGTCCCTGAAGACTGGATTATATATAAAATGATAAATTCTCCCATTGTCTTCAATGTATGAGGGCCCAGTAGTTTAGCTCCAAGGACTGAACTGACTACATCACACATATGATTTGATTATGGTGATGAAGGCTTGTGCAGGACCAAGAAAATCAAAACTAAAGAATGATTGGCTCTTCTAGAATGGTTGCCAACCAAGACTAAAGAACTTCCCTAGTATTTAACCCATAGCTAGAGGGCAGAGAGTTGGATTTATACCTTTTCTAAGGCTATTTGTGCAAAGGAGAATATAATGAATTCAAATGGAATTCAGACTCCACTTGGTGATTTCTTATTCCAAGCCATTATCCATTACACCATGTACACATCCAGCTTATATATATATATAATAATCCAATCTAGCTACAAACAAGATGAAAAAAAATCATAAGTACTAATATATCCACTACTAATCCCAGTAAAAAAAATAAAACTAATTATATACTAAATTTAATACAGCCAACTTAATCATTGGCAATAATTCTTCTCCGTCAACTAATGTTTTGCAAAAGATCAACTTTGTATATCATTTTAAATGTCCTTTGGGAGTTTGTACCTCTGACAGAAATGTAAATATATACATGTTGGTTTCACTATGACAACATTATCAAAAAAACTCATTTTATACATGTCAGATTCTAGTTCTATTGCACAATATTTAAAAAAACATTCCTGCCCATATTCATGTTTTAGAGAAATACTAACTGACAATACAAGTTTACTCCATCATGAAAATCAAGAGCAAAAACTTCAAATTCTTGAAGCACTCTATATTAAAAAAAAAAAAATGGAACAACACTAAATAAAATTAATTGAGTATAACAATAATGTTTTAAAATGTCTATAAAAGCAATGCTTTGGGAGGCTCAAATTGTAAAGGAAACTTTTCTTTTTTTTTTTTTCCTTTTTTTTTCTTTTTTTTAATGAAAAAAAAAATTGCAGATTGAGTATTTAAAAACAGTAATAAAAAATATAAATTTCATTTACCTCCCTTACATATTTTTAACCTTGATTTTTAAATTGACCATAACAGAGTGTGTTTCATGCACATTTATAAAAAAATTCACAATTATCAATTACATTAATTTTTGTCTTAGAAATTCACTCCTGAAGATGATCTTGGATGAGATTGAAAGTACATGGGGGGAAAATAAAAGAAATAACCAAAACTATATCATCTTTGTTAATCAGTTTTGTAACAGCACTAAGAAATTGATCCGTGAATTTGAAAGATTAAAATAAATAAATATATGTTTAGATTATTCAACCAAACCTGCTTCTGTGTCTAGCAATATTACTTTTGCCAAAAACTTTCAGCATTAAATTCTAAAATTAAATATCTTTAACTATGTTGAAATTCTAATGATATAGTTCTGATAAAAATAGTACTACTATGACCATTTTAAGTATTTCTACACTATAGTAAAGCTTTCATGTCTCTTTAGATGACAACTTATCCTGTATTAAATGAATTGGGAATTCCTGTATATATGTATATCTATTTTGTGTTTTGTTTGCTTACAGCTGTCGTACAAGGTGATACAGCCGATGAAATCTATGCAAAAGTGAAGGAAGTGATCCGTGATCAGTCAGGTCCCACAATATGGGTGCCAGCGAAAGAGAAGCTCTGAGCTGTATCTTGGACAGAGGGAGAAAGCAAAAAGGAAAAGGAAAAAAAAAAAAAAAAATTCAACTGGAAAAGGGGAAATTCAACTGTGCTCAGTACCAAGTTGAAATATATCTATATTTGAGGGTGCAGCAAATGGTGAACCCGCCAAATATAAATGGGGATCTGAGATCAGCTACTAAGCAAATTCAAAACGTCATCGCAACTCTATAGAGAAGAATACTAACCCCAGCATTATAAATCATGTCCATTTATTACCTTTCAGCCACCACCACTACCAACCCAACAACAACAACAACAACAATAATAATAAAAAGAAAAATTACAATAACTATATAGACAAAATGACCAGTTGATGACCTCTAAGTGGGGCTTGATTAGGCTGTTTGGCACTGTCAACTTGACCTTGATTTATTAATGACTTAAAAGCTGAACCAAAATACAGGAAAAGGAAGAATGGAAAGATTAACAAATATATAGCAACAATAACAAAAGGAAAATTCTGCATTTATTTTTTTTTAATTTTTTTTTTTACCCATTTTAAACTTATGATTTTACAATCTGTCATAAAAGACAAAATATGGGTGAGTGGGTTTTTCATTCCTACCATCACCATTATTAATATCTGATTCCTTCATACTGCAAGTAATATTAGTTTTCAGTGAAGACAACAACAATTAAATATCTTTAAATCCTTATCTCTAGGCCTATTTTCTTATTTTATAACCTGCCTTTTTTATTTTATTTTTTAATAACTTTACACTTGTCAATTATTTTGATTTTTTTTTTTTTTTTTTTTTTATACACTCAATTTAGTTTGAAAGTAGTTTTTTTTTTTTTCATTGCTTTTTCTTTATCAGTAAGAGCTGTCCATTGTTGCACCTCTCAGTCACACACACACACACATATATATATATATATATATATATATATATATATATATATATATATATGTTATACTAGTTTTTGTTTTGCAAATGAATAATAAGAAAATAATTATATTAGAATTTATTTAAAGAAATAAAAAAAGAAAAAAAATATAAATTTTAAAATTTATTTAATTATAACTTGGCCTTTCAGATAATTTGAAATCTTTTTGCATATTTAGGACAGATTTTTCACATTTTCATTTTTTTTTTTTTCTTTCTTTTTCTGTCTCATTTAATTTTATGTTTTTAAAATTTATTTTGTAACACATTTATAGAATTTTTTTTTTTTTTTAAGAAAACTTTGGAAATGGGGGATGATTCCCCCACCTTGCTAATTAGCCATTGCATATTAACTAACACACCCACATACACTCTTTCACACATGCGCTGGCAAATCACTGCTTTGATAACAGCAGCACTTTGGTTAATGTTTTTTATTTTATTTTTTAACTTCACCTCCACAACAACTATTCCTTGTTAGTAATAACCGATATAACATTTTTGTAGGGAAAGTTTATCATGTGAGTCTAGTTCAACTTGAGCAGACTTTCACCCTCATTGTTCCTCGGACCTCTTCATTTCCGTACTGTCCAGACTTAAGGTTCCGGTTTTGTTTCTTCCTCTTTCATCCTTTTAGTCATCCCATTAAAGAAAAAATATATATATATATATATATATATACACACACACACACACACACTTATATCATGTCCACCAATACATATGTATGTACTGCTGAGACTTGTAGCAGTAGCCAAGATTGGGATGGCTTTTTTAAGTTTTCTTACTAAGTGATGACACTGTAAGTCGCATTGAATCTGTTTTATGATGTATGTATGACCAAACCATAACACTCTTGATGCTTTGGGGGCAAAGGGGGAGATACTAGATGTTTGCGCACTTGGAGCTGACATCAGCCATTGAAGTCTTCTGAAATGGAAGTGATTTAAATGTTTTAAATAAAAGAAATTGAGGAAAAAAAAATTTTACTTCTTTGAGAGAAGGGGAAAAATATACACAGACACACACAAACACATGCACACATCCATATACATTGATCGTTTTGAGGAGAACTCTTCAAGCTGATAAGAACTTTTGATTACCACAATTTAAGAAAAAAAAGAAAGAAAGAAACCTTTGTAGCTAACCCAAAAAGTAAATATCTTTAAAAACAAAATAGTTGGCATTTCACATTCTATTCTTGAAAACTTTTCTTTTTTTTTTTTTTTCTTTGTTCTCTTATTTTTATCACAGTGAAATCATTGTTTTTGGTTACCTCTAAGCAATTATCTCCCTGTCACTCACAATCTTATCAACAAATGGAGAAAATTCCTGCTTACAAAAAATAAAAAAATAATTGGGGAGGGGTTTAAAAAAATTTGCGCAACTGTTAATAATATAATCTCTGTGCAAATTTATTAAATAAATATTCCGGATCTTGAAAATGGCCACACACTTCTTGATTACGCCTCCTATTTCTATGTTCAGCTAATTTAAAAAATTTTATCATATCAACGGCTCAGCCATATTAACCAATGCAATATATTCGAAAAGAAAATGGGAAGAATAGAGACTTACAACAGCTTTCCGTTTTTCATGGACAATGAAATCCTTTCTTCATTGTGTCATTTGAAGTTAACTGCCTTGCTTTTAGTGAACTTTGTTATATGACAATTTTTTTTTAAATTTTTTTTACAAAATTAGGTCAATGGCTTAAACCCTAATTTCTGTTATGTATAGTCATTAACAAGGCTACACTTTTCCCTTTCTTCCCATACTGCATTCCCTATGAAAGAGTACATGAGCACTAAGTTCTGCAAACACTCTCCCCCCCTCCCCATCATTTCCATTGTAGTCTCTTTGAAGGGTTATCTTTTTTTTTTTTTTTTTCCTCAGGGTTTTTCGTAATAAATATATATGAGGTGATCTCAGTATTGGCATACTCATATGTTATAAGAGACTGTTTCCTTCTCACTCAAACAAAATGGTTTTATATATATATATATATATATATATATATATATATATATATATATATATATAGGCAGTGACTTTTGCTGTTAACTTTTAAAACATTTATTTTTGCAGCAGTGATACATAATCACACATTTTTACTGCCTTTGACCAAATAAGAATTAGTATATTCTATAAAAATGCACTCTTTTTTCCCATTTCAATCATTAACAGTTGACACTCTAAAATTCCTTAATTATAAATTCTAAAGCTGTTGCTATATTGTCTTCTGCTAAATTAAATATCTTGCTATATGTATAAACAAAAAATAATTTTAGATTTTTTTTCCTTTACAAAAAATGTGTGCACTGGAAACAAAAAAAAAAATCTTTCTCTCTCTTCTGTTTACTACTCAGGCCATCCACTGTGTGTCTGAAAGCAGCCAGTCAATGTCCACAGGGGTAGTGAAGTCTATGATTATACCACCATCAGCAACACTTCTCCACTTCTACCATGATTCATTGTTTTATATTGCATCCCTATAAATTATACTACAAACTTGTTTGTTTTTGCTGCCATTAAACAACATTTTCCCTCTCAGATTAAAATTCATTTGGCAGTCTTCTCTTAAACATTGACTTCCTCTGCATTCTCAGAGGTTAGATGTGGGCTCTTTATTTAGTATTTAACCAATCATATTGCTGTGAATATGATCAGTTTGGGTTTGAGCCTAGGAACAGCCATGTAGATTTTAAATGTTTTTCAACATATTACCCATTGCAAATCATTCCATTTGTATTCTTCCAAAATCTTTAATATACTAGTGATACGAATCTGTTCATCAAACTCCCTCATCAAATTGTAGTCAAATCATTTTGTTTCATTTTGCTATTATAATAGATGGTCTCCATTGGTCATCAGTCAAGCATTTGATATTTTGCTGACAAGTACTACCAAAAATTACCAAACCACTATTGTTTTCTTGTAACACTTCATCTCTCCCCACATAGTTAGTTACATCTTTATCTCTTTTGTTCCATCTCTGGGCAATATACTTTACCAAATGAAGAGAGAAGAAATATATGGTGCTGACTTAATTGCTAAGTTTAATACTCTTCATTCTTTTTTTTTTTCTTTTCTTTTTTTATTACTGCAGGTTTTAACATTATTTGTTGTCATTGTAACTAATCTTATGAAACCTGCCAACAGACACTTTTCTTTTCTGTCTTCTCCTACTCTTTTTTTTATTTTAAAAAGATAAACACAAAATTTTATATATAAAATTTAAAAAAAAATAAAAATAAAAATTTCCCTATCTTTAAATTTTATATATTATATATAGTATTTGATTTTGTGTGTGTATGGAGACACACATATAAATTTAAAAAAAAAAAATTAATTTGGTATAAATTATAAGGAATGAGAAAGAAACTTTATTCCAAGAATGCAAGCCACGAATGAAGAGTCCATGTTTTAACTGGGGAAATGTCACCTTTCTTTCTCTCTTGTTCAGTGATATTCTTTGACAATACCAAAAACAAAATTGTAAATAGGCAGCCTATGTAGGAAATACAAATGCACAGTTGCTTTGAAGTTTGTTTTCCATTGGAATGAATGAATCTGAAAGCACTCAACATTTATTGATGTGAGAATTTCTCACAATTGCAAGACTGTTTGTTGGATATAAATGAATATTTTAACACTTCCATCTTTTTTTTGTAGGCATTAGTTCAAATTCAAATTAATTTTCTAAACCATTAGTTTAAGGATAGACACTGTGTTAGAAATAAATTATAAGCGAGTTTAAGAGAAAATTAAAATGTTCTGTGTATTGAAAACTTAACCATTTCCAACACAAACTGTTATTTGTAAATACATACAACTCTTATGTACATAATACCAATTCACTTACTGTATGTATGTATGTGTGTGCATATATATATATATATATATATATATATATATATAAGCACTTACAGAAAACTTTACCCTAAACTGGGCTAATAAGCAATTATCTGATAATGACTTAGGTAAATATTTAGTTTTTATAAGCTTAAAAGAAAAAAAAAAAAAAGGAAAAAAAAAAACACTTATAATACAACTTTATTAGTTTTTCTATTACAATCTTTTTTAGCTTTTCCTTTTCTAAGAAAATGCTGGTATGAATTGATATCATCTTTCTCTGCAAATATAATCCAATATCTTTGCATATACAAAATATATTCTCCAAGTAAAACTTACGGCTTTCACAGTTCTGAGAAACAATGTATATAATGTGTGTGTGTGTGTGTACACACACACACACACACACACTAATAATAAAAATCAATAACACCTACTTCAAGGAGAGCAGAATTTATTGAAATGCTCTAGATAACTATAGCAACAGTAATAGTAAATTTAATCAACTTATATTTTGACCAACTTTTGTTTTATGGATACACCACTCATCAGGGTTATAAAATATACCTTTTATTTATATATAAATAAATAAATCAACTAGAGACCCTTAGATTGATTTAAATAATATGTGCTAACTATATACCAACTATTCCACCCACTTACTTTACCACTTCATAATTTTATACCTTATCCTGTTTCTAATAAATTTCATCTCTCTTTGGCTTGCTTTCAAATCCTATGACTACTATCATTATAGAATAACAAAGTAAAGGAGATGATACTTGTTTGTGATTGACAAAATACTTTTACCTGCCTCTAAATATCAACACGGTTCAGTTAACTTATCAACAATGTGATACACAGAAGTAGAGTTAAGATCTAAATAATTTTTCTCATGATGATTGACATGCTATTGATTATTATAATGGAATAAAGCCTTATTCAGTGGGCTAATATCTTTTTGTCATACTTCATTATCCAGTGCCCTGTGTTAAGTATCATTTTTTATTATTATATGATAATGTTGAACTCGGAATATGGGGTGGGGAATTGTTATACAATTTAAAAAATTTTAACTATCATATCCACCCTTTGAATTCAGTGTAGAAATTTTATATTTACATTGTTTCAATCTTCAAGTGATGTAAATTAGTTGCCTGTCATTTGGTCTCATGCTGATAGATTTAAGAATATTGAGAACTTAAAATGTTTGTAACAACTTATTGTTTCATCTCCAATACATTAGAATTGCCTAATTTGAATAATTTAAATCTTCTGTTCATTTCCTCTGAAAATATTGGAGATGAGAAAAAATATTTTGATTATTAATAATTTTTTTTTTCGTAGTTGCCAACATCCTGCTATAAAAATAAAATATTCTTTCTAAATATGTTATGGAAAAAATAATACTAAACTGTGTCCCTGTCAATATTTTCATATAAACTTTGCTTTACATATCTTTTGGGTTTCATATCAAAATCTATTATGTTAAAAATCCACCATGAAGAAAATTAAATTATTCTATAGTTGATGAGTCATGCTGAAAAATAGTCAAGAAGCAGGATACTTCTTTTGTAAATTGTAATATGTCATTTGATCAAATTGATTTTAAAACATATTTTAATTGCTTTCTTTGTTTCAAAATACTGCAGTTACTTGCAATGATGAATTATGAACATGGAAATTTGTTTGCAATACTTAGAGGAAAGAAAGTTTTGTACAAAAGTATAAGACATTGAATCTTTCTTAGCTTTTGCTCCATCTTCATATTTGAGATTAACAAAATTAATCTACTGAGAGAGAGCGGAGTAAATAAAACACTTTTTAAAATAACATGGATGTTTAGCTATATTTGTTTTTTGTCTTTGATTTCATTAGAATTCCACTTGATATTTAAAAATTTTAAGGGGTTGGGGATTTGGACAAGGTCTTTGATCATATGGCCATATTTTATTATTTTTTATTTTTTTTGCATACACCCACCACACCCAGTCTTCTCAAATTTATGCCAGTACATTTTTAATCCAAGGACCTTTCATCACAGATTTCTAAAAAAAATAAAACCCTCATCAGGCAGACTTGTATGTCAACTTTTTTTAAAATAAATATCTTGCTGATATTTAAGTTGTAGCAATAAAATATCTATATAACTAAACACACAGTATCTTTTGTAGGTAACCTGAGCGCTGGTTTTTATGGTAACCACATTAGTCAAATTATTGGTAACGTCACTGGCATTTTGCAACAATCTTTACTAAGTGTCATGATGTATACTACAATTAAACTTTTGTGTGTGTATATATGCGTGTGTGTGTATATATATATATATATATATATATATATATATATATATATATATATATATATATTAAACTAAAGAAATATAAAAAGTTTTAAAAGCATTTACCACCTCTGTCTTACAAAATCTTTGATATTCTTAATTGCATTATTTGCTGCAGTTTTTCATTTTGCTAATACCAGGAATTGAGAATACATTTGCAGTTATCCACAAATTATGAAATGACACTCTATTTTCATAATTAATTTAACAAAGAGACATCTTTTAATTCAAACATTTTCACCACAAGAAATTAATTCTTCTTGAATGTATTCTGATGTTTTCCTGACTGTAACTTGGTTTGTTGCTGTTTTTTTTTTTGTAATGTTAACTTTTTCTAATAATCCACATGCAACAAGTTATAGTGTGGAAGCATTTTTACACACTGAGTATCAAAACTAGCATTCCAATTGGAAATACTGCATAATCTGAAAAATTCTCCAGAGTAACTGCCATCAATGAAGCATAACTTTCCAACTCTCTCATTTACTTGTGCAATTTACTCAAGATGGGCAACTCAGGATTATTATTATTATTCAGGAGAATCAAGAAATAAGTAAGTTATCAGCTTTTTACCTGGACTCACTATTTTAATGTTAATTTGTAGATGTCTATTAGTTTTCATTATAAATCTCTCTCAAGATCTACCTATTTCGTACCAACTTAATTTTTTACTCTAAAATAAGAATGCAAAATCAATATAATTCTAAGATTTTTTACTATTGCAGTTTTTCCCAGTAATAATACTGATCTATGTTGAGACAGAAGTTGACAGTGTCTGTTTACTTTTCTCTAGTCTTTCATTGTTAGGCTTTCAAATTTACTTCTCAGCTTATCACTTTTTATCCTGTATACTGTTGAAGGGGAATTTTATAATTTTTTTTTATCACTTTCTAAACTACTTTCTTTTACAAAAATGCAATTTTTATTTTAGTTTGCCATCAAAATGCTTTCTCTCTTTTTAGATGAATTTATGACAAAACAGAATTTGTTGTCAAAATACAAATACCAACTTTTTCATACACTGATTTAATTTGCTGGATAATATACAGGAAGTAATATCAAGCAACCTTTAGGAAAGCAGAAAAAAAAATTGACCCGGTGGCTTAATCAGGTTTCAGATTGTTTAACATAGTTTTTGAGGTAAAGAGAATAAACTCGGATAAATAAATAATTGTATAAATAAAAACTTTTGACAATGCCTACAAAAGGTTTGGCTTGAAGCTTTATAAGGAGTTAACCCTGTGAAATGAATTTAAGCTTAGTTTAAATACAATGTAGCCATAGGAAGAAATTAAATCCATAATCGGCACCATTTAACCTCTTTTTTTTAAGTAAAAATATTGACCTTGTTGCTAAATAAACAACAAAACACTATTCTATGTCATTTCTAGTTCAAAATGCTTAAAACTTTCCATACTTATGCACGTTCAAACAAGCCCAGGTTTGCTCATCTCTCAGATTCCAATCGGCTCATAAAACTTTACAATATTATTAATTTCTTAATTGTATAAAATCAAAATTGAAGTTCTTTGTCTTTTATATATATAAAAAAAAAAAAAAAAAGTTCATCCTCAAATATTTGTGGTTAATTAATATTTCTTATCCTGAAAGTAGTATGATATAGTTTGTCTTTCTTTTACTATGGGGACAAAAGTCTAAACCCATACTGAAATCAATGCATTTTTTTTTTTTTTTTTTTTTTTTTTTTTTTAATCAAAAATATTATACTAAATTATAATTTCTGTTTTGCCAACCTGTCTCAACAAACGTATCAACCACATATCTCTGGTATCACCAAGATTGAACTTGTCACCTATGAATGTATCTACATCTCTCAGCAAATTATTTTCTGTGGTTCTTCCAGCTTATATCAGGTTTTTTTTTGTTTTTTTTTTTACTGATAAACATTTTGAATTTCTTTCATCTCAGTCATTACTTTGAGTCAAAAGTCAAGGTATTTAATATCTCTCTCTCTCTCTCTGTCTTTTATTCAATTAGCTTCTTTTTTTTCTTTATATAAGCCTGCTTTATATTGACCACTGCAAGATTATATATATATATATATATATATATATATATATAAACTACATAGATTTTTTTTTTTTTTTTTAAACTAAAAACTAATATTTCAAATTACCAAATATTAAGCTGTTACAAGATCAGTCTGAGAAATAACGACATACCACTTACATTAAACTGGATTGTCCAGTCTCACTGATCAATGATGCTCACCAAAACCAATATTTGTTGCTTTGCTGCCGCCTTAACCATTCCATTTTCAAGCCAATATTTACCACTGCCATAAGCCTTGGAAATATCACGTATGTGTATTCGGAAGGAGTTGTTGACAATATTCACAATAAGTTCCTCATATTTCGAATTTTCACTTCGACACTCGAGGAACACTCAGTAAAGTGAAAGCGCTTATTCAGTCGAGGAGAAATAGAAGAAAAAATTGTTTAAGCATAACTTTGATTTTGACAAGGTTTTGCCTCTATCCTCATTGACTTGTGGGTATGTGCTGTGGTTCTTGAGGTAAGTATATTAGTTCCTTATGATAGCAAAGCTAGCATCACACAAAATCATTTTGCTGGCATCTTTGTACTTGTAAAGTCTCTGATAATATCAGAAATTAATACACACATTTTGCATGAAACGGTTGAAAGTTTTAATATTCTCTTAAAAAGGGAAACATTGAAATATTTGTGTGTGTACAGAGAACGTGGATTTGATAGTTGAAAATGTTTACCTTATCTGGTTCATCCCCCTCCACCAAATGTAAAGTGACTAATAAATGGCAAAGTAAAAAATTACTCGCCTCTAAAAAGTGACTTTGTTTAAAATCAATTTAGTTTGATTTCTTTAAGAAAATATCTCTCTTAATCGTCCAAGTTGTTTTGTCACTTTCACTTATTTGGACGCAATCATTAAGTTTACGCTTAAGAATTAGTCCGCGTGTATTTTTATGATGTAAAAAAAAAAAAAAAAAAATTCTGGCCGTATCTCTGATCTTAGGAAAAAATACGGCCATACCTTACGTAATTTTAATTCCTTTTTTTTTTTATTGATGCATTGTATTTTTATTAGGATGAAAATTATTAAACCTGATCCATATGAGCTGTAAACTGCAAGTCTCACGTTTTAAGTATTGAGATATTTCGATATACATCATTGAATAATTTTAGCAGCCTTCGCATTTCAAAAGCCTTTAATCGCAATAAAAAAAATGCAGTGTTGTATATTTCTTTAGAAAATGGACTTTTAAAATAATAGAAACGATCTGTAATTGACCACTTGTTCTTGACTATTGGTTATTCATTCAACTGTAATATGTGGAAAAGAGGGTATCCAGTAAACATGCGAAACCATCCAACTGACAAATTTTCTCAGTCAAAATTGATTTCTCGCTGCCGCCAAAAATCCCAGTTCATGCTGTGCTAGTCCGGCGTCTCTTTTGTGCATTTAAATCGTACGACAATCGAAGCACGAATGTTTGTCCTTCTGTCGTCTTGTTTAGAGTTGATCTTTTTTCTTTTCTTTTTTTTTTCTTCTTTTGGTGCAGTCGCTGCTGTCTTTCTGGCTGCATCTACATCACACATCAAAATGGATTCGACGATCTCTATAAATACTTTGGACATCAACTCCTACGAGAGTGAGCCTCGATTTTCATAATCATCCGATTCTTGTGCATACAGCCAGATTTCTTCAGAACTGAGCCGTTTTTCTCAAATTCTTCCTTTCCCTCTTGATTGCCTCCCACCCCCAACCATTTCTAGGGTGTTTCATTTCCTTTATAAGTAATCTTTTATTTTATTATCTGCTTGGTAGTTTAGGAGTAAAATATGAAACTGGGGACAACAAGGTCGAAAATTTAAATTCCGTTTTACTTCTAAGATAATAAAAACAAAACAAATGGTCTTGTTTATATTCCTTTATTTAATGAAACTTTACTACAATACTTGAGTTATACGCCCTTGAAAGAACGTTATTAAGCGCACATAGATGCACACCCAATTGCTTTGAAATACGAGTGGTCGTTTGCTATCAGGCAGAAAATGCCGAAAGCTACTTGGAGTAGAGCTAGAAAAATAAGTAATGGATGCGGTCTCAGATCGCAGATTTAGCTATTAACGAAATTAATAGTTTTGTTGTTTGGTCTCGGTAGAAATCCTCATCTCGACTCCGTGAACCACGAATCATTAACTTATTTGTGCAGTGCTAGCGGATTAAGTGAAGGTATAAAGTGGACACTCGACTTAAAGCAAATCTCCCAACAAAGACTCAAAAGTAGGTTTTAAATTACCCCAAAACCTTTTTTTCGTATCATATTACGCTGTGTTCATGATAGATTTTTTTCACTTATTATTAGCGTATAGTGTTTATATATTCATATAAACTGGACAAAAAAAAAAATGAAATTAAACATACTCCTATATTAATTCTTAGTTTGTGGGCCAGTATTCACTAAATTTTACGAAAAACAAGATGGCTGCGGCTAAAACTGATTTAATAGAAATATGACATTAATAAAATCTTCCCACTACGTTGTCGGACGTAATCAAGAAGAGTAATTATTGACTTCAGCTATCAGCAGTGTAACAACAACAACAAAAAAAAGGGCCATCATCCATAAACAATTCAATGAAACAGACAGACGAAACCTTTGCAACTACCATATTTTGGGGCATATACGATGCACTCCCATTTTAGCTGGCAATAATAATGAAGAAAAGAAAACCGTATTTACAAAATTTTAAGTGCGCTTTATATGCTCTAAGATATGGTAATGAGATTACAGTTATTTACTTATGGGTAAATAATTTGATTTAAAGAAGAAAGATGGTTGAATCTGAAATTTTATTTCTTTTATGTTACACGATAAACCTCCCCCACCCCTAATAAAATTGAATTTATTGGAGAAGAAAAAAATATTAAAGATTAAACAAAGCAAAAAAAAATACAAGCAAAATGTAAATTTCAGACTCAGAGCTTGTCGTTGGCTACTAAACTTTTTGTAGTTTTGGTCGGCCTTTTCATTCCTTATGACTTTCTGTGTGTACTTTCCTGTTAACATTTCCATGAAATTTCTCCACTTCTTTCTTTGATGACACAAAAAGAACCAAAAAGTTCAAGTGAATAAAAATGTTAAAACGAAAAAGAAATCTGACTTCTTTCATTCTCGTTTCCATATTTCTTTCTTGTTTTTGCTGAATTGTATCTCTTGTTTCTGCAATGTCAGTCTTGGGTAATTAAACCAACAGCTTGTCAATTTGATAAATCGTCGATGATTTTCATTTGATTCCAAGACAACAAAAAGTTTAAAATAGCTGAGGCTTGGCCAATTACTATAGACACAATAGTATTTTTTGTTTTGTTTTGTTTGTTTTTTCTGTTATATAATGAGTTTATGATCTGACTATTAATCTTTGCTTGTTGATTGGCAACAGCCGAAGTGTAGGTAAACGGCAGTTGCGTCTACTTTGGTAAAACTGAATATTCATCGCAAAATATGAAAATTTATTGACTATTTCTAATACGTCAAGCGTATTCAATGTTTAGTGGAGATGTATAATAGACACTGAGTACAGAAATAATTTATTTTCAATATTAGTATAAACTAAGCTCTACAGATCATTCATATCAATCTTTTTATTTTACTTATTTATTTTTTTGTAATAGTTAATAAGTGTGAGGGTGCCCAGTTTTCTATGTAAATTGATACACTCGAGGTAAGCCAAAACTCGTACCACGGGATTTCTGAAAATGTTTTTGAAATTTGTCATCAGTAGTGTTTTAATGATAGCAATATATGGGAAAAACAAATGAACTCTGTGAATTTCAAATTTATTTCTTTTACATTTTAAGAAGTCACGTGGTATGAACATATAGGTCTTGTCTTGCTTAATGGAGTCAACTTACATAGTAAACTGGACCCCGATCATTAATAAAAAAAAAAAAAAAAAACCTACCTGATCTGGAGTTCTTAATCAGATCAGGTAGAACTTTCCATTCAAAAACTTGCATATTTAATTAGCTACTCTACCTGATCTGGAGTTCTTAATCTGTAGTAATATGAACAAATACTCAAAAAGAAATTATTTCAGATCTCAATGTGTCTATCGTAAACGTCTACTTTATTATTCATAGATGCTGCATGGAAGTAACCAATGAAAATAATCACAAACATTCCATTACAAAAGTCGCCGATTCTCATGATGCTTCTCCACTCCTCGGACAAGTTACATTCCTTAGTGCCATCAGCTAGGATCCCCACCCCCACCTATGCTGCGTGTTCCTATTCTCTTCGAGTTCCTTTCATAAAAAAAAAAAGAAGCAAGTTTCTGTTATTTTGTGGAACAAACTCCCGAGAGAATGCTTCCTTGACGACTAGTCAACCGATATATATATATCCTACCCGTCTTCATAATACTCTCTAACTTCCCCTCTCTTAAAATCAAAATTTGTTCACCCAAGAAAGGTCGAGGGTTACTATCAGTTTAAAAAAAAAAAAAAAATTGTCTATCTATATTCATTGATGGATATCGCATACTATTCAAGAGCGTTTCGTTTTTGTCTCAAGTTAATTACTTATTTCTTTGGGGATCAGTGTATGTATGCAGGCACAGGCACACATAGTTTGTTTTAAGAAACTCGTACTTACAGTTTGTAATATCTTTTGTTTACGGCCATAGCACGTTGAAACACCGGTTCTCATCCGATCACCGAAATTTTTGCGGATGTTAACGTCTTGTTTTTATTTTATTTTTTTTGTCGTCCAAATCTACGAATTTGCATGTTAAGTCTAGAAAACACTATATAATATTCACTATTTTTATCCATCATCTTGAGTGTGTTAAAATTATTCAACTTTTTAACACGAAAAATCACAAGTCGATGTTAAAAATTGCGGCAAACCATTGTTGATTTATTGTACCGGCTCTGGTTAGTACCTAGAATGATGCTGACAGAGTAAGCCCCGACCAACACTCAGTAGGGTAATGGGCCATTCCTCCCATGAATTACAAACGTCCTACAGAAGAACATTCACAGGTTGATTAAGAATATCACTTCTCTTTGTCAGAGTTTACCTGAATTGTTAACACCTCTAAATCCAAGATAAACAAAGATAGATTTCCGCCAGGCAATATTTTAGAGTAGCTAATTAAATATGCAAGTTTTTGAATGGAAAGTTCTAACGCATTCTATATTTTGCACACAGGTGGCAAGAGATTAAAAATATTTTTCATCTTTTCCACTTGTGCATAATCCTGTCCTTAAATGATCACACTGCATGGAAGTTATAACAGATTTTGAAACTTTATTTTTTTTTTTTATCTATAGTTTCATAAATAAATGAAATCGAAGACGAACACTTCAAAGCTCTGGATATTCTCATTTCTACCAACCTCTTATTTAGCTTTATTCTCTGCGTTATCATAAATTGTAGCGAACCACATTCATTCCCTTTGTATTCTATTGGTGAAATGTAAGTTCCAGTGGATCAGCTTCTTCCTACGACCCCCTGCTTTGTGAAACCGACTCCCAATGGGATGCTTTTCGGATCACTACAATCTTAACCTGTTCAAGTCTAGGATTAACAATTATCTTCATATATTCCCATAAACTGTATCTCTTACTATTTAACCCTCTACCTCGCGTGGTTCTTGAGCCTTGTAAAGAGTTAACCTCATTGTAAAGAACTATGCAGTTTAAATAAATGTCATCTTCATTTCAATATATGTAAGTATTGTGTGACGACTTCAGTAAACGCGTTATTGATGCACTGACGAAACAAGAGTAAAACATTTCTGCTTTCACTGGATATTACTCTGTGGTAATAATTTCTTTCAATAGAAAGAATATGGAGATAAATATATATATCAGAGAAACAATTGTTTTTTCGAATATTGGCAAAATATCAGTCATATCACGATCGTTATAGAAAAAAAAATTCCATAAAAT
This sequence comes from Acanthosepion pharaonis, assembly GCA_903632075.3. Classification (NCBI taxonomy): domain Eukaryota; kingdom Metazoa; phylum Mollusca; class Cephalopoda; order Sepiida; family Sepiidae; genus Acanthosepion; species Acanthosepion pharaonis. The sequence goes on along the minus strand of CAHIKZ030004332.1, from coordinate 943,923 downwards.
AAAAAAATACTTGACTCTGGTGTTCACAATTTTTTATAATTTATTATATTCAATTTTTCATGTACGTAAATTTTAAGAGACAACGAACACTGGAAGATTTATTTTTCCATTTATGTGCATTATTTTATCTAGACCTCTGGAAATTATCGTTTAAACAAATCATCATAGTTTTAAATTGTTACAAGGACCTTTTTTTTCTTTTATTAGCACCTTGTTCCTTCAAGACGTAGGCGATTATAATAATGCTCAAACGTCTTTATTCTCAGTGAATTGCTATGAATTCTTGGCAAAGTTGGTGTTTTCCCGTTGCCTTCACGGTTTCGAATTTAGAATGGTCGTAGACGGTTTTAAATCCAAGGCTAGAAAGCCTAGTTTTCCCTACTAACCGGTAATGGAGTGGAGAATAGGTCAAAATTTGAATTCTGTTCGCTAATTTCACGTTCAGCACCGATAACCGGTATACGAACCACAGGGGCCTTACGCTCGAAAAACAAAACGATCTTTCTTTTTTGTTGGAAGTTTTCAAGTTGAGCATAAAGAACATCATTCAAAAAATATCTTTGAATAACTGACACGTGATAGTGGTGTCCATGCCCATAAAAATATTCTGATACATGGCCTCTGGGTAATTATCATTTGATTTTTCTGTACAATTGGGACCCCAAGCCATTTTTTTTTCACTATATGCGTATCTCGATTGTTTTGCAATACTAATGTCGACTAATAATAGGCGTAATTGTTCCTTGATTGTAACTGGGTTATTAATATCGCGTCATATCAGGTTGACCCAGATAATGGGTGATCTATGGAAGAAAGGTTTATTCTCCTATTTGAGTTTCTCCCATTATATATCCATGATATAATGACACTGTATTTCACGGACGGAACGGAATAGCTGAAAGAAAATGTCAAGACAGCCATGCTTTTTGTTAGTCGCATAAAATCTCCCCGTAAAGTCGAAAGCAAAATTATATATACAATTTACCCATTTTCTACACAGAAAGTATATCACATGTCTATAACAGCAAGCAGTGTGAAGAAAGAGAGTCTTACTTGTAATATTTCCCCGAAGAAAAAACTTGGCTTTTTCTGTAAGACCTACTGCTATGGGATAGAGGCGTCCTTCTCCGGAATTCTTTGCCATTCTATACCCTGACATCACTCACCGGCCATTACGTGACGCTCGTGAATTTATCTCAACTTTGTATCCCTAAAACTGGAAAGCAGAAGACAACGACAAAAGAGACAAGTTCTACCATTCTATACAATGCTATCGCCACATCTAGGAGTCGGGGGGGCTATGATGTTAGAGCAATAAGTTCACAACTTGTCATTGTTATTAATAATTTTGATCTAGAAATTTTACTGTATGATATTCGATCTCTGTCGAAAAACAAATATTTGTTGTGTAAATTAAATGCTTGTTTTCATTACTAGGCCATGAACTTATTGATATAGCCACGTACAAGAGGGCGATGAAAAGGTTCTCAGTCCTTCCAAAAATAAATCTGATAGATAGTAGGATATTGATCTGACTGAGGACTTTTCAGCACCCAATGCAATGTAAGTCTATAAGATTGACATTTTTATGGTACAGTCCTAGAATTATTCTTTGAGGAAAAGTCGGTTCCAATTGATAATTGATGGAGATGCAAAGATTGAGTAATTCATCGAAATTTAGAGAACAGAAAAAAAAAGAAAGAAAATCAACTGTTCATCTCATAAACAGTGTCTGATGCGAGTCGGCCATTTTATTATGATGTTGAACGAAAATAATCTGTCGACCCTAATATCGTAAAGGTGAATAATCGAGAGATACCAACTGACAGCTGATGTTTCACCACTTTTTTCTGGGAATCGATTGATATACAGTAAAGCTAATTGTCCCCGAAGAAGAGATAGAAACAACATTAAAAAAACAAACAAACATCGCCTCTACCTTATTAATCAATTCTATAAGTGGGGTCATGGCTACAAATGTTTCAAAATGACTAAAGTGACATTTAAACAACTCTTATTCTCAAGTGACAAAGAAATCGTTTAGGATTGTGAAATATTCAGTTGTCGGTAGCCAGTTATGATTGATTGTTTCTTTTTCTACAGCTTATCAACATTTTCAAGGTTATTTAAGACTGCGTTAGTCACCTCGGATTTTCGAAAATGGCTAACCCCTTGGGCTGTTTACACACCCCAATACAAAAATGTTTATGTTACAGTTATGTAAAATATCGCTGTACTGCTGAAAAAAAAAACAATATAATAATCTCCGTTACAATATACATTAAATCAAAACTTGGACTGAAGATATAATTATTCATTAAAATGAAAATTATAATAAATTCGTTGCATAAACATATGGCGGAAATTGTATGTGAAATACACTTACACAATTATAGAGAAAAATTATATTAATCAAAAATAATCATAATATATTTACATGAATTTAAAGATATTACATTGAGTAAACTCATAATTATAGGACGGAAATAATAATGAATAATAATAATAATATATAGACCTACTTCGCAAGAATAATGAACTGAAAAATAGATTAAAACAACCAAAATAATTAAAAGCAAACGCCAATCTAAAAATCTAAAAAATATATTAACCTCATCCAAATTTAACCAACACACAATACAGGGAGTCACAAAATGCAACAAAAAAAGATGTGGAGTTTGTGACATCATTATAGAAGGAAACTCCTACACTTTTGAAAACCCCAAACCGACATTCATAATAAATAAAAACTTAAATCACATTTTTGGAGTTGCAGTTTATGTACTCAAATGCACAAGATGCAAGAAGTCATATATAGGTATCAGCCAACAACTGAACGGCAGGGTCTCCCTACACAAAAGCAACATAAAATTACCAGACAGCAGAAAACTTTTTGTATCACAACACAACTTTAAATGTAACCAGGGTAAATTTAAAATTATGCCAATATATCAGACAAACAATTATTCTTACATACAAGTACAAGAAAAAAACATCATAAACACATTTAAACCAGAACTAAATAGATCATAACCCCACACGCAAAAGCACACATAATGGCGAAATATAGTGATCAAACCACTCCCATGTATGCACGCACGCTCACATGCGGGTATCTGTGGAGCACGAATATATATATATATATACACACATATTGACAAAAGCAGGGGAACTACATACAGGCACGCACACAAACCCCACACATCTTAGGAAGTATGTGTGTATGTATGTACGTATATATGTGTGTATGTATGTATGTTGTGTGTGTATACTGATTCCATGTAACTTAGGAAGTATGTGTATGTAAGTATGTGTGTATGTATGTGTAGTTGTGTTTATGTACTGATTCCTTGTAATGGGACGGTATGTATGTGTATATATGTGACAATGTGTATGTATGGAGAGGGAATATACACACATATACACGCATGCTGACAAAAACACACGAAAATGGAAATAGATCTAAGAACACACAGGGGTCATTAAAAGATAAGAATGCCGATAACTACTTCATCGTTTCTCGGACCAATCTTAATTGTTTTATAACCCTTCACGCAGAACTTTTCACTGTCAGTTCAAGAAAGACATTTGGATCACTAACTTCAAAAAAAAAAAAAAAAGAAAATGTCTCATATCGAGAATATTTAACATCGAGAAACATAAAGGAGAAAAAATTAATTATTTTTAATAATATGTAGAAATCTCCACCCTTTGCCTGATGACGGTCACGAGACCGGAAACGCGTGTAAAAAATTATGGAAAATAAAGCATAATATTTTTTTAAATCCACATTACAACCAAAAACGTTTGCGGTTTCTCTCTTCTCTTTAATACACACACTTTTCTCTCGTTGGAAGTACTATAACCTCTTCCTTATATATATATATATATATATATATATATATATATATATATATATATATAATATAATTATAATATATATTTATATATATACAGAACCCAACTTAAGCAAAGTGGTGGTGAAAATGCCCAGACCAATAATAGTGTATGTGCGCCTCTACACATATGTGCATATGTGTGTGTGAGGAAGTGTAAGTTTCTCTGACGGCTCATGTGTTAGATCTGAAAAGTGTTAAGAACACCCATACCCGCTCCTTGTTGAAGCAAACATCGCTATACATAAAAACCTAAGGTCCTGATACCGAAATAGAATCACAGCTGCGTATGCATATATGCCCGAACGCATGGATATTTATCTGCGCCTATGCTTATGTGGATGTGTTGGTGTGAACTAAAATGCGTGCACCTGTATGTATGTGCCCATGCGTATGATAGTACCGCCCCAAACAAATGTAGAAGTATATTCCCCCTCCCACCACCAAACATAATCAAAAAAGCATAAATAGATCCAATTTTAAAAAATCAAGCAGTTGGTCTGATGATCGCAAAAGCGTGAAACCCAGGGTCACAAACTCGTATCTGTACAACTTATATATATATATATATATATATATATATTATAAAAATTTGCCATCGTTAGTCAGGTGGGGTGATATGACACCCGGAAGAAGACAAAACGACGTCTGCCTCTACAACTGCGCCATGCTGCGTGCTATACGACCTCACTGAGTCAGGAGAGAACTTGGAGGGATCAAAAGAAACAAGATGGCAACTAGGAATTACAAGCTCTTAAAATATTTTGGGTTAACAAAGCCCCACCCACACATGTGACTAACGCAGGGTTAAAGCCAGAAAATATTTTTGGACTGTAAGAATTGTTTTTTTAAGATAATAACTGATACAAATTTTACTAATTAACCTATAGCTGGTGGAAGAAGAGGTGGATTCATACCTTCTCCAAGTTTATTTACGCGTGAATATAAAGAACCCAACGGGAATTGGAAATCGGCTCTCCGATTAACAATTCCGAGCCATTATCCATTACACCACCTGTACATCCAAGTTTATAGCACCTGGTATTCCCAAGCGGTCACCTATCTAGGTACTAACTAGGCTCGACCTTGCTTAACTTCGGTGATCGTACGGGGAACCGGTGTTTCAGCGTGATATGGCCATAAATCTGGCGGCCGTCTAGTGAACGCTGAAGGATTACCTGAACATCTCCAAAAGTAGAAACTTTTCTTTTTAATTACGGTTTTATTAATTTTCAAAGACTAATCACTATGATGAGCACAAAAGGAAATACTAGATAAGAACGTTGTGTAAAATTACAGAAGCATTCTTTCATTTTTCTCACGGGTTTTCCGAATATATCATTCGTATGCAAATGAGTGATGAAAAGACGTTGTTTGTTGTTGTTTTTAACTTGTCAAATTGGTTGTATAAATATGTCTCTTTTAACAAAATTATAAAACCACTACTAGGTTTTTCCGGTCAAATTCATTTCTACCAACAATCTGGCCGAGTCGACATCCAGGCAAGTGCATTGGCCTCCTATCAAACTATGCAAATATCTAGACCAGTACTTCTCAACTGGGGTCCATATACAACCCGTGAGTCAATTTAACATTACTGCCGGTCCACGGTAATATTTTAGAGGCCCATAAAGCAATTTGTTGTTATAGTTAAGAATTGGAATTTCTACTTTAATCTACGCCATAATAAAATACCAAAAATAGAATAAACAACTTTAAAACTAGCAGAAAATGAGATCAGGCTATATAATTTAGCGTCCCTTTTACTCTACCTGATGTTTTGATTGTAAAAGTTGCATAAAAATTGAAAAAGATATATAAAGGAAGAATTATATATATAAAGAAAAATTATAGAAAGATTATAATTTATTATATAAATTAATTTAATATATTAATAATAAATAATAATATTAATTTTAAATATTAATAAAATACATTAAATAAATACATTAATTAATATAAAATATTAAAAAGTATTAATAATAAAATTAATATATAAATTATACAGGGTGTCCATAAAGTTCGTGTGCACTTTTAAAAACTTATAACTTTATTTGTATTTGCGATAGAAATAATCTGTAAAAAATGTTATAAAGTTTAATGTACCTAGTTTTAAGTATAGCTAAAATAACTAATGTGATTTTCAGGTATTACTGTAAATCAGTTGGCAAATGTTTTCCGTGAAGTGCAAAATCGTATTAGCCTTTGTATTGCTATTGATGAATGACATGTGGAAACTTAAATAAGATTTCAATAAAACCTTAAAAAATATAGATTTACTTCTTTCTAATCTTTTTTACAAATTATTTCTATCGCAAATACAAATAAAGTTATAAAGATAAATAAAGAAAACATATACATTTACTATTTCTATAATAATAACTTATCTCTTAATAAAAAAAAATTTTTTTCATTGAATGGTTATGGGGGTTCATCAAAAATATTAAGATAAAAATGGTCGCTGGGTAAAAATGATTTAGAACCACTGGCCGAGACAAACAAGTACATCTTATAGAATTCAAATTCCGTGGTCAGTTTGTTGAAAACTCTCTCTCTCTCTCTCTCTCTCTCTCTCTCTCTCTCTCTATATTATTAGATAAATATATGTTGGATGCAATTAATTACCGAGTAAAATATAAATTTAGAAATGTTTAAACATATCATACCCAAAACTCAGTGAGTCAACTTCCTTGTGAAATTTCCATTGAAAAATGCACATCACAAGATAGATATCTTTGGTTAAAGTCCACTTCGTCAAAAACCTACATTTGAGAAACCACCAAAGTTAGGTGGCGCTGATTACGTCTATAAAAGTCAAACATTTTCTTTCTTTATTCTCTTTCTCCCTTGCTCCAAAATGTAGTACCATGTGGTAATTACGTTCCCGCTGGAGAACGTTAGTTTCCCCGGTTCACTGAAGACTGAAATCTCTTCCCACTTTCCATGGCTAAGTCAGTACAAATTTTTCTTTGGTTGTTTCAACTCTGCGCAAGGCTGACTTTAGAGCGACCATTATAACGATACTTATACTTTAACTTCTGGACCAAAAAGAAAAAGGACATTCCCTAGAGTTGATAGATTTATTTCACTATAATCACCATAAAAAAGAATAAACGGTCCGTGGTAGAAACTCAAGTTTTGTAGCTTCTTCTTTATCACATATGTGAATACGTACACACCTAAAATACACACACACACACACACACACACACAATCTTTTAACATCCATAGGCCCACTTGCCATTAAATATTGAATAATTTGAAAACGATTAAATGAAGAGACAATAATCATCATAATGTGTGAAACGTTGCCTTCCGGTAGTTGTCAAGTTGAAAATGTCACTCCTCAGGTGTGTCATTTTATAAACTGTTCACACTGAAAGTTTAGGAAACCAAAGCAATTTATTTTATTTATTAGTGCCATATCCCTTCAGGACGTAGGCGGTCATGGATCTTCACAGATTCCTTTTCTTTATGAATAACTATGACTTCTTGGGAAATATAGTGGAGTGATTTGCCTTCTTCAAAATAGTCTTTCTCAGTCTAATCCGCTATTTAACCCATGAAGAAGGTACTGAACTGTTATGTAATATGTCATGCTATATTACAGTAAATGCTTGACAATCTCATCAGAGATTAAGAAGAGAATTGAGGCAACAGAAACATAATTCTACAGAAGGATGCTGAGAATACCATTGACTGAACACGTGAGGAACGACAAAGTTTTATAGAAAATGGAAACGAAATGACACTTATACTTAGCATCAGAAAGAGACAGTTGATATTTTTAGTTCACATAATGAAGAAAGAGGTCGTGGAAAATTTAACACTCACAGGACATACTGAAAGTATGGGGGGGGCAAGAGGAAAGGAGCACATAACCCACCTAACGGGCAGAACAGGGATTAGGAGGGACAGCAAAAAGATAAAATTTAATAAAAGCTGCAAAGAATAGGAAGTTGTGGAGAGCCATGATCGCCTACGTCCTGAAGGGACACGCTGCATAGATGAGGAAAAAAGAAATAGATTAATGCCTTTCCCAATATCATTAGTGTCATGGGTCCTTACCTATAACTACAGAATGAACTCTTCCTAACACTATGTATACTACGCCTCTCTCAAGAGAGGGACGAATCGAGTCGAGCCGATAGTCGTTCACTCCAAACCAGACTGACAGGCATACTAACACCTTCCACATCTTGTATTATTATTTCGTGTAATATACCTTCGTTATTTCTACTCTTGTGTTCGTGTTGTTCTTCTTTGGTCCTGACCTGGACCATAACAATTAGTGTGAAAGTAAACATAATAGTCTCAGATGGAATTTGAACTCGATTTGCCGTTTCCTCATTCTATATTAATAACCGTTACGCCACCCTTCTTGTTTCTGGGCTTTTAGCCTGGGATCAAAGCGTGGTATCTGTTCCCATTTTAGATGGGAGAAGGTGCCTGGTCCCGGGGCAACACCTTTGTTTTTGCACTAAGAGAAGTGTAGTTTGTGTAATATCCATGCCAGTGGGGCAGTAATCGCGGATACTGGGTAGCTTTTATTTTTGTCTCATATATAAGCGTATGGGTACCCCACATAAAAAAAAAATACATTGTGTCAGTCCCTACCTTAGTAGTAAGGGCAGATAAAGAAAACTGAGACGGCATCCTGTATTGAATAATGAATGTATTACAAGATTTTGAAACAGTGAATTGTGCACCTGAACAGTCCATTTTCGACCATTTTTCATTTAAATATATTCGTTGAGTTACAGCAACAATAGAATATTAACTTATTCGACCGCTACCCTCTGTTCCCTGCTGCTCAATGGAACACAACTCTTTCGTAGGCTACTCCTTTCTGAAACGTGAAAGTTAGTGATCAACACAGAGGACACCGCTGCTGGAAGCGACTGTATGTGCGCGTCTGTGGGCTGCTGCTCTCTACCGACCGTCTAGTCACACATCTCACCGGCTCATCCGCTACTGGAGTCGGAGCCTTGATCGAATGCCAAACTTGTCACGTGCCAGCCTTCGACTTGACACGTAATTGCCTCCTTTTAAAAGTCTCTGTTGCCATGTTGGTTGATTCATAGCAAAGAGGATCTGTACATGTCAGGTCATCGGAATGTCTGAGCTCCGGTTGACTCAATTGCGAGTGGGGTGGGAGGAAAGGGCGTCTAAAAATTTAAGCACACACCCTCAACATGTCAATGCATCACAGGATCTCGGCTATTACCAGCTTCCATAGAATAAGAACATTCCAGAGACATTTCACTTTACTCGCCATCATTAGTTTTTACTTGAGATTAACTACCAGAGAAAGAAGCCTGCCTTTCAAACCAGACTCTTATTATTTTAGTTAAATTTCTGATATCTCCTATCACCAATTTTTAACCATTCGTTCTACTACCACTGAACATGTAATTGAAGATATTATTTTAATAAGACTTGTCATGACCAGCCTTTTTAATTTTATTTTTGTCATTTTTTTTCTCTAGCTCCAGTTTAAAAAGATTGTAAGTTACACACAACCGATTTCGAATGGGATCATGTGTTTCTGCTAAATATCAGCAGACATTTACATCGTGTAACTGATTTCCAAAACCGAAAATAAAAAGAAACATGTCGCCCCACCCAACTTCACTGGTAATTAAACTAGGTGTGAGCGAGAAACGAAAGCGTACACAGAAATCATGCGAAAAAAATATGGTTACGACACTTATATTAAAATACAGTCGTTTATTGTATTTTTAAATAGCCTCAAAATACGAATTGTGCATGTTATCGGTTTCTATAATTATTAAACGATTGTGTTTTTGAAGGATTGCGATAAGAATATATACCACTATGCCCCATTGTTCACCAATATGGTAAGTTTGACACAAGCCTGCAATTAACGTGCTGTCTACACCTGCACTTATAGGCACTACCAGAAAGTGTCCAGTTACCTCAGTATTTCTCTTTTGGAACATCCCAGGCATAGAGATTGATTATGACTCGACCCCTGTAAGTGCAATAGAGTGTGGGGCGGTGTCCTTGAAACGTAATAGTCAATTTTGTGCATCGTTAAAGTAACATCAAAATGGGTGCCTTTTTTTTCCGAAATGAAAGCAAATGATCGCTATCTCTTGTTTTAAAGTATTTGTCAAAAATCAGGAAATTATCCGATTCAAATGAAATGTTCAATACCTATTCATAAATAAATGAATTGTACAAGGAATAAACTATTTTATTAGAAAACTTTGTGAAAATATGTTTGGGTGGTTGTTTCACTCGCTCTTGCCAATATTTCGTGACTACTTTTTAATTTGGGAGCTGTTAGTCAAATTATTTTACAGTTAAATAAAAAAAAAATCCCTGAAAATATTATTTCAGTAAAAAAAAAAGGTGCAATATCAAGAACTATGAACATAAGGAAAATTCGTCCCGAACTTTACCAAAAATGATTCAATAAAACTCAAAAAATATATTTTTCTGACAGTGAGTCTTTGCCTAATTTAATTATTAAATTAGGCAAACACTCGTTATTAAATTTTAATAAGACACGTTATTTTTTTTTTCAGGTTGGGAATAAAAAAAAGTCTAGACTTAATATGTAAAACAAAAAAAGAAAAAAAATCTTGTAATTTTACAGTGCGATTTTAAAATTCATCCCGTTACTGTTCGCAAGAAAAATTAAAATACAAATAAAATTAAATAACGACATGTCTGAAGATTCAAAAAATGTAAATTTTAATGCCATTTTCGAGTGTGAACCCTTTTTAAAAGATTTTTTTTTTATTTTAGCAACTGTTAGATTATTTTTGGTACCGATGTTCAAAAAAGAAATAATTCTGAATTACGGCCTTTGACTGCTTTTTTCTATCGGAAGAGTAATATATGATAATTCAATAATTCTTATATTCAGAATAATTAAAAACACACACACACACACACACACACACACACACACACACACACACACACACACACATTGAGTGCAATCGTATGATATCAAACAGGTAAGAAAAATACATAAAAGCAATGTATTAAACTCAAAAGTATCATTTGACTAAAAAACTATTTCTAATGTAGTATAAAAAAAATAAAATTATTCATTAAAATTTTACTTCATATAAAATTAAAAAATATTTTAAAACTATTAATTAATTATATCTCGTTAACGATAAAATGCTTTTAAAACATAAATAAATACCAATCTCTTGATTGTAACATTTCTGCTGTTCCGTATTTCATTAACTTTTATTTTTAATTTTTCGAGCGCCTTTTAATTTTTAATCAGGGGTGCAATTATATTAGGTATGGTCAATAAATCGCCGGAAAAATGAGCATAGCAGGATAATAAAGGCGTTAAACTTGACGAAAATAATTTTTATTTGTCTAACTGTTTATATTTTTGACCTCTGACCCCACTGGCTATCGTGCGTAAATAAATGTTATTAAATTTTAAATAAAAAGTAAACATCACTTTTATAAAATCCAGTTAATTAATCCTTAAATTTAGTACATGACTTTGAAATACACCTCTAAGATACACATTGGATTTTAAAGAGATGTTTAAATTAGTTGTTTACATCTTTCGTCAATAATAGTGGTTCGATGAGTGACATGTGATCGTGTCAATGCGTTAAAAATGCCTAAAAACTTTATATACGGAAATTAATTTTCTTTCAATTCGGATTAGTCTTTTAAAAAACCGAAGTCAAGAAAAAGCATTTAAATTATTTAAAATGAGTTTTTCGTTTTTTATAAGAAGTTCGTGGGGGTACCTGTATATAATCCTTTTTCGTTGGTAGTAGATTGCAGTTTAAAAATTCCATTACCATTTACTTGTAATTAACTGTCTGTCTCCTCCCCTACCTCTCTCTCTCTAATATTTAAAAAAAAAAAATTATATTATGCTCTACTGCTGTATCAAGCACTGTTTTTCTAAAAATAAATGCTAAGAACTCTGAATTAAATCTCAGTGTTCTTCTCTTGTTTTAATAAAAAGTAGTTTGACAAAACTGGAAAAAAGTTTTTGTGACGCGTTTCATCCGATATGACTTCATCTGACGGATGAAACGCGTCACAAAAGCTTTTTCAAATTGTCATACTATTTTTAAATATTGTAATAAAATTATATATCGTTATATCATTTACATATGTATATATATATATATATATATATATATATATATATATATATATATATATATCGTTATATCATTTATATATATATATATATCTTCAGAAGAACGTTCATTGCAAAATGGTATACTATAAATAGCTGAATAAAAGAAAAGTAATCGATAACTAATCAAAGATCTACAAGAAAATAGAAATTTTTTTTGAAAGGGCTATTAACTCGGATTTATTCGCTTGATTAAAGGGAGGTAAGCGTGATTATTCAGACATAAGATGACGTCAATTCTTAAAATTGCTTTGTATTGCTTGTTGATCAAAACAAATTTTTTGAGCTATTATTCAGTTAAAGTTTTATACAATAATTTTCGATTTTGATTTATTATAGCTTTTAATTCATCCAATTATAGTTTATAGGTTGTTCGTGTGCAGAAAAATATGATTTGATATTTTATCGATCGATAAAATAAGCAAATATCGGCAATAAATACAGGAATCATGTCTACAGTTTGTTCACTGCAGTTCAAGAAAAATAACTCTTGCAGAAAGATATCGTTAATTTATGCTCAGTTTTTGAGAAGGCAAGCAACATCAGATTATAGAAATTAAGAACAGGCTAAGTCTGTGTCAAGAACATTCCTTTATGCAAAGTGAGGATCCTGGCAAAGACGACAAAATTTATAGTGAACATCAGGGACTTTGTTCATTCCCTGGCATTTTCGCCGTGAAAATTTCAAAATCCCAAGCCCAGGCAGTACCGATACTTCTGGACGGGGTTGGGGTCATTACTCAGTGCTTTAAGCGTTGTTGCGATAGAAAAATCAAAAATAAGAAATAGAAAGCTAAAATTTGGCAAACCATTTTTATTTGCCATAAAGAAATAAAAATAAATAAAAGAGGTCAAAAGGTTATTATTCCTAAATGTAGGCGAAAAAATGGATTACCAAATGAGTCATTTCTGTAACCAATCAAAACCAATTTGGGAATGAATTCTTTTATCGTAAAAAATGTGTCATGACAAATAAGCAAAGGAATCGGACCAGTTGTTGAAAGAATTTAATTCGCCATCTCTTACCCTCAAGCTTCGGACACGCCTAAAAGTCCCACACAGAGTCGAGAGAATTAATGCTATCAAGAAATACTTACATACACATTCCCCTCTCTCAATATATATATATATATATATATATATATATATATATATATATATATATATATATATATATAAAAAGTGAACATTGAAGTCAACACTTATGCTAGACGCAATCGTCAGGCCACGCCACGAGTGTTCTGACGATTGCGTCTAACATGAAACAGCCTGTCGCCTCTAAGTGTTGACTTCAATGTTCACTTTTATATTTATTACGCTCTATCTCTGATATTGAGCACTTTATCCCATTAATATAGCACAACTTAAGAGTATATTTATTCATATATATATATATATATATATATATATATATATATATATATATATATATATATATAAGGGCATAAAGACTTTCAACAAGAACACTTTCTGATAGGAATTTATGAACTCTTTGAATATTATTGTATATTTTATTTAGAGAGATATTAACTTCTATAAGTAATATATATTTTTGTATTAATTATCTTTGCATGCATTTTTAAAAGGCCATAAATTGGGGTATATTTGGATTAAGGATGTTATCCGACAATAACCGCCTATAAACAAGTAAACCCCTATTTTGGTGATTGCCACATCCCCACACTAACAGACCACCACATTAGTATTTCGACCCCCGCAATATCCTCAAAAGTGCAGCGGGGGCTTGAACAAATTTTCCACGGTATTGCCGTAAAATCCACTTGTCGGAGTTACCTCATCCTTAATTTCCTAATTGTCACTAGAGGTCTCTCTCCCTACACTACAAGGCGACTTCTTGCTTCGTTCTCTTTTTCCTTCATTTCAGCGACGCTTATCTTTTTCGAGAGCTTACATTGGTAAGCTCTCGAAAAAGATAAGCGTCTTCCCATTTTGTGGCAGACACTGTGGGCACGATACACACACGTACGCACGAACATTCACCAACATACAAACTCTTTACATTCACACCCAAACACAAATGTTAATGTCTTTGTCGTTTGTAAATTTGTTGTTTAATACATATATTTGTTTACACACACACACACACACACACACACACACACACACACACACACACACACACACACATATATATATATATATATATATATATCTATATTCTGTCTTGGTTTCTTTTCATCTTCGGTTGGACTAAACTAGAGTCCGCCATTTTTTTTTCTTTTTTTGTAGTTGGACCTTCTTCTAGCAAGAATAAACAACCCGTGTTTCTAATACAACAACACTCAAACCCACACGGTCCTTTACAAACTTTAAACTCCTCCTTCTTTCACATTCGGTAGCGACGTGGGAGCATTGAAAAATACACTTCTCGGCCTTCGGGCTGAGATCAAAGTGTAGTATCTGGTTTCTCTTCCTCTTAACACCATGAAGGATTCCAACCCTGTAGCAGTACCTTATGCTAAAGAGGAAGGGTTGGGTGGATATCAATGCCAGCATGGCAGTGGTCGCTAGGATTGGGAAATTTGCGGCTTTAGGCCATGGGCATTCTTCATTAAAAACAACCTCGCATCACATTCCACCACAGTGGAGAGGTGTGTGGACGTTGTAGTATGTGCGTAGAAACTTATCGCGAATTACGCCCCTTGATAGAGAACATCCCTGAACGAGATTCTGACGTGGCGTGAAATCAAAACAAAACGTGAGCTCACCGCGAGACGCGAACACTGTTACATTTTCAACGAGTGAACGTGGAATGAACACCTGCCATGTGGGTCTCGTACCGAAATACGCCACCTGGAAATATTAGAAGCATCGGTTCAAGGTAATAAGAAAATTTACAAATCATGTCATTTCAGACGCGGACGTAGTAGACAGTCGTTATTGTCGTTGGCAGATTTCGTTGCCGGATATCGGGGTGCTTATCGACGTTTATTTCTGTGTGAAATGAGTTCAATGTTGGATCTGAAGAGACGTCCACAGCCACCGCATGGTAAAGTAGGAGGGTTCAAGGGATGGCGAGCTATGGCTTTTCTTTGGGATCTCTTCTATTTGTCTTCTGGTGTTTTCAAGGGATTTTTTTTCCGTGGACCGCTCTTCTCAAATTGGTTCTTTCTGCAGCTTCCATCTTCCAATTGACCGGATCAGTTTTCATTCTCGGCAAGGTGGTTTTAAGCTGATCCATGAATCGACGACGAGGGCCTCCCTAGTGGTCTCATGTCAGGTGCGTTCTGAACTCAAGGAAGGATAACGCGTTTTGACGAAGCTCCCAAAAATTAAAGGATTTTAAGTTTAATTGAAAAATGTAAATATTGCTGAAAAGTAATATAATAATTTAATATAATTGTGACGGTTACACACCTGGCCCAGTGTCGGATCCTTTGGTTACGGCGCCAACGGTGACGTCGCTCCTCCTGGTCGTTCCTCCTGGGTCCAAGCGTGCCGCTCCAACCCTTTGGTCAGATGATCACCAGCCTCGCCTTTCCCGACTCGCTTCCAATACCTGGTCACTAAAGCAACTATACCGATCTCCGGTCTGTCTACCCACGCTGTGTTTAGATCTTAGACAGACGGGACCAGCAGGGATCAGGGCCGATACAAGTTGAGTCCGACAGGGTGGCAAAACACAAATAAAATAAAAAACTCACGACACCAAACAAAATTGCTGATAAAAGGGTAACAACCTTTTATATCTTAAAGTCCGTTACATAAAAACAAAATTGTTCTCAATTCCCGACCCGCTCTGTGGACTATGGCACCAAGCTTCTATCACACAATAGGAAAATGTCAGATTACCTACTTTCCTAGAATCATGTATGTATGTCGGGTGTGGTTCAGTTCGACACTGGGGCTAATTTCTATCGATCATTCGCAGTTGATTCTTCTCTCCGACTTGAGTTGTATTTCTTCTTCTTCTTCTGTTTAGACTGGTAGATTTCTTGTTTCAACCCAGTGGAAGATTTCTTGCTTCGATTCAGTGGAAGATTTCTTGCTTCGATTCAGTGGAAGATTTCTTGCTTCAATTCGGTGGAAGATTTCTTGTCTTCAACTTGGGCTGGAAGGATTTCTTGTTTCGAGGATTCTTCTGTCGTCCGAGGGTGAACTGCAACTCACGCCCTAACTCCAACTTCAACTCAACTTCAGCTCCAACTCTTCTCAGGTTTTCAGGCAATCTTCTTCTTCATCTACTTGGGCTGGAAGTTCTTCTGTCTTCGACTTGGGCTGGAAGTCCTTCTGTCTGAGGGTTCTTTTGCCCGCAAAGGGGGCGGAGTGAATCGGGTCTTATGTCCGCGTTCAGGATCTTCCCCTGCCCGCGGTCCTGCTGCAACTCAGCCCAACTCCGGCTGCATCTCCAACTCAAACTGATTTCTGTCGACTGGGGTCCTGCTTATATTGACGCCGCAACAAACCGGGGTGGGTCTGTCGGCGTCAGGGTTTTCTCGATAATTCCAAAAGTCGTATTAATTTTGACTTTCCATTATCGTTATTGTTTTCACCCTACTTTCTCACAGAGCTCTTGGTGGGGCGGCGCATATCTATTTCTCTTAGTCTCTCTCTCATGTCAGGTGATCGCTCTCAACCAATCGTTCCCCGATCGAACCTTTCTTTCTCTTCTTTTCCGCAGCCCACGTGACCGCCTCGTCCAACAGTTATTGATCGAGGTTTTCTTTCCTTCTTCTTCCGCGGTCACGTGATTGTATTCGACCAATTGTTTATTGACCGAACACCCTCTCCCTTTTTGTTGGCGGGTGTGGTTACCTCGTGCTGGTTTTAAAAAAACAAAATCCGATTTCGCACCTTTTTGCACGTACGCAAAATGACAATCTTTAGCTTTCTTTCACCTGGACTTTGTCAAACAGCCCGCTGCTAATTAGTCTTGACTTTAGAAAGGTTCTTTTCCGCCTTCTTGGCGCCCTCTGTGAGCCAAAAGCAATTGTCCCTCTTTTTGCTTCTTTGTTTTACCTGATAGTCGAAAATCTTAATTATCTAGGTCGAAATATCTCTACTTTCTTAACGTGGGTGTCCAATTCTTAACAGGTCAATTCCGTATATCGTTTCTGGTCACTCCCCTCAACCCAAAGACACTTTCTCTCAGATCACAAATTTCGTTTTCTATTGTTCAAAAAAAAAAAAATAAAATTTCTCTTCACTCCAAATTGATAAGGGTTTTCCACGCAAGAGTCGGTCAGAGGCCTCTGACCGACATCTGGTCGATATCATGTCTTTTTCCTTTCTTTCTCTTTTTATTATTTCCAATTCTATTCTTCCTTTGTTTTAAAAAAAAATAAAGTCGACCACACGCAGACCTATCTCTACCATCAACTGGGTCATGCGTCATACATTTCTCTTTCTTTCTTTTCTTCCTTCCTTCCTTTTTCTTTCTTTCCTTCTTCTTTCCTTAGGATCGTCTAGTACATTCTTAGTGAATTATTTTCAACTCAGTTATTTTCCGTTTAAAAAAAAATTAACAACCTGTTTAATAAACTGAATAAGAAAAAATTAACTCATATTTCTATGAATATTTCCAATAAATGCAAGGTGCCATAATCCTCCCTAACCGATTTGTCATTTACCCGTAAATGACACCTAAAAACCCAATTACATCATTTAACATGCACCATGCATTTGTCTCATGCAATTCTATTCTACTTTCTAACATGCAAGGGTAATGTTCTTTCCATTTTCTTTTGTTCTACATGCAATGAAATGTTCTTTTCATTTTCTTTTGTTCTACATACAATGAAATGTTCTTTTCATTTTCTTTTGTTCTACAGGCAATGTAATGTTCCTTTCATTTTCTTCTGTTCTACATGCAATGAAATGTTCTTTTCTTTCATTTTCTTCTTTTCTACATGCAATGAAATGTTCTTTTTCATTTTCTTCTGTTCTACATGCAATGAAATGTTCTTTTCATTTTCTTCTGTTCTACATGCAATGAAATGTGTGCGTGTGTCTGTAGGTGCAGATGTGTTCTTTAGGGTTTGTTCTTCTTGGTCAATGTTTTCCTCTCTGCTGTGGGGAGGTTTTTTCCGCCGCACGTGGTGGTCTCACGCCAGCCTCCTCCATTGGTCTTCCAGCAATTTCTTCGCCAGTTCTGTCTGAGTGAGAACACCGCTCGGCATCTCCCCCTCAGTTGTTGCATGCTCACTAGACTGTCGTTCGCTAATCTTCTCCTACTCTTAATCTTCCATATTATTACACCCCCGATGGCTATAACTAGGAATGTACCCATTACTATTGACCAATTTATCGCGATCTGCTCATCGTCTTCCCAAGCTCACCTTCGTCTCCCAGCGCACTTAACTTATCTCTTAAGTGATCCATATCGATCTTTTCTATGGGCTTCGTAAAATTGGCATCTTATTTAAGGTAACGATAGAGAATCTCTTTACTATCGGCTCCCATAATTCTGTACAATTGACTAAGCCTCTACCAATCATCTCTATGGTGAATCTTTTTTTCTTCATACCTTTCTTCCATCTGGTAATAGGGGGCAAGGAGATGGACACCCCAACCGCCGAACATCCATGGGTAGCGTCACCAGGGATAACGGTGGCCTTATTCTTCATGTCCTTGGGACTCTCCCCACATACCCTAGACAGGCTGATATGTTTCTGGGTGGCTACTGCCCCACCCGTCTGAAACACTGATAGCTTGTGGTAATGCCGAGTTTGTTAATACCTCCCACTTGGCAGATTCTTTTGATTCCTTCTCCCCTTCCTTCAAACAATTCTAGTATGCACAGTTTGCGGTTACCAGTTTTATAGATAGGGCTCAACGAGGTACAAGTCCCCAGGGTATCATCTCTACACCTTCTAAGCTTCTTCAGCTGATAGCAACATAAATTTCGTTCTCCCCGAATTTAATGCTATGTAGTCTGCTTCCACCTTGTACCTTGCTATCATTCCTGAAAGGTAACAAATTCTCTTGTTGTTATTCTTCACAATCACTTAGTCTCGCTCGACTCATCACTCAATCATTTCATAACTTTTCTCTTAGTTCGGCTCCTCCCTCCTCTAACTAACCTCTAGCAGACAGAATGGTCTGGTCAGGTGTGCGTGGCGACCACCCCAAAGGTCGTACTTCATGACACCACTGGTGATCAATCAACAATGCCAATGATCTTCTTCCCGTCCCTTGTGAGGTGCGGCCCGCGACTCTCCATTCCTCCACTCGCATCTACCATAGTCAGCCAATAGGATTTTGGATGAGCCAGTGTCGCTATCTGTCGACACTAAATGCTCCCTATTCTGCACAGCCCTTTTTTGTTCTACTGAGATTTGGGGTTCTTCTCCTCCCTGATCTCATCTTCTGAGGTGATTCCTGTTCAACCTCTAACCTTCTTGCTGCGGTTAATTCTCGTCCAGGGGGTTCTTTGTCCTCTTCTCCATCCCCTGATTCTTTTTCTTGTTTAGAGTCTTCGCCTTGAATGTCTTCGATACATCTCGACTCTATGTGTAAACTTCTCCTGTTCTTTATCCTTTCCTTAAGCTGGGAAAGGGGTATTTGATCCTCCTCCTCCCTCCTTGGGTCCTTCGTCCTGTTCAGGGTGTCTCTTTTTAGAGCCTTCGACTGCCTGATTGGACCTCTTCGTCTTTTCTTCCTTTTCTTCGGACATTGGGGTGTGATGGCGATCTCACGGGGTCTTCTCTGCACTGATTCAGTCGACGACTGAACATCGCTAATCCCGCTGAGGTTTTCAACTCCGTCACTCGGACTGCTTCGTTTATCTGGTCAAGTTGACCTATCTCCTCATCTTCTTCAGGAGTCTTCCTCCGTCTCCATTCCTTCCAGTTCAACCAGAGTTACCTTCCTTTTCCTTGTCTTCTTAGGCCTCCGGCTCGCTCATTTCTAGGTTAGCTATTTCAGCCTTCTTCAGATCATTGGCATGAACCCTCCTCGCTCGTCCTGCCATTGATCCCCATATTACATATGATGCAGGGGCCCGTCTGCTCTACTATCCGGTAGTACGGTTCCCATCTCTGGTCCAGTTTTTCCTTCTCTCTGGTGGATTTTTATAGTAGACAGGGTCTCCAACCTTCAATTCTACCACCTTTCTTTCAGCATTCACCCTCTCATTTCTTTTTCTTCTGGGCCCTCTTTATTCTTCTTCTGGCCTGTACGAATATCTTATGCTGCTTTCCCAGCAATAGTTGATGATGATCTTCTCCCATATACCTTCTTCGGGGCTTCAGTAGGTTATCTACAGGCAGGACCACGTCTCTGCCAAACAACAAAAATAAGGAGAAAATCGGGAGGTTTCGTTTATCGTAAACCTCACGGCCGCCAGGAACCTGCGTCAAATACAAGTCCCAATTTCCAGTGTTTTCTCTGACCAACTTGGCCAATACATCTCCCAAGGTTCTGTGAAACCTTTCCCTTTAGCATTTCCCTGGGGTGATATGGGGATGTTTTTATGTGCTCTACATTCAAACCTGTCAAAACCTCTCTCATGATGCTGTTCACATTCTCCGTGCCATTATCTGTTACCAATTGCACAGGGCACCATACCTAGGAAGATTTCGCTTATTATCAACCCGGCCACAGTTCTGGCCTTCTTGTCTGGTACTGCAAATGCTTCAGGCCAATTTGTTAGCCAATCGACAAAACTCACTATATAGTTGTTTCCTTGTGCAGTTTCCCCATATGGTCCTGATACGTCCATACTCACTTTCTCGAAGGGGAAGTTTGGTACCTCTGTTTCCTCCAAGGGTGCCATTTCCTGCCTTCTGCTCTGCGACTGGTACACTACACAACTCGAACATAGTTAGTGACTTCTCCGTACAGTTTGGGCCAATAGTACTTTCTTCCTATGAGATCACATGTCCTATCAATTCCCATGTGACCCAACCTTTCGTGGCACTGTTCCAATATCTCTGGTCTTAAACTTTGGGCACATACAACTTGGTTTGACTTTTCATCCCTTCCTGAGAGATAATACAGCCTTTTCCTCTATTATGGCATACTTGGTGGTCTCTCCTGACTTCACCTTCTCTCTCAGAGCAGCTATTTCACTGTCTGCTTGCTCCTTCTCAATTCCTTCTGTCCAGTAAGGATCAGTTATTATCTGGGCGTCCCCTTCTTCGTCCGATTCTAATATAGGGCGATCTTTTAGCTTTATTAGAGTTAATTACTCCTATTCTATAGGCTTTATCATCTACTCCCTGTTCTACCCTTTACAGATCTTTCTTCCAGTTGTTTCGGTATTCTTGAGAGTAAATCTGCACACGTGTTTTCCTTTCCTGCCAAATACTCTATCTTACAGTGGTAGCCACTTAACTTAAGTGCCCACTGTTGAATTTTTCTTATTATTTGTCCTCTGCCTGCAATAGATACTGCAGAGGCTTGTGGTCCGTCTTTATAGTGAAGACTGCACCATTTAAATAGTAGTCCAGCTTTTTGGAGAGCATACATGATAACATATGCTTCCCTCTCTATTACTGGCCACCTCTGTTGTGTCTCTGAGAGCTTATGGGAGAGGAAGTATATCGGTACTTCCTCTGGTATGCCTGGCACTGGTCCTTCCTTATCAGGACACGGCTGGGTAAGTACTGCCCCACACACTGCTCACTGGCATCCGTGTATAATATCATGGGCTTTGTTGGAGGTCTGGGTACGTGAGTAGTGGAACGGTGGTCAACTGTTCCTTTAGCGAGTCAAATGCTCGTTGACAGTCCTCTGTCCACTTGAACCTAGCGTATTTCTTCGTCAGGGCCACCAGCGGTATGGCAATTCTTGAAAATGCCGGACGAAGCGTCGGTAGTAGCCTATAGCTCCTATGAAACCTCTTACCTGCCTCACGGTCTTAGGCTCTGGCATTTCTCTTATGACCTTTACCTTATCCATGTCGGGTTTAATACCGTCTCCGTTTATGACGAAGCCTAAATACCTAGTTTCTTCCTCAGAAACTGACACTTTGACAATTTCAATTTTAATCCGTGTTTCCTCAACCTTCCCAACACCTGTCCCAAATGAAAAAAGTGTTGTTCCACTGTCTCCGAAAATATCAAGATATCGTCTAAATACGCCATGGCAAAGCTCTCGTATCCTCCTAACACTATTGACATTAGCTGTTGGAAGACTCCCGGGGCATTAGCTAAACCGAATGGCATCACTCTGAACTGAAACAGTCCCAGGTGACACGCGAATGCGGCCTTCTCCTTGTCAGCCTCATCCAGGGCTACCTGCCAATACCCGGACCTCAAGTCCAACGTAGAGAAGTACTTTGCCTTCCCTAATAATGCCAAAATGTCGTCTATCAATGGCAATGGCACCGCCAACGGCTTCGATATAAAATTCAGCTTTCTAAAATCCACACAGAAACGGTGGCCGCCATCTTTCTTACCTACTATTACTATTGGGAAGCTCAAGGAGAGATCGATCTTTCGATCATCCCAGCTTCAACATTTCCTCTACTGCCTCTTCTACAAGGGGTCTTTTTATGTATAGGTGTTCGGTAGGGTTTTAATCACAGGGGGTGGTCTCCGGTGTCGATTTTCATTTCGACTGTGTGGGTCTGACCTAGCTTCCTTGTCTGACTGGGCCACCACATCTCGATTGTTCCTTAACAGACCCCCACTCTGGTTCTAAATTGATCCGGTGCTAATATATCCTCATCTAAGATTCCTTTTGTTTGCTCTACTAGCTTCCTTCGTTCCTCCTCGAATCTCACCCGATTCAGAGTTCGTAGGGGAAGCTCTCCCCCATCTTCTCCCCTCTCCCAAACCTTTGATAGTCTTTTGGGCCTGGTTCACCATCATAATGGGCACCAACTCGGCTGCCTCCACTACCGTTTCGCATAGGGGTTACCTCGTTATCTTCTAGGCCCTTTCCTTCTACAGGGACCAACTGCAGAGGTCCTCTCCGTACCTTTTTTTTTCTGACATTAGCCTACCCTTTCCCGACACTGCGGTCCTAGGAGGTAACTTTACATCTTCCTCCACCACTATGGTTATCTCTTCCTCTGGTGGGCATCCCAATGGCGTTCTCTCGCCGTTCACCACCAACACAGTAGGATTAAACTCTATCTGGGCCCTTCTGGCTCTGGAGCCAATCTTCTCCCAAGATTGCCTCTGTACACAGGTCAGGGGGTTACGTAAAATTTTTGGGTGCTTTTCACCCTTCCAATCCTCACCGGGAGCCTCACCATCCCTTTTATCTCCAGGGGGGCCCCATCTGCTTGCGTGATCTCTATGTCCGCTTCCCTGTAACCTTCTCTTCCGTTTCACCCGCCTGTATGTCTCCTCTCTCATCAATGACACAGATGCTCCTGTCCACCAAAGCCCTCATCTCTCTACCACCTATCTCTGCTCTACAGGATAGTTCTTTCTCTTGCGTTAGCGAAGAGAACACTTTGAGCTTTTTCTTCCTGGGTCCCCCCACCTTTTGGTTAACCCAGCCATAGGCGCCAGTAATAATAATTCATCTTCATTTCTTTTATGAGGTGGAGTTCTGCGCCCCCCTGCACCTGGGTGACCCCGGCCGGACCTCTCTCGGTCTCTCATGGCCGTTTCTAAGAATACAGTTTCTTCTCAGGTGTCCTGGCCTCCTGCAAAGCCAGCACCTTCTTGTCGGACAGCTTGCCGCAAAGTGGCCCATCCGACCACATGTCCAACATCTTGCTCTTTCTCTTTTTTTAACTGGGTTGGCCTTAGGTCTATCCTCAGGGGTAACCCGTCCCCTATCCAAGCGGTTCGCCCACCCACTGGTCCAAGCCTTTATTTCTCTCCTTTTTTAACGGGGCCACCCTCCCTCTTAATTCTGGGGTGGCCCTTTGGCTTTTCCCTGGTCCGGTCTCTTGGGCTCAGCCTTCCTTGTCCTTCACCGGTGGGGCACCCTTCCTCAGCCCGCACCACTTAGCCAGGTGTCCTTTCTTACCACACCTGGTGCACCTCTCACGATCGAAGTCTGGGGGCAACCCCCACCCCGTCGGACATTCCGCCGCCCCGCGGTCCCCGCACCCACAGGTCCAGCAGACCAGCCCATATCGACCCGGCGTGGGCCTACAAAAGCCATGCCTGGTCGACCATGCCCCTCCATTGGGGTCCTCCTCCCATATTTCTGCCCGATCCACCTCTTCCTTAACCCTCTGATTCCATACGGGGGTTCTTCCGCCTACCCCCCTTCTTCCAGCCTCCTGACTTGGTGTCTGCTTCTTCCCACACCTCTTCACCTTATCCCATACCCCCTGGCTCTCTCTGGCCAGCTCTATCGCTGCCGACAGTCTGAGCGGTCCCTCTTTCAGGACGTCGTGCCGAACACGCTCATCACTCAGAGCTTCCACATACAGGTCCGCCAGTTGGGCCTGCATGACTGCGTTGTCCCCTGACCACCTCGGGGAATGCTAATGACGATAGCCTTCCCGCTCAGGCCCCCATTCTCCCGGGGTCTCCTCCCCCTGTGTTAGTTTTAAAAAAGGGCCCTCATGGCCTCTATGGCCGTACCCTCGTCGGCGAACTCTTTGGTCAGCAGTTTTTTTTTCTTCCCCAGGCCAAGCGGGGATGATTTTCCAAGAGTCCCCTTACGAACTCCGACGCTTTTCCTTTGTGGCATCGTATGCCAGGTACAGGGTTTCCTGGTCCGAGAGCTCGTAGATGGTTCGGCTCTTTTCGAGGATTGTCAGCCAGTTCCTGAACTCCTTCCCACTACCATCAAACACTGGGACCCTCGGTCCACCCAACAGCCCCCCTTAAATCTACTGGACAACCCCGCCCTACTTCTTTCTTCACCCCACTGCTCTATCCGACTCATAATCTGACATGTCTACAGAGAGCAACAATCGAGGTAGGGAAATAAACAAGGTGTCCTACCTTACAGACGATTCTGTTCTTCTTTTCCTTTGGTCCTGGGTCGTTCTGATTTCTGCTTGAACTTTCAGCAACGGCGGTCGATCGTGGTCTTCTCAGGGTTGAAATCCCTCGGTCACCACGGCACCATATGTGACGTGGTTGTCTCAGGGTTGATCCGTTGGTCACGGCACCACTTGTGACGTGGCTGTCTCAGGGTTGATATCCTGGTCACGGCACCACTTGTGACGTGGCTGTCTCAGGGTTGATATCCTGGTCACGGCACCACTTGTGACGGTTACACACCTGGCCCAGTGTCGGATCCTTTGGTTACGGCGCCAACGGTGACGTCGCTCCTCCTGGTCGTTCCTCCTGGGTCCAAGCGTACCGCTCCAACCCCTTTGGTCAGATGATCACCAGCCTCGCCTTTTCCGACTCGCTTCCAATACCTGGTCACTAAAAGCAACTATACCGATCTCCGGTCTGTCTACCCACGCTGTGTTTAGATCTTAGACAGACGGGACCAGCAGGGATCGGGGCCGATACAAGTTGAGTCCGACGGGGTGGCAAAACACAAATAAAATAAAAACTCACGACACCAAACAAAATTGTTGATAAAAAAGGGTAACAACCTTTTATATCTTAAAGTCCGTTACATAAAACAAAATTGTTCTCAATTCCCCGACCCGCTCTGTGGACTATGGCACCAAGCTTCTATCACACAATAGGAAAATGTCGAATTACCTACTTTCTAGAATCATGTATGTATGTCGGAGTGTGGTTCAGTTCGACACTGGGGCTAATTTCTATCGATCATTCGCAGTTGATTCTTCTCTCCGACTTGAGTTGTATTTCTTCTTCTTCTTCTGTTTAGACTGGTAGATTTCTTGTTTCAACCCAGTGGAAGATTTCTTGCTTCGATTCAGTGGAAGATTTCTTTGCTTCGATTCAGTGGAAGATTTCTTTTTGCTTCAATTCGGTGGAAGATTTCTTGTCTTCAACTTGGGCTGGAAGGATTTCTTGTTTCGAGGATTCTTCTGTCGTCCGAGGGTGAACTGCAACTCACGCCCAACCTAACTCCAACTTCAACTCAACTTCAGCTCCAACTCTTCTCAGGTTTTCAGGCAATCTTCTTCATCTACTTGGGCTGAAGTTCTTCTGTCTTCGACTTGGGCTGGAAGTCCTTCTGTCTGAGGGTTCTTTTGCCCGCAAAGGGGGCGAGTGAATCGGGTCTTATGTCCGCGTTCAGGATCTTCCCTGCCCACGGTCCTGCTGCAACTCAGCCCAACTCCGGCTGCATCTCAACTCAAACTGATTTCTGTCGACTGGGGTCCTGCTTATATTGACGCCGCAACAAACCGGGGTGGGTCTGTCGGCGTCAGGGTTTTCTCGATAATTCCAAAAGTCGTATTAATTTTGACTTTCCATTATCGTTATTGTTTTCACCCCTACTTTCTCACAGAGCTCTTGGTGGGGCGGCGCATATCTATTTCTCTTAGTCTCTCTCTCATGTCAGGTGATCGCTCTCAACCAATCGTTCCCGATCGAACCTTTCTTTCTCTTCTTTTCCGCAGCCCACGTGACCGCCTCGTCCAACAGTTATTGATCGAGGTTTTCTTTCCTTCTTCTTCCGCGGTCACGTGATTGTATTCGACCAATTGTTATTGACCGAACACCCTCTCCCTTTGTTGGCGGGTGTGGTTACCTCGTGCTGGTTTAAAAAAAACAAAATCCGATTTCGCACCTTTTTTGCACGTACGCAAAATGACAATCTTTAGCTTTCTTTCACCTGGACTTTGTCAAACAGCCCGCTGCTAATTAGTCTTGACTTTAGAAAAGGTTCTTTTTCCGCCTTCTTGGCGCCCTCTGTGAGCCAAAAAGCAATTGTCCCTCTTTTTTTTACTTTGTTTTACCTGATAGTCGAAAAAATCTTAATTATCTAGGTCGAAATATCTCTACTTTCTTAACGTGGGTGTCCAATTCTTAACAGGTCAATTCCGTATATCGTTTCACTGGTCACCCCTCAACCCAAAGACACTTTCTCTCAGATCACAAATTTCGTTTCTATTGTTCAAAAGAAAAAAATAAAAATTTCTCTTCACTCCAAATTGATAAGGGGTTTCCACGCAAGAGTCGGTCAGAGGCCTCTGACCGACATCTGGTCGATATCATGTCTTTTTTCCCTTTCTTTCTCTTTTATTATTTCCAATTCTATTCTTCCCTTTGTTTTAAAAAAAATAAAGTCGACCACACGCAGACCTATCTCTACCATCAACTGGGTCATGCGTCATACATTTCTCTTTTCTTTTTTCTTCCCTTCCTTCCTTTTTTCTTTTCTTTCCTTCTTTTCCTTAGGATCGTCTAGTACATTCTTAGTGAATTATTTTCAACTCAGTTATTTTCCGTTTTAAAAAAATTAACAACCTGTTTAATAAACTGAATAAGAAAAAATTAACTCATATTTCTATGAATATTTCCAATAAATGCAAGGTGCCATATAATTTGCAAATATTATTTAATAGAGAATGCATCACAAGGTTTAAAGAACAGTTTTTAACTAATCAGAAGCTAGATTTTTGTTAATCATTTCACCCCAAGCAAGGCATTAAAGCCACTAAGACGAAGGGGTTACTGACCATGAAAGAACCTGTGAAAATCACTATTAAGGAGAGAGGACAATAAAAGAACAGGGTTCAAGGTAACAGAAGAGAACAATTGACATCGCATTTAAATTTTTGAAGATTAAAATTGTTTGGAAAGCAAGACACGGGAAGAAAGTCCCACAAGTGAGAAGTACGAAAAAAGAATCTGTTAGCATAGAACTTAGGGTTATATCTAACAATTTCAATTGTAAGTGATGAGACCTAAATGCCAATATAGTACTGCGCTTAAATTCGTAAAGTTGAGGTACCAAAGAGGAAAGCTCATCAGAATATTTACCGTGAAAATATTTATAGAAAAAGGCACAGGGAAGCTACGTTATGTCGGTGAGAAAGTGACTGAAGACGAGATGCCATATCAGGACAGATAACATTGCAGATTCTTCTTTGGACTTTGTCAGGAAGAAGCACTAGACCAGCTGTAACATAAAAATGAGATAAAAATATATTTGTGTTAAGTTCTTTGGATCTCTAAAAAGGCGATTCTTTACTCACGGGGTCATGACCAAGATGCCATTGTTAAACCTTTTGACAACATTAGTTCTGACTTACTGAAATTTATAATTATGTTCATCACAAACACCTACACATACATTATAAATTAACAATTCTCATTCCATATTCAACACCAGATTGGTGAACACCAAAAAATGATTTGTGAACTTGTAAACAAATTGATTTGATGTTTATATCACTTCGGTATCTGCTTTCTTTCATTACAATTTTATTGTTTTTATTTTTATTTTTTTTTGCCTGCTGATAAATTGTAACATGGCTTTCTTTAACAGTTTTGTTTTAGTCCAAATTCTTCTCAGTGTTTTGTCAGCTACTCTCTTTTAATGTTGATGGCCGGATAGCTGTCATATATCAATTATACAAGGCCACGTGTTAAAGCGTCAGAAATCCCAGCTTATAACATGCAAGATAAAGAAAAGAAGATTCCGTTCAGCCCTTTGAATCTCTCCAAAGGCTATTAAAAAACTGGCAATTTTTATTGGCTGGAGTCACATGTTCAACATGTTACAGACAACACGCTTCGGGCTGTTTTGCGTGTGACCAAAAGTGTTACCGGTTACTCTGTTCTTTTAGTGTTGACGGCAGGAGAGCTGTCATATATAACTGTTATATATGACTTATACAAGACCATGTGTACAAAGGCCGAAACGTTGTTAATATGGCAATGAAGATGAGGATAACAGTCCGAATAATGTAATTAATATAAATAATCATAATACCTTATCTCAGAGATCCAATAATCTGAAGAAGGCCAGAGCGTACAACGGCCGAAACGTTGTGAATATGGCAATGAAGATGAAGATAACAGTCCGAATAATGTAACTAATGTAAGTAATCATAATACTTCATCTCAGAGATCCAATAACCTGAAGAAGGCCAAAGCGTAGAACGGCCGAAACGTGAATATGGCAATGAAGATGTGGATAACAGTCCGAATAATGTTACTAATGTAAGTAATCATCTGATCTCAGACATATAGACAGATAATAAAATCTCATCAGAAGGTTTAGTAAGGCAAATACCACCAAAAACTAGGAATTAAATTCTATAACATCATATCACCATTTTAAATGTAATTTTTACTCGAGTAATAATCTATTAAAATTCCTGATGCATACACAAATATTAACAATCTATTGAGACTGACGCCTTTTATTTTTGTGTATATCTTGTTACAGGATGCTAGTGTGTTTAGGTTGAATCATGTCTCCTGGAATATTCATCCCGCAACGAATATTTGCGGACTCGTTGTGAGTCCAAGTCGAAAAAAAAAAAAAAATGTGTAACACAAAAGAATATAAAACAAACGACAACTAATTGCATGTATGGATAAAAAGGAATGACATGAATATAAAATTACGATAAAAGAAGAAAACATTTAAATTAGTTACATAGGAAAAACATTTAAACTGAGAGAATGTGCGTTTGTGTGTGTGTGTGTGTGTGTGTGTGTGTGTGTGTGTGTGAAGTTTGTGTACGTGATAGACACGTGAGCGAGAAATAAACGTGTGCGATAGACGTGTGTGTGTGAGAGAAAGTTCAACAATTAGAAAAAGAGAAAAACGCACACGAGCCTAGCGGCCGTGTTCCAAATATACATCCAGCTGTATCTTATGTGTGGAAAGCAGTAAAAAGAGGCTAGGAAGAGAAATGCAAGACTTTTTATAGGCTTAAAGAGTCTCCCCTAGCGACGGTTTTTTTTTTTTTTAGCAAAGTCAAGTCGGATAACACACAATCTAAACTATAATTTAGAAAGTAAAAATTCACTGAAATATGTTGGTAAAATTCCAAGTTTTCATTTGAAATCAAGGATGTACGAACTTTAATCAAAATGGTCAAAATATATGGAAATGAAGAAAGCGTTAGTTTAAAGTAACACCAGGAAGATAGGTTTTAAATGAATAATATATAGGTATTAATATTTGAATATGCATTAAATAAATACCACATATTTCGAATACCAGGCAAATGCCAGTATTGTTAAAAACTAAAACTAAAAAAATGGTAATGAGATTTCTAAGAACGACATTTAAAAATAGATAAATGTTAATGGTAGTATTGGCGTTTCCTTATAAGGAAACATTTGTCATTCACTGACCAAGCAGCCAGCACTGCTTTTGGTTGAAATTTAGAAAATCTTTCTCTTGAAACAATTTTTTTCAGGAAAATAGTTAATTTTAGAAAAGTCTCTTTTAAATTCACACTGTCCATATTTGGGGAAAATTTCTTAAAATGCTTTTTGTTCTCTGTTGTCCAAACGCAGGAGAATTTTCACTTGGACTTCATAATTCTTTAGTCTCTCTGCAGCAGGCTGGTAACCATTTGCCTTCTTGATGCTTTCTTCTTGATGTCAAAAGCCTCCTGATCTTTTTTGATTTGTCTTGTCTCCTTGCTATCAAAAAGTTTTCTCCCTCGTCCACTGACCTGAGTTCTATTTATTCAGAAATTTAGGCTCACAAAGCTCACATTGGGTTTCTTACTAGAGCTTGAGACTACTTCTCTCATTGGTCAGTATCTATGTAAAAATTATTTTACATAAACTAGAAATGAATCCTTCACAAATTTTGGCGGGTTTTAGCTGCTGAGTCTAAAAAGATATACAAGTATAACAATTTTTTGCACAAACCGTCTGGCTTTCATAAAAATACACTTCTCTCAAAGAATATGTACTAAAAAATACGTAGACGATTAAACATTTATTCAAGAGTAACATTTTATGGTTGTAAAATAAAATTATGCTCGCTCTTTCCAGCACTGATAGGGGTTTCCTTTCTAACCTTTAGTTTGAAGTCATGTGGAATATCAACATCTTGATTATGTCATTATTTTCTCTTCGAGTTACATGTGCTATACATTTTCGCTGTTGCCGTTGTTGGTTGTCCTCAAGTGATGTGGATTGTCATTTGGTACAGTTTGTGATTTTGTAGCGCCAGTTCACAATATTCAAAGTAGGATAATCTTTGTCAAGACCCTCAGAATTCAAAGTCCTTTTTCACCTTTGATTCTAGAAAGCGGTTGTATACATCTGACAGTTTAGATATTTCTGAGCGGATTTGGCGCCTTGCATGGTACCCATATGAAAGTCTCGAACTGACGAGACTATTTAAGAATATGACTCGAGTTCTCAGGTTGATGTTTTGGTTTCGTAGAAATTTGTGGTGATGGGCGAAACTACTTCTGACGCATCCTATTCTATATTCAATTTCTTTTTCTCCTATACTTAATTTGTTATACAGTGTAACCCGGATATAAGAGAGTTGTCGAAACCGGCGAAGAAGTCTCTTATATCCGGGTTTCTCTTATATCCGGGTTTGGTCTATTTTGTTTAGGTAAGTATGGCTCTAATTTGGGACCAGAGAAAATCTCTCTTATATCCGGGTTTCTCTTATATCCGGGTCTCTTATATCCGGGTTACACTGTAACTGATCCATACGCCGATGTATCTGAAGTTTTCAGTATTTACTAATTCCACATCCTAAAATACAAATAACAAAAGTTAATAAATTATAAAATGCATTATGTTATTTAAAAGATGCATTGCTAATTTTTGTAACAATTTCGATTTGTTTCTTTTTGCATCACAATGAAAAAAAAACTATCTATATATTTTTAATTCTGAAAGAATTCACCCATACTTCGTTGTAAATATTAAAGACAAATTTATTTGAGCTAAATAAGTCAAGAAAATACGAAATAAAAGCCCTTAATTAAGTTAAACAATTTAAAATGTATTAAATAAAATTAATATATAAAAGTATACTATTTCCTAAGTATTTTTAAAATAAAATACAAAGAGATGAAATTAGCGTTCTATGCTAGAATCAATACTTCATTTTCAGAGAGGCTTAAAAAGGGAAGTTACCTATAAATTACCTCCCTTGCACAATTATTTTTCAGCACTACAAAATATTTTCAGGAAAATATTTTCTTTTCTTTTTATTTTGGTTCTTTCAAATAATTCAGCAAAATTTACTCTTATCTTTCTTTTATGTGCTGTATCTCTTCAGGACGCAACTGATCATGACTCTTCACAACTTCCTATCCTTTATAGTTTTTAGTATGGTTTGTTTTTCGTTATCTCTCCTAATACCTGTTCTGCCAAGCATTCACACAAGTTCGTTAGTTAAGCTTTGCAGCTTTCCTCTCTCCCTATGGCCTTTTTAATTTTTTATCGATACTGTGCAAGGCCCAAGAGCCAGCTAGGATAGAGTGTTATAGAGCAAGATTTGGTTTGGTTGTTTTTGTTAAGCGGCATATCAACTTTTATGTACACAATAAGAGGTAAGGTGCACAATTTATGAGGATATGTGGGGAAGGTAGCAGTTAAACCTAGGCTTGAACCGATTGTAGTGATCGGGGTAGGGTCCCCTTGCAAGTTGGTTGCACAAATCAGTGGTTCCTGGGAAGTTGCAAGAGTGGAACTTTCATCTCACCAATGGAATACGAAGGGAATGTGGGTGGGTTGGCTATAGAGTATTTATATGTAATTGTATACGATCGCCCGCTCATATACCTTTCTATATTTACCATTCAATTATATATATATATATATATATATATATATAAAAATGCGAGGTAAGGTATAAAATATATATATACACACACACACACACACACACACACACACACACACACATATATATATATATATATATATATATATATATATATATATATATATATATATATGTGTGTATGTGTGTGTGTTTGTTTAAAAACGTGCAAACGCGTTATTTAAAAATCAACATGAAACGTGAAGACGTGATATTTGAAAACGATGAAACTGATAATTGAACACGCGCGCGCACGTACACACGCTTGCACGCACCCGTTCATTGCATATTGCTGGCGTATCTGATCTGGAGCTTCTGCTATATATCTCGAGATTCTCAGCAGAATCCAAAGTAGTGTCTGTAATGTTATTGGTCCTTATCTGGCATCTCGGCTTCAAAAATTTTCCATCGCCGTGAGTGCTTCCCCACCCTGTATATTCTATAAATATTTTCATATAATTTGTTCCAACGATATTATGATTCTTTTAAGCCCTCCAGCAAGCTCAAGACGTCGAACACTTGGGCAGAAAGAATGGACGACGAGGCTATGCCGAAGTATAATTTTACATGGGGTAGACAAACTTAAACTCTGTGTTTAATAATCTACGGGAATTTTGTTCAGCCTATGGGCTCGGATCGCCCCACATAAAAATAGGCCTGGTGCTAGATCCTATTTCGTGGGGAGGTCGGGTAGATATCACTTTCCTTCTTGGTACTTCGACCACATGAATTTAAGCATACTACTAGATTGGCACTTATGTTTCATCGTTTTAATTTTGAAATAACCAGATGCAACCGCAAGTTCTATTCTAATAGTTTCTTCTCTCGGACTTCTCGCATGTGAAAGTATCTTCCAGTTTCTTGCTTCTCTGTCACTTACGATCTTCAAAAAATTAAATGCAATGTCAATCGCCATCTTCTGTCATTTATGGCTTTTCCCTCTCATTAATATTTTCTCATTTTCTTTTATTCCCAACCCCTTGCATCTTAGTGGTATTATCGCCTTGTTTGGAGTGAAATGATTAAAAAAATGCGTGTGTATGGAATATGCTACTTGTATATTTTTTGCCTGTAATATTTTTGTTGTGCTAGAGTTGTTACTTTCTAACTGGAGATGTCAGTTGGCAGTGTTTTTGTTATAACAATAGCGAACTATTAGAACGTGTTTCTGAAGCGAAGTGAAGTGATACTTAATAAAAAGACCGTTACTTTCTGTTGTGGATCCCGGGTTGAAATCCGGTACCAATAAATAACAAACGCCAGGAATTAATATATGAAAATAATGTATTAACGTAATAATATAAACTGGTAAAACAGGTTAGTAGTTCCAGGAATACGGGTTAGTAGTTCTTTATATCTATACAGTCTTTGGTATTGAAGTATCGCTGTGTGACTTCTTACTGAGTCTATGTGCTTGCTCACTGTGACTCCTACAACGCTGTTACCTCACCCTCACTCTTCCGGTTACCTACAACCGTTTACTCTGTCACTCTGGACTCGACTCGATTGGTCTTGCTCTCTTGGGTCTTCACGTAGCCGTAGTATATGTATATACTGGGTGTGGCACCATTTACGAGGCAGAGAAAGGAAGAGAAAGAAAAGAAGGCAGAAAGAAAGGCGAGACGAATCGTAGGTGATAATCATCCACACACACGGCTAAGAGACAATGAAAATATTGATAAGTAACAAATGAAAAAGGGTGTTATTACAATGAGAGGGAATTTCTGAGTAAAAAAGAAAGGGAAAGAAAGAAGGAATCAGATGTGTTTTGATAACGGCTGTGTTATCTAGGTGCGTAAACGAACGGCTGGACCACTGGCCAGGGAAAAATTCAAGTGAAAATGCTATTTCGATAAGTGACGAGAAACAGGCCACTAAAAAGGACTTTGGACAGATATGAAAAATTAAATCCCACACAAGCAGTCCCGCTGACCGAATTCTTTTCGACGGAACAACTTTGGCCTGCGATAATAAAATTATGTTATCAGGAATATGTACCGAAGGAAAATGAATGGGGACCCAGAAGTGTTTTTCTTTCTTCCTTGGAGGCGACAGACTGACTGAAAAACTTTGGGGATATTTTTTTTTTGAAGCCATGTAAGAATACCACCCATCTTGATAAATTAGCGATAAAATACCTGACAAACACCACGTGTAAAACAAGAGTTGTCATATTGTCCGTTGCGACTAGAAGGGTGATATCGGCGATTGAAAGGAAGAAAAGGGAAAGAAAGAGATAATTTTTTTTTAGTTAAGCAAGATATTTTTTCCCGAAACAAAGCCACGGATTGTTCACGCCCGACTAAGACATCATTGGTCAAGTGGTGGTCACGTGACGCACGAAGGAGGAGGAAAAATACCCGACCAAGACCTCATTGGCCGAGTGGTGATCACGTGACGCACGAAGAAAGGCTGTCGACGCCCCATCCAGAGTATAAGTATGAGAAGCTGCTACAAAGAAGTGGGAGGGCAGTTCACGCCCTCAGAGGTATGGTGGTGAAAGTGGGGAGTGAGGAAAGTTTCCCAAAAATGGAAAAAAGTGGAAAATCCTAACCAGAAATAAAAGAGGTGGATATGTATTTAGAATTATCGAGGAATCCCCGACGCCAACAGACCCAACCCGGTTTTGGTCGGCGTCAATAAAAGCGAGGCCCCAACAGGCAGAAATCAGTTCGGGCTCGAGTTTCCAGCAGTTGAGTTCCCAGAGTCAGTCTCCAGTTGAAACCGCCTCGGAGATAGCTGACCAAGATTCACGCAAAAAATTCCGGACTCCTCTTCAACCCAAAAACAATTATTTTGAAGAGCGACTTAGAACCAGACCACCGAAATAAGTTTTTTTCGACTTTCCTCCAAAGACACACCGAAACGCCAATTTCTTAGAGAGCAAACAACTTGAAGCGTTAAAACTTGCCTAACGGAAACGACGTGTCACAATCCACAGAACGGGTCAGGAGATAGATGCAGTCCTATGTATCGAACAACTAGACATAAAGTTTGTTACCTTTTTTCTTTGATACTTTGAACTTTTAGAGTTTTCATTTATTTTCTTTTATGCATATTTGTGGTATCACCCCCGTTGAACTCAGTTTGCATTACGGCCCTAACCACTGTTTGATCTCGTCTGACTAAGATCAATTCACAACGTGGGTAGGCAGACTGGAGATCAATGCAGTTACCTTTGGTAACCAGGCGTTGGAAGCGAGTTGGGAACGACGAGGCTGATATCAAATCTAACCAGACTCCCACCCGAATCACCAAAAGGTTAGAACGTCACATTTGGGTGCCGCGACCGATACCAAGCCAGTTGGTCGTCACAGGACGAGACAACACGACTGACGTGACAGGCGGACGTCATGTTTGGAGCAGCGACACCCGAACGGAGCAGCGAGGAGCGAACAGCTGGCGCCGCGGCGAGGACGTCACAATTGGTGCTGTTTGGGGACGTCACAACTGGCGCTGTGGTAGATCAGGATAGAACGTCGCAGTCGGCGCTGCGACCGGGGGACGACGTCACAAGTGGTGCCGTGACCATAGGATCGGACCCTGGAACGGCCACGTCACATGGGTGAGTCCATTTGTGTAAAAAAGGGGAGAACCCCTCAACACTTTCTAACTGGAGATGTCAGTTGGCAGTGTTTTTGTTATAACAATAGCAAACTATTAGATACTTAAAAAAAAAAGACCGACTTTCGGAAAGAAAAACTATAACAGGCGAATATATTTAAAGACTTAGATTTGATAATATTAAGAACAGCGAATATGCCGTAACTTTTGACGACATTTGCAAACTTGTTAATCAATAGGACACAAAAAACGAAAACTTTGATTTATTGAACAAATTTAAGGCAGTTTCATCTAGAAATAACCTCGTTTTATTATGAATATCTGTTTGCTAGTGGATGATTGAAAGGAGTTAATACAAAAATTAATGATTCATTAACTAATTTGAAAGGGAAACTGGTCTTTCTAGAAATCTAGATTTCGCCATCCGATCGTTTAATCTAACACTTCTTTAATCAATGAAGAAAACAAACATGTTATTAATTCTTCATTCGTGTGCACTACGCTTAAAGCAAGTCGAAACATAAAAGCAGATTTATTGACGAGTTGGCTTGCAAAAGCGAGCATGTTACCTTGATAAAGATCTTGGATAAATCAACACTGTGAAGTAATAATTACAGGCAAAACTTTCATTAAATGAAATTCGTAGGTTTCATGGAGATTCAACCTAATAAAAAGCAAAGAAAAATGCTTCAATTATTCTGAACACTACGTAAAATCTATCTATCTATCTATATAAACTTTTAGCAATGTAACTCGCACGTTATCTGGTTAGGTAGCTATAGGTATACAATTCCACTCAGGTAGACGTTGGAGAGTTTATTTTACAATATATTTGAGGCTATACAATCTTCTCAAAATTAATTTTAAGTTCCTTAAAATCATTATTACTGAGAATAAACATTATTGTAAGCTTTATTAGAGAATTGTTTGGTTACTTACAATCTATCTATCTATCTATCTATCTATCTATCTATCTATCTAAATCGGTTCTTTATCTATCTCGTTTTTATATATCTCAATCGGTTAATATCTATCTATCTATCTAAAGACATACATAAAGAAAGCGTCCCGTTATATTATCTCATTAAAGAGGAAGTTGAGATTACTAATTAGACACTGTTGCACTGGCACCTATAGATCTTTATGTCCGCCTGCGAATCTTGAACATGACTACAGCGAATAATCCATGCATGACAAATGAGACGCTACAAGATCTTCCCAGGCATCTCCTCCATAGACCACATCACAAATGACACGAACAAGTCGCCAACCGTTGGGTGACATTATATCCACCGTCAAGAAGTTTGAAATAAGAACCAACTATTTTTCCGCTGCCACCCGACCAGGTTCCTCTCCCCACCCTTAGGCAAAAGAAGAGGATGTAGACAGAGAAAAAAATGGGTGGACAACGTCACTGAGTAGATTGGAAGATGCTTCATAGAGGCCCATTGGTATGCAATCGAGACATATGGAGGGAGCTGGTCAGGGGCTCACCTGCTCCACTACCCTACGACCATACTCGGTCATGGGAGCGATGATGACGATGGTGGTGATGATGATGATGTACTACAATATGAGAGTTACTTTTGCAATGGTCATTGTGCCAAACCAAAGATTTTCCCAGTATGACACAAGCGATATCATTGGTAAAAGAAATGACTGTCCTGCCGGTGATCATGATCAAACCCATGTTCAGTAAGACAAACAAATATCTGCAATTATCCCGCTCTGTGCAGGAAAAAGTCCAATCATGTACGGAAATATTTTTCCCCAACCTTGGCGCAACATGATCCCCAAGTGGGTAACAATGTGGGAATTAAATAATTCTAATTATCTCCCTGTGGTTATATTTTTCAGGTTTTTAATCGGTTTTACCCCATGCAAGACAATAAAGCCACTAACACACACACAGACACGCACGCGCACACACACACACGCGCGCACACACACACGCACGCACACACACACACACACACACACACACATATATATATATATATATATATATATATATATATATATATATATATGCACACCTGTGTGTGTATGTGTGTGTGTTTGGTTAAAAACGTGCAGACACATTATTTAAAAAAATCCAACATGAAACGTGAAGACGTGATATTTGAAAAACGATGAAACTGACAACACACATGCGCGCTACAGCTACAGTTGCATCAAGAACATGACACGAATAATAAAAAAAGTTAAAGAAAAGAAGAAAGGAAGACCATAGAAATTGTTGATAACAATTCAGGGCGTGGAAGAATTCGGAACAGAAACATTAAGAAGAGAAATGAGTAATCAGGAAGAAATGTTTCTTACTAATTTAGTCGTCTATTTATTTGAGCTGCGGGGGACATTTTCTTGTTTTAAAGCTGCATTTTTCCTTGAGTGTGGTATTTGTGTTATGTTCTTGGTTTAAAAAGAAATGCGCTTTCCATCTCATTCTTTTTATGAAGCATTCTATTTTTTCTATTAATTTTAGTTTGTATGTGGATGATGATGGGATGGGTATGTTTTTAGGGAGTAGTTGAATCTAAACTTTCTATGCCCATGATAGGTTATATATGTAGAGAACGTGCTCTACTGTTTATCAGGAGACTATGAAACAGCCCTAAAAGATAGTGAATTCCAGGCAAAACTCCTATACACACCACACAACACAAAAATAGCCAACAGGGAAAGGAACATCATATGTTTCAACCCAACGTATAACAAAAACGTAAAAACAAACGTTGGAAAAATATTTATTAAACTCATAGATAAACATTACCCCAATCAAGCACTAACCACAAGATATTCATAAAAATGTAGTAAAAACAGCTACAGTTGCATCAAGAACATGACATGGATAATAAAAAAGGTAAACAGGAAAACAAACAAAAAACCGTCCACACAAATCAAGCTCACGTGTAACTGCAGAACAAAGAACGAATGACCCTTAAACAGCAAATGCTTGCAGAACAATACAATATACCTAGCCACTGTAAGAGCAGCAGCAGAAATAATATACATAGGGGCAACTGAACGACCCTGGAAACAAAGAAACGATGCACACAAACATCCTTTACAAATAGTAAATACGCAAACAGCAGAATGATTTCTAAACATATATGGGAGATTAAAAACCAAAACCACATTACACCAAACATAAATAATAAACAAATTAACAAACCACGAATGCACACATAAACATAAGTAAACGTAATGATAACAACAACCAACAATAACATAATCAATAATAAATAAAAGGTAACAAATAACATTATAAATAGCCTAAAAAACTGCATCCACATCCACACTTATTTCCACTCAATATCCCCTACAATAATTCGAAACATAACCTTTACCGCCCACGAAAATAACCGTTAAAACAATACAACAATCTACTCACAATGCATCACTGATCTGTATAAGTAAATCACCGTTTAGATGTTTTCAACTGAATTGCCTTTTTGCGTCAGTTCGTTGGTTCAACGTAGAGTTTGGCATTGGCTTTTTGGTTGTTTTCATCTTCATGCACAGAAAAAATGCTTCGAGCAGCTTTGGAATTTTTGAGATCTTGATTAAAAGCAAAGAGAAGAATATGTCGAACATGCTCATTCTTGTCTACACGGCATTCCATCTCAAAGAGGTGTCCAATCTGAAGTAAAATTTCAATAACGTTAGACAACAGTTTCACAGGATAACTAGAGTTACTAAGAAGCAAAAAAAATGTTACGAAAGATTATTCTTTGAGATTATTAGCTGGACATCAGTAAAAACGAAGGAGTATATGTAACAAACTAATATATATATGATAGGTTTATCTGGCTCTTTAGGTTTAATTAGGTTTGCTCTACTTAGCATATTGAGCACTTTATTTAGTTATTTTACTTACTCGTATCGAGTTTTTTTTCTTTGGACTCTGAACTTGGATGCTAGACGATTGTTTTCGGCTGACGTACATGTTCTCTGTTCTTTCTTTCTTTGTACCTTTTTTTCCCTTGGATATTGGCTTGTTTATTTATATATCAAAGTACTCAAGGTTTTCCGGACGAGTATAATTTCTTATATTTAAAAGATTATATATTTTATCTTGCTCTACGTTGTATTGACCAGTTTTTTAAAAAGTAAATGGTAAGAACTGTGGATTCTTAATCTGTCACTTCTTTCTCTTATATATATATATATATATATATATATATATATATATATATATATAGAGAGAGAGAGAGAGAGAGATATAGAGAGAGAGAGAGAGATAGAGAGAAATCAGACAGATTAAGAATCCATTTCTTACCATTTACTTTTTTAAAAAGTGCTCAATAAATCGTAGAGCAAGATAATATGTTAATTTTGATATATTACTCCCTTTCGTTTTTCTCTTCTCTTCTTTTCTTTTATCTTCGTTTTTTCTGATAAGGGATGATTTTTTTATGTTTTTTCCTTTTTTTTAAAACTCTATTTCTCTTTCTTTTTTATTTTATTGATTTCTTATCCTCTTCTATTTTCTGTTTTAACCTGCATATATCATTATTATTTCTTTTACTTTTATGGAAATTTTTATATATTTCTTTCCTTTCCTTTTATGGAAATTCTTCTTAAATTTCTAAAATGTAAAAAGAAGTAGCATTTTTAAATAAAATCGTTTATAAACATCTTTGTTCACCACCTGATGAGGTACTTATAAATTTAGGCATCGAAAGAAATATGTATCTTTGAAGTGATTACTTGTTTGTTCGTATGTAATAAATTATATATATATATATATATATATATATATATATATATATATATATTATATATATTCATATATATATATATATATATATATATATATATATATATATATATTATTTATTTAAAAAAATTATAACAAGTATGTTATAAAATCACTACAAAAATAGCCATTTTGTTTCAACACACTCAGTGTCTTATCAAGTGATGATGTTGAAGATAAAATAAATGGTTTTAAAAAGTTTCAGATTAATTAACGATCCTACACTAGGGGGAACATTGTTACAAAAAGCTAGAATAACCAATCAAAAAAACCAAGTATAGAAAGATTCAAAAGCTTGACAACGAAATCATGTTATAATAGCTATTCAGATCATTAAAATACGTGTAATATTAAAAATAATTTATACTAACCAATAATTATAAAATTATATGATAAAATTTAATATTAAAATTAAAAACTGGCAATTTTAAAATCCAAGTTTAATCACTATTAAGTTTAAAAACTA
Organism: Acanthosepion pharaonis; assembly: GCA_903632075.3. Taxonomy (NCBI): domain Eukaryota; kingdom Metazoa; phylum Mollusca; class Cephalopoda; order Sepiida; family Sepiidae; genus Acanthosepion; species Acanthosepion pharaonis. The sequence goes on along the minus strand of CAHIKZ030004332.1, from coordinate 902,539 downwards.
CCAAATTATTGAGAAAAGAAAAATATAATGTTTATTCAATTTATTTCTTCGTTGAAATTACGTTCGACAAGACGCTACAATATATCTGGTTATTTGACAATACATGTATATATATTTTTTATTCTAAAGTGTGTGAATGTGGTCTTAAACTCACGCACAAAACAACAAAAACACAATCAGATTATAATACATAAGCACCCAGACATATTTAGATATATATATACACACACACAAAAAAAAAAAAAAAAAAGGGAAAGAAAAGAAAAGAAAAGAAAAGGCGACGAGACAGGAACATCACCACAACCCTTTATGAAAAAAAAGGAAACGGGGAAACCAACACCTATACACACACACAATTAAATGTGATACACTCTACATACACATAGACACTGATAGATACACGTACGCACATCCACAGACAATGACCTAGACAATCAGATACCACAACTAATAAATATTTAAGACAAAGTATCATTAAATAAATGCTAACCACTTATTAAATTATAACTTAAGGGGGCAAATATACAAAGATAAAAATGGTTAAAAATAATATTATTTAATATATTAAAACGAAAATTCCAAAACTACAAATATCAATAAAAATATATTTTAATCATATAAGTTGATAATAGTTTCATTATATAAAAAACAGGATAAAGAAACCCACAGAAATAAGTGTACATTCATACGCATATACATATATATACACGCGGCAGCAAACACAAATTAACACACATAAACATACACTCATACATACATATATACACAGAAATACATACATATAAATATATACATATAAACATATACGCACATATACATATCTATGATAACAAGTACACATGCACACACATATACATATAAACATAAATGCACACATATATACACACATTTTTATGCACACATACTCACATATATAAAAAAATATGCCCCAATATACATACATGCACCAATACATATATGAACATATATATACACATATACTAACTACTGTGGAACTAATGACATACCAAAGTTTCCATACCCACACATACACACAAATAAACTCATACATAATAGGTGCCAACACACACATATACATCCACAAACATACATAAATATATATACACGCATACATACATATCTACAAATAAACATATATATAAATATATCTATCTATAATAACAACTACCAATATATACATGCATACATATAAATACAACAACACTCAACCAAATACATATATAAACGTACTAACATATACATACATAAATATACATTCAAATACCAACACACACCAATATACATATACCCTAACATACAATATATAAACACATTCATACAAACAGAAATATACTTAAATATAAATATACATACACAATAAAATAGGACACATACAGATATATACATATATACACACACAGATATATACATATATATATATATATATATATATATATATATATATATATACACATACATACACACATACATGTATATATATACAAATATATCGTGATTGATATATCGTATTTAGATATATTGAAATAATAAGAAAGAGTAGTAAGATTTATAATTTTCTTTTTAAAATTATGATTCCATCGCGACACAGAAAATTTACATGTTTCAAAACTGAAACTAAATTTATAAATTTAATTATAAAAATTAAACTAGTCACGTTCCATTGTCAAGCGATGATAGGAATAAACTTTCCAAGAATTTTACTTAATTTATAAACGCAGACAAATTTCATATTATGAGTTGTTAAGGTTATGGAAAATCTATTTTAATTTAAGGTTGGCTGGGTTTTAATTTCCCTAGACAGCTTATGTATCTAATATATGTTACTTACAAAGTCAGGTTAAGTTAAAGTGGGGTGGGAGTGTCTACTAACAAACGTATACTTCCGTTCTTCTGTGAGTCGTCTGAGTCTCCAATGATAAAAAAATTAGGCATTTTCATTCATCCGCTTAATTCATATTTGTTTTTTTATACACAAAGACTTTCTAAAAGAGTCATTTAAATATGCCTAAGACATATTATTAATACTTAAATTTTTTTAATTAAATTTTATTCTTATAGATTTAAATTACCATTCGACCTTCTAATAACTAATAGACTATACGGTATTTTTACAAATAAATATATTATAATTTAATTACTAATTAAAAATCAAACATAAAAATGTATGTTTATTGTGAGTAACGGAACGACGTTCTTACGTCTTTTCCATGCGTTCTCTGCGCAACTGCGTAAGACCATTTTTATAATATACGAGCCTTTTTAACCTTACTGTGATCGATTAATAGCTGTATATTCTCTATATTCACTTGATTGAATTCTATGTTCGTGATACGTCCAGCATGAAATTTCCCCCAAAACATGCGATCAAATAAATATGGTTTCTGTAAGAGAAGAATATAATGTTACGATAAATGATACAATGAAAATCTTTTCATAACCGGCTGCGTGTAATGTAGATGGATTATGCGGTCAAAGAATATTTCATTTTGTAGAAAATGTTTCTGCTTTATTGTTGAGAATTAGGGTTGAAACATATTGAGCTTCGATTCTTTGCATCGACAAGAAAGAAGTGCCACTGAAACAACCTTTTCCCCTAAATTGCCACATATTGAAACTTCTTCGTGGTTGCTCTCTCAACAGTTTAACCTTGACCTCTTCAAGTCAAGGATCAATCGTTATCTAATTTTTTTAGCCTCATAAATATCCATTTCTAACCTCGTTCTCTTTCATTTTTATCAAATACCCCGTTTATCATCACCATTTCGACTGAATCACCTACATTGAGTGTCCTTCGAGCTTTTTATTAGGGGAATTTTAGTTTTAAAAATATCAGTAAATAAATTAAAACGTGAAAATATGATTTAAATTATTTTTTTTTTATTTAATCGTCAAAGAGTTTTAGGCTCTAACCACCTCGACAAACAGGTTACATTTTAAAAAATTTAAAAATTCTGAAATTTTCTATTATCTAATGAAAGAGGCTTTAGAAAATTTGACACCGTCCGTCAGGCCATATTGAATGTAAGAGGAGCAGAGGAAACAATGCGTAATCTACGTAGAGAGTTTATGTAAATGGCTGGCAGAACAGCGATTAGGAAAGATAACGAAAAGATTACATTAACCAAAAACAGTAAAGGACGGGAAATTGTGGAGAACCATGATCGCCCACATCATGAAGGGACATGGTCCACAGAAGAAGAAAAATATATGGCTGCTTATGCCATCGTTAACTGTAGTGATCTTGTCAGAAAAAATCGCAGTCGACGATGTTTCTGATAATGAAAATATATATATATATATTATGAAATGGACAAAGTCCGACAATTATTTTAAGACATTTTTTATGTTTATACGTTCTTTTTATAGATACAATTATTTAAGTAAATGCTCTGTTTATAATAAACAGTATTAACGATATTTACCGGCCTTAATGTCGAGAAATTTTCACAGAAAATATGCGTCCTCCGACAGGAATCGAACCTGTATCCTATACGGCACCGTCGTATAGCCTGACGTGCTTTTACCGATTTAGCCACAGAGGAGCGTTTCGGTTAGCATGGTCGGTTTTATTGTTTTTAAACTACAATTCTCCATGATTTTATCTCGTAGATTCATATTTGATCGATGCGTATACAAATGTAAACAAATAATGTCACACATTATGAAATAGACAAAAGCGACAATTATTTTAAGACATTTTTTATATTAAAAGAACGTATAAACATAAAAAAATCTTCATGGATCTATCTTTTAATATTTTCTATTAACTTAAATTATTCTTACCACTTACAGATTTGATATATATATATATATATATATATATATATATATATATATATATATATATATATATATATGTATAGACAGAGAGAGAGAGAGAGAGAGAGAATATTAGTGGTCAATATATATATATATATATATATATATAAATTCCCAAGAGGATTGAATCCAGGTAGAACTCAATGTTCAAGACAGAGTAAGAATATAATATAAAAGGCTGAAACACTAATATTCAATGGTTATAATTTATTACATTGGAATCGTAATCACGATCCAAATCATCAGACCTACAAATTGATGTCTGATGATTTGGATCGTGATCATGATTCCAATGTAATAAATTATAACTATGGAATATTAGTGTTTCAGCCTTTATATATATATATATATATATATATATATAAAAGGTAACCAAAAAGGAAAAAAAATAAAACGTTTCACAGTATGTGTAACTTATATTTAGTCTTCGAAGTAATCGCCATCGGCATCCAGCACCTTCTGCCAACGTGTATCCAGCTGTTCAATGCCCTTGCGGTAGAACTCGGGGGGGGTTGACGCAAAGAAGTCTGCTTCATTGGTGAAGGATTTCCCACGAAGATGATTATCCAGGGAGTGGATGATGTGTAATCGGATGGTGCAAGGTCAGGTGAATAAGGTGGATTCTCCTAGCCAAGTTGCTATATTGTATCCCTGACCACTCGCGCGACATGCGGCCTGGCGTTGTCATGGAGGAAAAGCACACCTTTGCGATTCACCAGTGCTGGCTCTTTCTGGCGCAATACCTGTTGCACACGTTTCAATTGCTGCGAGTATAGGTTTCCAGTGACCGTTTGGCCCGTTGGTAGCAGTTTATAATGAACCACTTGACGACCTGTCCACCAGACACAAAGCATAATCTTGCGTGGGTGCATAGGCGGTCTTGCGGTGTGAGGGGCAGCATCCCGAGGAGACAACCAATGTCTGGAACGCTTTGGAGTTTCGTACAGAACCCACTTTTCATCACTGGTAAGCACTCGATTGAATAAGGATGCGGTACGGTGGCGAGAAAGCAGCGATACGCAGGCTGCCACTCGTTGTCCCTTGTGGACCTCCAACAGCGTTTGCGGAACCCACTTGCTCAGTTTGTAAGTCTTACCTAGGCGGTGCAGGTGAAGTCTAACTGTTTTATCGGAAACGTTGAACTGTTTTGCAATTTCACCACACGTTAGACTACTGTCCTCTTCAATGGCCGCTTTCAGGACTCCGTCATTCAAGACCTGTACGTTCATCCACAGCATTATCCCCAAACGCTTGACATATGCGGCGACTTGATGCAGCTGCTGATAAGCCCACTTTGAAGTCGTAAAGCAAACAGCCCCGAACGAGATCTCTAGACACTTCCATCCTTCTCACAGCCGTCCGGCTTATAACTGATGGCCGGGCACGGTGCGCGTGTTTTTTTTATAACGTCTGATGTTCCTACTTCCGGCTCTCCGAATTTGAAAACAATTGCTACACGCCTTTCGTATATATTTCAACTTCATTCAATGACTAATCAAAAAACGGACAGAACTTTTTTGGTTACCTTGTATATATATATATATATATATATATATATATATATACGCTCAATGTTCAATATTTCTTATATATACACATATATATATATATATATATATATGAAATATTGAACATTGAGTGCTAATGGTTATAAAACAACGCTCGTTGTATTATAACAGAGTTAAAATTTGTCTATATTTCTGAGATGAGGTATTGTAGCTCTATACATTATTTGCATTGTTCAAACTGTTGTCCTCATATTTTTATCGTCATATTCTCGACGTTTCGGCCGTTGTACGATCCAGACTTTGAGAGCTGATATACGTTGGAATTTTGAGTCGAACTCTTTATTTAGTCTACGGGCGTAGAATGTTCTAGTTCCATGTGCCATGTATTTTCTTGATATGTCAGTTTCAGTTAATTCCCTTTAGTAACTTAACTGCTGTGGCCAGATATTGAACTCACAACTCTTTGTGTGAAGTGATTTTGGATTACTTCAACCAACGTTTTTATCCACTGTGCCACGTGTCCTCAAGGCCGGAGCGGACAACAGCCGAAAAGTTGTGGATATGATTATGTGTGGAATGATAACCAAACTTTTTGAATGTTTAATAGTGAAACGCGTCTCGTTTGATGCCAAATATATAACTGTTGAACTTTCATCCGCAGCGTTTCCTGTCTGTTATTGGTGTCCATTTTGAACAGTTATTTTCCAATTACATTGAACAATATTGTCGTCTATCTTAGTTCGGCTGACTGTGCACAAAGCGACTATGTTGTCTGGCTTCGTGTAATGCAAGGCTATTGTGTTACCAGACAACGGTTTTCTACTGATTGAGCAGAAAAGAAATTAATTTCCTCACCAGAGAATTTTGTTAAGTTATGGGCAAACCTTGAATTACTTTTTTTTTTTATATCCAGTCCTTGAATTTGGAAAATGTCCATGACCGCAAATGCAATTACAGTCAATGTACCTCGGTTTAAATTCTACTAATCTGAAATAGCGAAATATTTTTCAATGAAATCCAAAAGCATTGTCAACGAATTGTCCAAATATCTCCATTTAATATATTGGAGTTAAATTATAAACTACATACATTTACATACTAATAAATAAATAAATATCATTATCATTGAATTTCACCCCAAGCAAGGCGATAATACCACAAAGAAAGCAAGGGGCTACGGGGAGTGAGAACGAGAAAGCTTTAGAAGGATTCAGAAATCCAATCCTAAACAGGAAGCTTTTACTATTATAATTCTGAGTGACGTGCGTGAAGCAAAACAGCAGTGCGGAAAATAGAATTGGCGAGGTGACTAGTCTGTTACGCTCGTTTTAGCACAAATAAGCGTTGGAAAGGCATGAAACCATTTTTTCTCACCGTTAGCTATTGTTAAATAGAAGGGTAGACTTAACTCTCTAGCCTTGGACGACAGCCAGTAGATCTGGATTCCAAACCATGGAGATGGTAACTGGAAATAACTCCTCTATTCTTCCCATGATAAATTCTCAGATAATAAAGAAAAAGGATTCCGTGGAGAACTATGACCACCTTTCCTCTAGGTATATGGTATTACAAATAAATAAATAAATTAATTAATTAATAAATTAATTAATAATAATGGCAGTCCCTGCAGACTGCAATGTATCTTTGAGGATATTCAAAAAGCTGTCAAAATACAAGGACCTTGAAATAGAAATCTCAAAAATGGCACATGGGAACACCAATGATCGCTGTTGTAGTTGGAGCCCTAGGATTGGTTGGAAAAGATTCCAGTAGACTAATTGAAGGGATTCCTGGAAGTCTATGCCCCAAAGAAATACAAAAAATTGTTCTCACAAGTACAGCCCACACTTTACGAAGGGCTTTATCTATGTGAAATTTTTCTTTTTGTTTTGTCAGTGGAAAGTGTCATGATGCCATTTCTAACCTTAGGTCTCTGGGCGGGACTCGGAAAGAAATGTGTACAACCATAAATCAAAGGAAATAATAATAATAATAATAATTCTACATCTCCGAAATGTCCTTGCCTGAGAAACTATGAAAATAATTCTTAGGCTGTTTGCTGATATACTGAACTTAGTGACACGGTTATAATTTCTCGGCACTCAGCGAGGATCGAACTCACTCTAATTGTAATATTCATTCAGGGAGATATGATTCCCTAGTTCAAGCCGTTAACTTTCTAACTCAGCAGAGGTCGAAGGTCCCTGAAATTGCTGCAGTACACAGAGTCTTTATTGTTATGAGAAATGAGCTCATAGCAATCAAATTTTAAGCGTAACGCCTGAAATGGCTGATCTCAGTTCAGTATTAAGAGGGGCGAAAGATGCCTTCCAAATGCTAAGCAAAGAATCAAGAAACAAGAAATACTGACCTGTTATGTAATATCGTTCCTTCTGTATGGCAGTGAATGCGGGACAATCTCCTCACAGATGAAGAAAAGAACTGAGGCAAGAAAAATGTGGATCTATAGACAAATTGCTGAGAATATGGCGGGAACATGTGAGTAACGTGAACGTTTTAAGGAAAATGGAAACAAAAAGGACGCTTAAACTTAGAATCAGAGAGAAAGAGTCAAAATACTAGGATAGGATTATGAAGAAAGAGGGCTTGGAGAATCTGACACTCACAGGACATATCGAAAGCAGAATGGATAGAGCAAAGAAGCGAGTAAACGAGCTTATGTAAACGGATGACAGGACCAGTTTTGCGGGAGATAACGAACAGACAAACCTTACTAAGAGCTACAAAGGATAGGTAGTTGTGGAGAGTCATGATCGCCCACCTTGGCACGAAGAAGAAGAAAAAGAAGTGGTAAATCATTAATTAACCTTCCCTTGAGTAACTGAACATTTGAGTACAGATGAACAAATAAAGATTGGTCTCTTGATCTATCAGTGCGTTTACCTGGTTTGCAGCGCCCCTAATTCGGGTGTGTCTGTGTGTTTAGCGAGGTTGAATGTGTGATGGCAGTTTCTAAAAGACTTAGACTAGTTTCGTACTTCATTGCAAATGTTCGCCGCGTGTTTTGGTCATAAAAAAAGATCAGGTACCAACACATTTTGGGATTTTGTCAACAAGTTCCACTTTGTAGATAAGCTTCGGAATGAACATTTGAGAAAGGAGAAGTGAACATGGATCGTCAGGGGCAAATCTAATCCGTCACAACTGTCAAGCTTCCTAAACAATCTTATTTAGGCGATTAGGCCTTGGCTTGTTTGGTATAAAAAATTTCCACTCTGTTTACAGGATTGACCATGTTTGAAGAGAGTAAAGTAGCGCTAAGATGTTTGAAAACTGAAAGAAAACGCATAATTTTATGACAAATGTAATTTCTGGGACCAGTTTACTTTAATGATACAGAAAGAACTGACGAGTGCCAAGATTGGGGACAGTTAATAAGTTGGGGTTAGGCCATTTGTATTTTTTTAAAGCATTTCACCCTAAGCAAGGCTGGAAGCCATTAGCACGCAAGGGGTTACATAGGATTTGGAGCGAGTGCAGATAGGACTGATAGAGGAAAGGATGAAGAGAAGGATAGTGGATAGATCAAGGCAACTGGAGATGTCTACATGTCATTACATTTGAATAGTTGGAGATTATAGCTATCAGGGAAACAAGAAAAGGGAAGGGAGTTCCACAGGCGAGAGATGCGAGATATGAAGCTATTGGAGTAGAAGAGACGGCTACATTTAACAGTTTCAACAGTGAAAGGGTGAGAGCGGGATGCCAGCCTCGTAGGGCGCTTGAATTCATGAAGCCTGGGAACCAGCGAAAGCAGCTCATCATAGCAATTACCATGAAAGTATTTATAAAAAAGACAGAGAGAGGCGACGGCACGTCTGTGAGAGAGCGACTGCAGACGAGATGCCAGATCAGGGCCAATTGCATTGCATATCCGTCTCTGGATCTTATCAAGAACTCCGAGGCAAACAGTAGGGGCTCCAGACCATATATGGCAGCAATACTCCATGCAAGGGCGAATGGTTGATTGATTATAACGAAGAGATTGTAGGAACATTGTTATTACTATAAGTAAGAATAAAATATAAAATAATAATAATAATGAAAATTATAAATAAAATAAAATAAAATTTAAACCTCGTTCAAAATAAAATAAAAAAATTACCCTCAGCATGCAACAGAGACTGTTTCTGCTGGAAGTACAGACATCTCGCCAAAAGACGTGAGATTCAATCTCTTTGCCCAATGACTGTCGGGATGACAACACGTGTGTAACGTCCCTTCGTGATAGGAATTGTGATATTAAGGAGTGACTTTCTCCCTTTTATAACAGGAACATTATCACAATTGTAATGTAAAACACACAAATACATAAATAAAACTGTATGCAATTACCATGCAATTTATCATGTTTCTTTTTATTGTTATTGTGTACGTTTGTTTGTTCCTCGTCAAAACAAGCCCAAATTTATGATTCCTATGGTGTGAGTAAATATCTCCACACGATCAACTAAACAAAAGAGAATAGAAGAGGAGTTAAGGTCAGTGTTAATTACGGATAGGTTAGAATGAATGTTTATGAACATAGCTTTGAATTAAACATAGAAAATAACTTCTAATGACAACATCGCAAGTATCAATTTAAAAGAGCTTCTGATGGCTATCAGCATTATATGACGCATGGAGAAGCTTTTTCGAGCGTCTGATGGTTACATCGCAAGTATTAGGCGTGGAAAAACTCGAAGGAGCTTATGGTGAATTCATCTTCAGCATCATATTACGCATGGAGAAGTTGGAAAGACCTTCTGATGGTCACATTACAAATATCAAATTAAGCGTGGAGGAGCTGGAAAGGACGTCTGATGGTTAACTATCAAATTAGGACGTGTGGGAAAGCTAAAAAATGCTTTTGATGGTCATATCGCGATTATCAAATTACGCGTGGCGAAGTTGGAAAGATCTTCTGGTGGTCACATTACAAATATCAAATTACGACGCGTGGAGAAGCTCAAAATCGCGTTTGATGGTCTGGTCGCAAATATCAAATTACGCGTGGAGAAGCTTGAAGCTGCTTATGATGTCATAATTACCAGTATCATTATGCGTGGAGAAGCTCAAAAATTATTCTTATGGACACATTGCTAACATGAAATTACGCGTGGAAAATGAAGAAGACAGGCGTGTCATCCGTTTTCAGAGCGCTGGAAACGTTCCAGGAGAATATCAGAAAGTTTTATTCGTACTAGAAATTAAAAGAACAGCTGGGACCATTCGGATGACAGCATTATTGAAAATCCCTTGGATATTAACAAGAGTTCTAGAGCATTGTATAGAATTGTTGCACAAACCAACACCCGTTCTAGAAGGTTAAAGTAATAGTGCTTCAGGATTTCACCATATATATCGACAACTATACCAAACAGTAGACCAAATATAATAATAATAATAATAATAATAATAATAATAATGATAATAATAATAATAAAAGTTAAAAAAAAGACGCATCATAAGTGCTATATGGCCACACCGTCTGACAAAAATATTTCAGCAAAGAATTTGACAAACTTTCAAAATATAAGGACCTAGAAATAGAACTTGCAAGGACAGGGCATTAAAACATAATTACTGTTCCAATGATAATAGGAGCACTAGGAACGATTAAAAATAATTCTGATAGGCACTTTAAGAAAATCCCAAGAAACCACTCACAATCTGAGATTGTACTCATAAGTACCGCTCACATATTCATAAAAACTCTTTCAATGTAATAGTGATTTACTAAGCTTAGCTGAGATGTGGTACAAGGCCGAAAGTGGGAACACCAAATTAGGATCGAACTACGTCGTAATTGATCTAGCGAGACAAGCTGGCTAAACATTACACTATGTCGATGTGCTCTCACTCAATGTAATATGTCCAATAATTTTTAAAGAAAAGCCTTCCTTTACCTCAAGTCTACAGACTTGCTTAAGTATTGTATCAAACAGAAAATCAATAATAATAATAATAATAATAAATCGATAAATAAATAAAAACATGAATCCAAAATTTGTATAACTCTGAAATATAACAAAGACAAATGTTAGTTGTGAAAAGGAAGAGTTATATTTTTGAGGTTCTAATAATTTTCTTCTTTTAAATGAAAACCATATTTAAAAAAAAATCATTATGCAAATGAATAAATATGTAATGATTAGACACAAAGATCGTTCAAATTGCTCCAATCGCATTAAAGAAAAACTAACAAACAAAAAAGAAAAATTAAAAAGAAACAAAAGAAAGAAAAAAGCAAAAAATAAAATGAAAAACAAAGATAAAATCAAGTCTGATCTTGCAGGCAGCAAACATCATGGCTTTTCAAGATTAACGTGTCACTGCTAAATTATTAAACGCCATTAAGTGTAAACTGTTTGTTCTCGAGGAAACTTGAATATAGAAACAAAATGATTTCAAGGAAAATTATTTTTAAAATATTTCTCTTTCATTCGATATTATTTCAAACACATTGCAATAATAATAATAATAATAATAATAATAATAATAATAATAATAATAATAATAATAAACACCCGTGCTAGAAGGTTAAAATTATAGTGCTCCGAGATTTCACTATACATGCCGACAACATTATATCAGACAATAGACTAGATATAATTATAATAATAAAATTTTAAAAATAAAAACAATATAAGAGCTATATGGCCACCCCGTCTGAATTTGAAAAAAAAATCAAAATATAAGGACCTGGAAATAGAACTTGCAAGAATATGGCATTAAAACACAATTACTGTTCCAATGATAATAGGAGCACTAGGAACGATTAAAAATAATTCTGATAGACACTTTAAGAAAATCCCAAGAAACCACTCACAATCTGAGATAGAAAAGATTGTACTCATAAGTACTGCTCACATATTCATAAAAAACTCTCTCAATGTAATAGTGATTTACTAAGCTTAGCTGAGATGTGGTACAAGGCCGAAAGTAGGGAGCACCCAGTTAGGATTGAACTAACTACTCAGTCGTAACTGATCTTTTTAAATTCAGATGTATTTTCTGTGATAAATATCCAGGAACAATTGACCGTTTTGCATCATATTGCAGTGTTAAAACCCACTGAGTATAAAATTTGGCATGACAGAGTGGGCCAATATCTGACCTGAAAATTCTGCCATTTTAAAGGAAGAAGACTGACAGAAACTGGTATTTCTTTCAGTTTTCTTCCTGTAAAAGTTGCAGATTTTCCAGTGAACTAATTGACCCACTCTGTCATGCCGAGTTTTCGGTGGGTGCTAATACTGTGCAACATGATACAAGATGATCAATTATTTCTGGATATATTTATCACAGAATCTGCATTTGGGCTCACCACAATTTTTCAGTATGTGTAGTTGGTAATTTCTAGTTAGCTAATATTAGCCATGTGCAGTAAGAATAAAACCTTCGGTTTCAGCTTTTAACGACGTAACCACTGCATTTCATTTTAAAGAAACAACTGCATTTCTTTTTAAAGATTTTTAAGAATTTTGTCGTTGCATTACTTGCATTTTTTTGTCCACTTGAAACTCTATTTTGAATTTGTTGGCTTCCTTTATTACTGAATAAAGTTTCTTACAATTATTATTATTGTTATTATTGGCTGTTTATACATTTTTTAATACATTTTAAATTATTTACATTATTCGGACTATTGTCCGAATCTTTGCCGCCATTACAACGTTCTTTAGGTGGTTGGAATGTCGAACTGATTTCAGGTAGACTGTTCTAGTTCCACGTGAAATGTTAAATGGATGTCAGTTATCTCATGTTAATTCCCCCCTCCACTGCCTTAACCGGGTATTGAACTCACACTGTTTGGGTCCTGTCATTGGATCTAATTAACGCCTTTATCCATTGTGTCCTTGAGGACATCTATGTATGGATTTCTGGGTATTATAAACCTAATGTCTTCAGCAACCAGTGCTCATATTTCAATTTTTGCTGTTATCATTGCATTTTTTTTTTTTTACCAAAGCTCATATTGCAATTTTTGTTGTTATTATCGCTTTTCTGTTGCACGCCTTCTTACTGGTTCCCATATTGTATTCATTTCTATGCTTGGTTGGCTCAGGAGATTTTTGTGGCCTAGCATATGTGCTGATTCCTTAAGTTTACGAATTTTTCAATGGTTTTCTTTGTCTATGATCTCAACCTAATCACACAGACGGCGATGATCTCCCTTTTCTCTCCATATATATAGACAGATACATTTTAAATGATTTTGTTGATTTTTAATGCAACAAAAACTTGATAAAGAATCACAAAAAAACAAAAAAAAAATGAATAATTATGCTTAATCCAAGAAATTCAAGAAGAACTAGTATTAAGAGGAAGCAAATAATAACGCGTGAGCAACATTTGATAAGGATGAATACGGCTCTGTAATTAAATTTGGATGATTTTTGCAGGTTAGCATTTGTGACAATCGTTAACAACAATCAGCTTCCCAAATATAGGGGATGCGGGTTCAAACATCGTCGGCAGCTTATATTTTAATTCCCATGCATGTTAATTATTGAATGATCGTAGAATGGAAAAAAAACGATTCAAAATTTCTGGTAAAATGCAAACGAAACGAAATTACATCATTTAAAATGGTAATAACGTCATCATCGGTTTTGCATTGGAATCAAAATCAGCCTGATGTCTCTTTGTATTTGTCTACAATGACACGACAAAAGTAAACAGAAACTTCTCAGTTTTAATAATTGAAACAATTTAAGAATATTTGGCGAAAATAATTTTGGTGCATTTTCAATTAGTGAATTTTAAGATTTTGCTTTTTCACACACTGCATTTATCGTATATCTTCAGTGTAAATAACATTTTCTTCGATCATTATGATCCAAGGATCCAAGGATGTAATACATGATTCTTTTCCAAGCGATAGTGAAATCAAATATGGATGACATTTTCTTTGACTATGATATTGGATCAACTGCTTACTTATATTATTCCTGAAGATTTTGATGTTTTTGAGCTCTTTTGTTTTTTTTTCCAGAGTTCGATCCCTTACGAAAAGGGCAATGTTTGTGTATAAATAAATGTCACTGAATATTAGGATACATTCTCTGCTCCGAAAGGAATTGCATTTTTCTAGCTTCATCAAAATCCGTACACATTCCTGAAGATTTAGACGGTCAGTACTCCTATTTAGCTCGAAATGTGCCATGTTTGCCAGTAGATTGCCGGGAGGGAGCTGTACAAAATTTTTAGCCTAATAATTTCCACATTTTTACAAGTCCGCTTTGCAAAGAGGAAAAATGATGACTTATCTGAAAAGATGAAAGTACAAAAGTCAACTGAAGATAACTCAAAATGCAAGAACCCATCTTAACTGTCCACAACGTTTCTGCTGAATATTAACTACACAGATTAAGGAGTGACTTTCCTTTACCTGTTCAGCCATTCAAGAATTGTCTGTTTGTTTTGTTTTGTTTTGTTTTGTTTTGTTTTGTTTTATGGCATATCAGCCTCAATGGATTATTTAATACCAACAACATTTCATTTCTGGTAATATTTTGTTTTGGCAAAAATCTATTTCTGGTAAAAATTTTTTCTTCAAAAATGTGTTTTTCAAAAAACTATTGCTGGTAATATTTTTTGCTCAAAAATGTATAGCTGGTAATATTTTTTTCTTCCAAAAACGTATTGCTGGTAATATTTTTTTTTTAAAAAAATATATTGCTGGTAATAGTTTTTTTTTTTTTTTTTCAAAAATTTATTGCTGGAAATAATATTTTTACAAAGTATTTTTGGTATTAAAACCTATTTTTACACTTTCATAGTGTTTTACCCCAGTTTCTCCTGATCAGAGACCTTGCTGTTGGACGTAGTTTATCGTCTTACCCAGGACGTGGATTTAGTTTATCGTCCTACCCAGGACGGAAGCATTTTCTGTAATGTAATCGATCCTGACCTGGCATCTCGACTTCAGTCACTTTCTGAACGACGTGTCGTGTCTCCCCCCTGTCTTTTCTACAAATATATTCATAGAAATTGTTCTCATGAGCTTTCCACCACGGTGACTCGACTGCACGCATTTAAGCGTGCTACTAGATTGGCAACTAGGTCTCACAGTTTTACTGTTGAACTAGCTAAATGTAATCGTATGTCATAGTTTATTTTCTCGCACTTCTCTCCTGTGGAACTCCCGATTTCTTGCCTCACTACCACCTACAATCTTCAAGAATGTAAATGCAATGCTAATCGCCTGAAACTTATTCTTTTATTGTCTTTTCTGCTCACTAACCTCTTCTCATTCTCTTTCACTCCCTTGCGTCCTTGTGGCATTACCGCCTTGCTTGTGGTAAAATAACTTAAAAAAAAAAAACATTACAATGGCTACATTCCGTTCGGGAAGGCAGATTTTCAAGTCCGTGTTTAAAGAAATCTGGGTTTTTATATGAAAAAAAAATCTTTTAGATTCTGTTTTCAAATTCTTCTTTTCTCTAGAGACAGAGCTCGGACCAGTTTTGGGTCTGACACTGGTCCCTTATTTTGTGATAAATCTATCTATCTATCTATCTATCTATCTATCTATCTATCTATCTATCTATCTATGTCAGTCTGTATTTATCTAAACCTATGTATGTTATTGTTAGAGTATTTCATTTCGATGGTACATCAATCTCTATGGGCTTCCATTGGTCTATCTTTCTTTCTTTTTTATCGCACACACACACACACACACATATATATATATATATATATATATATACCCAAGTATATGATTGGTGTATACGGAATAAATTCCAATAACGAACAATTACTATTCTTAAAAGAGTGCTCAATACAAAGTAGAGCGAATATAATTATTTATTTAAAAATTATAACATAAATATGTTATAAAATCACGTTTTATAACATATTTATGTTATAATTTTTAAAATGAATAATTATATATATATATATATATATATATATATATATATAAGTTTGATTAAAAGAATATCTGGTCTGGTGCTATAAAAAGAAAACTACAACACATATCAATTCGGCATGTAATCTCCTTTGAAGAAGTCCGCTTCTGTAGCCACGCACGTTGTTTGCATTGCTTTCCTGGAATTCCTTTTTTTTGGGGGGGGAAGAGCGAGCAAATGCCTCGTTGCATTCCCTTGAAATCCCTCAACGTCATGAAATCTTGTTCCTTTCAGGTAGGGTTTGATTTTTGAAGCGGTAAAATGTCACAAGGGGCGAGATCTGAGGAATATGGTCGTTGTCACACCTGTGAAATATTGTGCTTGGCTAAAACGGCTTCACAAGCTATATTCTCTGATGGAACCTATGTAGTGCGGTGAGGCAACCACACTTTACAAATTTTCCTTCCAGGCACTGTTATGAAAAAACGGAAGTTAGTGATAAAGTTATAATTTAATATGTATGTGCGACAGATTTTATGGTCAATCTGTACCAAGTGGCTTCATTCTGCATACTTCAGCTCTGTTACCATAGCAACAGTCCAGATACTTTTTCATCAGTCCTCTTATATATAGTCGATTTCAAGGTATGAGGATTCGATAACTCACGCACATCTACACACATATACACATATATGCCCCGTCGTATTCGACGTATGAGGGTCAAGCAACTCAATTCGTAGGAACCAACAGCCCAGACACCTGAACATAATATTTGATTATAGCGTATATACCAAGGGTATTAGTACGTAATGGATTCGACTGGAAATCGAATTCGGCTCTTCGATTCCTCAATCCGAAACGAGTGTGATCGGAAAATGAATGGCTGGCTATATATATATATATTTCAATATTGGAAAATGAATGGCTGGCTATATATATATATTTCAATAGGTAAACAATTTTTTTAGATATAGTTAAAACATTTTTTTAGACAACATCTAAAATATTACAAATATTATTACAGTTACATTTACGTTAAAAATATTCGAACACAGTGGCATTCCATATCACGTGACGTCCGCATCTCGCGACGGACGCTACTTGTAAACAAACCTCTAAAAACAGTTATTTCTGAAGAAAGATCGAGATCGATCTGAAATATCAAAACTACATATATATATAAATAAATATAAAAAAATATATATGTAAATATAAATAAATACTTTCATAAAAAGAACATTATTATTTTTTTTAATTTGCAACTTTTTAGTTGTTTTATACATACATACATACATACATACATACATATATATATATATATATATATATATATATATATATATATATATATATATCCAGCTATTCATTATCCGATCACACTAGTGATTCTTTGTTGCAGACGTCTGTTTAGATATATCAACACACACAGTGTCCACCTGTATTTTATACAGCAACTCTTCTGAGCAGATCTTAGTTACTGTTTCTAGGAGAGAGCGTATAATATTGCATGATCACCAATTTACACAATGGCATTGCGCTCATACCATCGGTTGTGACTTTGTACTCGCACAACCATCGACAATTTGAAATAGTTCTATCAATCCATGGTATGATTTTCAGATATTTTCTAAAGATTCCGCACGCTGGGATTACCTCCCCAGACCGATAACATACATCCTCGTGCAAATTAATTGAAAAAAAACCAAAAAAAAACCCCCAAAAACAAAAAAAAAAAAAAAACAAAAAAAAGAATAATTCCGTTATTGTTTACTCTTTTTTCATAATATTTCCAATGAAAATTGACCCAGTGCACATGTTAGTTTTTCGTATGTCCATGCCACGAAGTCGTTCCTTGCAGATTGACCACATTCTCGATTGGATTTAAATCAGGAGAGTTTCCGAGCTAATCTATAGTACTTTGATTTGCTCGCTGGTAAGGCTTGTCAGTGTGTTCGTGCAGCGTTACAATTTTCTTACGTTTCCTTGGAGTAACGCACATCGCAGGCAATATCCGTAGGACAACTAATCGACAGGCGAGACAATAGTGTCTGGGTGTGATAAAAATCTGATGTAATCACGGACGACGCAATATTTTTCAAGGCCGAACAAATTTCATCATACATTCCAAAAATAGTTTCATATCAATGCATACCACTGCAAGTGACCTAATTTGAGGAAAAATAGAAATCGATTACACCCTGTCGCTCCAGTGGGTCTAAAACTGACCGAATGTTGAAAGAAAGTAGTTGTTTCAATTAATTTGCACAAGGGTGTATGAATATCAGCTTCCTGGCAAATCGACCTTGGTGAGGTGCGAACCCATGCCTCATGGTGTTATGGTTGACCATATATTAAGAGAAGGTGAGTGCGTAATATTAGCTAATTCTTTATTGATTATAACTGCACGCTAAAAATGTTTTCCCAAATACCTGACGCATTCTATATAACCCCAGAAAAAAAGTGACATTCCATCATCGCCAGTCGAACCCAGAACTAGCACCAATCACGATGAACAGATGTTTCCTCACGGCGGTCCCGTGCCTTGAGTGCCTCTTGAGACTTAAACTCAACTCAGACCTCAAGTGGAACTCATACATATAATCCATCGCTAAAGATGCTGGAAAAATGGTCGGCTCCCTGTATCGCTACAGTAAGTATCTGGCTCCTGATATTTACAAGAGTCGGTTAAGGGCAAAAATAGAATTCTGTTGACATATATGGACAGGATCTATCCAGTCTTCACTTTCCAGTTTCGAGAGAGTTCAAAAGATTCTTCACGTTCTTGTGGGTGACAAATTATTTTCCACCCTACATCCCCTTTCCCACAGACGAAACTTTGCAAGCCTCTGTCGCTCTATCGCTATTTCCATGGAAAGTGTTCAGATGAACTATATTCCTTAGTTCCGCCATTTCTAACCTTCACGGCTAAGACCCGCCATGCTATGCACATTGTAGCGAACAACACTCATTCATTACATATTTCTTTGGTGAAAGATAAAGAAAAAATCATGAGACGCTTAAACTTAATTCACATTTAAAATCGATCCAAATTATTGGAACACTCTTTACAAAGAACGCTAACTCTTGCGACTGTTGAGAAAGCAATATACTTCCATTGTATCTCCCCAAGGCAGGAAATACATTTCTTACTTTGCTCCACGACATAAACTAAATTTGCTAACATTTCCCAACATGACATTTTCCCGCCTTCTCAATGGATGGATTTTGCAGGGATTAAGGTTTTCTGTTTTTTACAATATTGGTTTTCTTTTTTAATTCATTGTTCTTGGATAAGAAACAAGCATTTTTCTTGTACTTCTTTCTGTAGTTAATAATAATGATGATGATCCTTATATTTTTCCTCCTCTCTTCATTTTCTTTTTCTTCTTCTTCACCTTGTTTTTATCTTACTTTTCCTCCTCCTATAAACTGCTCCTCCTTCATCCATTCTACTCTTCCTTTGCTTAATATTCTCTTTCATTAACAATTTTCTTTTTCTTTCTCTTCTTTTTACGCTTTCTAATTACTCTTCCTTCCTCGTCCATTCTACTCTCTCTTTTTTTAATATTCTCTTTCTTACTCTTACTCATTTTATGCACTCTTTCATCCTTTCTACTCTCTCTTTTCTTTTAATATTCTCTCCAACCCATATAAATACAATAACAACTACTACTACTTTGATTCGTTTGTCTTTATTTTGTTTTGTTTTTGTGATGACTGTTGATGTTTTTCTTTTTTGTTTTTTAATGAAGTTTCATTCGCCATCAACTTTTTCTTATTCTGTTCGTTTGATCTTCTACAAGTTTTGTTATTCTTTTGTTTTGGGATTTTTCTCGTTATTTTTCGACTCTTTCTCCATTCTTTACATTTTACTGTTTTTCCTTGCTATAGTCTTTCTTTTCTTTCCTCCTCACTTCCTTTTCCTTTTCTTCCTCCGTCTTTATTTCTTATCTCGTACACACATTCTCTTATTACTTATTGTCTGTCCTTTCACGTCCACGTTTCTCGTCACTTCCTTGTGGCGCAGATGAAATGAAACTTCCGACCTTCATCTACAGATTCATTACCGGAAGCTTTCATCCTGGTCTATATTTCTACAGAAAATAAAGCATTTCTTGTAAGGAAAAAAAAAAAAAAGAACACAAAAGAAAATGAAAATTCCTTTCAGACATTCCCTTTTTTTCTACCTCGACTTATTTTTGGAATTTAGACAGCTGTATTTTCTTCAATTCTTATGAGTATTGACTCAATCAACCAAACAGTTAATTGATAATTGCTATTACCGCTGCACCCATGCATACATAGACCGAAGTAAGCTTGGGCACTTTTCTCTTCCAATTTTGCAAAGAGGCTTTCTCTTCCGTGACATTCTCTCAATGAGTGTATTTGTACAGGTTCTCTTTTCGTCGACTTTTTATTGGCTTCTCACGGCAGAGAGTCCACCAGTGGGATAGACCAAGAATTATCTGCCATTTCAGGTCAATGACTTGTGATAATACAAGCTGACTGAGGACCTTAATATTTGAGGAAATTATTTTAAAACCTTTTTTTTTTTGTGTGTGCTAAACCTCTGATGCCTGCGAGAAACGGATCAGCTAGAGTCAACTTTTTAAAAAAGTGTTACGAATACAAGGAGAAAATCTATATTTTAATTTATTTCTTTTCCTGTCCATATCTATCTATCATCGAAAAATACATTTTTTATAAGGTTTTCAATATCTAGGCCGGTACATATTAATTTCACTGTTTAAAAACATGGATATCCACTCAAACATAAGTACCTACCAAATACAACGTGTATTGTAATAAGAAACAGTCGGATTAATGGTTTAAAAATGTCGAATTAATGTCTTAGAAATAAGGTCGAATTAATGGCTAAAAAATAATGCCGGATTAATGGCTTCAAAATAATGTCTGATTGATGGCTTAAAAATAATGTCGGATTAACGGTTTAAAAATAATGTCGGATTAATGGCTTAAAACTTTTCTCTGTTAAATTTTAATCCCCACCTTCACTTTTAGGCTTGCCTGTTCTTCTTTCTTCTGTTATACCTCTCTCTCTATAGCTTTCATACATTTCCCTCTCACACTTTTTTCCCACTCCCACACATACACTCTCATTAAAATTTTATTTTTTATACCCGGAGTTATATTTTCCGATTTCTTTTTGAATTTGTAGGTCTGATGAATTGGATCGTGATTACGATTCCAATATAATAAATTATAACCATGGAATATTAATGTTTGATCCTTTTATATATATATATATATATATATATATATATATATATATATATATATATATATATATATATATATATATTCAGGGTACGTTGATTTTAATCCTATCATAGATTGTGTATCAGATAAAACTAGGAGGCAGAAGGTCGAAAGAAAAGGAATTTATACACTGATATGATGAAACTGACAGGAAAGGAAAATATATGATAATACTAACAAGAAAAAGAAATGATATCCTGATACGACCAAAGGGAAAAGGTAAGGAAATTATATTCCGGTGTATCAATATTGAAAAGAAAAAGAAATGATATCCTGATATTACAATACTGGCAGTGGAACGATATCCCTATATGTCAATACTCCCAAATCAAGGAAAATATATACTGCTATGACAATACCAAGAGTAAAATGAAATTATATCCCGATATAATAATACTAACAAAGCAATTACATCCTGATATGACCAAACCGACAAAAAGAGGAAATTATATCTCAGTATGACAATACTGACAAGAAAATGAAATTATATTCTGATATAATAATACTGGCAAAGCAATTATATGCTGATATGATCCAACCAAGAAAAGAGGAAATTATATCCCTGTGTGACAATACTGACAAGAAAAAGTAATTATATTCTGATATAAGCAAACCGACGAGAAAATTAAATTCTGTGATGTCAATACTGGAATGAAAAGGAAATTATAGATCGATATGACCAAACTAATAAAAATAGGAAATTATATCCCGATATGACTAAACTGACAAACCAGCAATTATATCCGATTTGGCATTACTGATACGAAAAGGTAATTATATCCTGAGATGACAATGTCGTCAAAAAAGGAAATTATATCCCGATATATCAAATTATATACTGCTATGACAATACTAACGATGAAAATGACATTATGTCCCGTAATAATAAAACATATAAGATAAATTATGCCCCGATATAGCAATATTGACAAGAAAAATAAACTAATATACTGATATGAACAAACTGATAAGTGAAAGAAATTTTACCCTGATACCACAATATAGACATGAAAAAAGGAAAATTTATTTTAACGTGGCAATACTGACACGGAAAAGTAAATTATATGTTAATATGACAATATTGTAAAAAGTCATAACTTATTTATAATGTTAATAGCGTAGTGGGTATGCATAATTCATTAATCGGACTGTTACTATCGATATTTTTAAATCTCATGAAATATCCGTTGACAATGTTTGACATATTCTAAGTTAATTTCAATTAATTGTACACGGAGGAATAGAATTGTCTGCAAGAAACAAAATGACTCACTCCTGCTACAGAAGCGTAATTACTTATTCATATATGCGTCATTTCTTGATATCAGAAATGCTTTGTCAGAAACAATTATTAGTAACTGATATTCCCCTACTCTCGGCCTTGTGCCACATCTAAGCTACGCTTGGAAGATCGCTATATCTGCAATGCTATTGGTCCTGACCTGGCATCTCGGCTCCATCGCTGTAATGCTGCTTCCCTATGCCTATTCTATAAAGACTTTCATGTTTAATGTTTTGATGTACTTTCCTCTATGGTACCTTGACTCTACAAATTTAAGTGCAGTACTAGATTGGCGGAAAAATCTCATAATTTTTATTGTCAGTGGAACTCTCTTCCAGTTTCTTGTTTCCCCGGTAACTATTTTCTTTACAATGTAAATGCAACGTCAGTCGCCGCCTTCTGTCTTCCAAAATTCTGTTCTTTTATTATCTTTTCTCCTAACTAAAGTTTTTTATTCTCTTTCACTCGCAGCAAACCCTGTCGTCTTAGTGGCATTATCGCCTTGCTTGGGGTAAAATGATAAAAATTCATTAAAGATTTTGCTTTTATTTTATCAAGATTTTTTCATTAGTATGAATATGTCGTTATTATATAGAACATATAGATTTGGAAAATTATTAAAATTTTAGTTTTCTACGTGAGAAAATGGATAAAATGGGACTGAGATGTGAACCCATAGCTACACCGTTAGTCTCTTGAAAAATCATAATCATAAAAAGTTACTTGTGTATTGTGTGCAAAAGCATGATCGCAATGATTTTGTAAATATCAGTAACGAATGATATTTAAAGTCACTGAATAAACTATATACGCAAGTATTGCCTAAATAAACTATATACGCAAGTATTGCCTAAACTATATTTGTTTGTCTTTTGGTTCAGGCTGGAATAAAAAAATGAACTACTACAAGCACACCGATAAATAAATAGTAATATTTTGTTTGTGTTCGTCGTTTTTCTCTGAGGCAGTTCGCTTGATTTTCTAATGGTCAAGTAACAATTATCCACCCACGTCTTACAAGCGCAAATCTATCACCTTCCGCCATGATTTTTTCTTTCACCTTGCTCACTGTCTGTCTTTCAACTTGAAGAGTCTTTCTTTACTTCTGGTTTACTCTTTTTTCTTCTCTTCTCTCTTTCCTTGATTCCATTTCCCCTCTCTCTTTTTTCCTTTATGCTTCTCCCTCATCTCTTTCTTTGAACCCCGTCATTATTTCCGTTGCCTCCTCCCTTTACCTTAAACTAATCCCCATTCCCTTATTTTAACTTGCACCCTTTTCTATACTCTCATCTTTTCTATTTTTATCGCTTACTCCTTTTTTTTGTCTCTCATAGTATCTTTAACACTTTTCGATTT
The DNA here is from genome assembly GCA_903632075.3 of Acanthosepion pharaonis. Taxonomy (NCBI): domain Eukaryota; kingdom Metazoa; phylum Mollusca; class Cephalopoda; order Sepiida; family Sepiidae; genus Acanthosepion; species Acanthosepion pharaonis. Next base: position 878,432 of record CAHIKZ030004332.1, on the reverse strand, counting down.
TCCGCCACTTAAAAGTTATCTATTTTGTATTTATTTTTTTTTGTGTGCGCGTTTGTTTCAGATTCGATTGTCTGTTGATTTGAGTTCACGTATTTTTTCATGTATTCGAATTGCATCACCTAGCAACGTTCACAAACAACGTCCGCCAGGTGGAGCTGCTAGCACAGGCGAGAATTGTTGCAGCCAGCAGCCATTATCGTAGAGCTGTCAGCAAACTGAAAGCAGAGATTAACATAATTTTCTTTCTTTCTTTCTTTCTTTCTTTCTTTCTTTCTTTCTTTCTTGATTCTTCCAGCTGTTTCCCCCCTTTCTTCTTTTTTCACACAAATCTCTTTCTCACATTGCGTCTTTCACCATAGATTCCTCATTCTTCTCATTCACGATAGGTATTATATATATTTAAGCCTATTTATACTTATCTTCAGTAGTCTGTAGTTATATTTGGTGGTTGTATAGAATCAGATTTGTTTATCCTAGAAGATTTTGGTTTTTGAATAAAAATGACTGAATGTCCAAGACAAGATCTACTCAATTTATATTACTACCAATTAGAAAATATACTTATATACTTCTAAAATGCCTATAATTATAGATTACATAATCTTTTAAAAAATTGTCTTACACTTTGGTTGTATGTTCTGTCCATATATCAGTTTATGCTGGGGCTTAAGTTAAAATAATAATCATCCACTTTATTTACATTGCCTGAACTGTTCTCATCTGTATTGCCATATTCACGACGTATAGGCCGTTGCATGCTCCAGCTTTCTTCAGGTGATTGAAATTTCGAACTAAACCCTTTATTTCGTCCACCGGGATAGATTGTTCTAGTTTCACGTGACAAGCCTTCTCCGGGTGCCTCAGTTATCTCCCTTTAACTCAACTCTCCCTGTTTTTGTTCAACACTGCAGTAGCCAGGTATTGAACTCACAACTCTTTGGGTTAAGTCACTGGATCCAACCAACGCTTTACAACAGCCAAAACGACGTGAATATTGCAATAAAGATGAGGACTACAGTCCGAACAATGTAAATATATATGTAAATAATTAAAATATCTTGTCGGAGTTAGCTCTTCCTTAATTCCCAAATTGTAACTAGGGATGACTCTTTACCTATACTATAAATATTGGTCGACTTCTTGCCTCATTCTCTTTCCTTCAGGCCTTGTGCCGCATCCCAACACATTTGGAGGTGAGGTAAATCCTCTTTTTCATTTCTTCATTTCAGCGACTACAATGTAAGCTCTCTTAGAAGATCCGCGTCTTCCCATTTGTGGAAGACGCCATGAACATTATACGCACATACACGTACGTACGAACATTCACCAAAGAACAGACACAAACGTTCACACACACACACAAATATTATTGTCTATGTCCACTGTAAAATTGTTTTGTTTAATACATATATTTGTTTATATATATATATATATATATATATATATATATATATATATATATATATATATATATATATCGGTCTTGTTTGTCTTCTTTATCTTCAGTTGGACTTAATTCAAGTCCGGCCATTTTCTTGTAGTTGGACCTTTTAATATTCTACCAGGAGTTACACACGCATTTCTAATACAACAACACACAAACACACACGGTACTCTACAATCTCATCTCGGAAATATAGACAAATAATCATCCAATTAATAGTTTTATTCTTGAATGAAGCCTTTGAAAAAAGTTATCTTCTGCTGTCAGTTTGTATTTTTTATGATTGTACCTATTTCTATTTAAAAAAAAAAAGAGTTACTTTTGCTTAACAAAGAGAAAGTATGAAGTTTTCCCGGAACTGTTCGATAAACTAGCTGACAACAGTTTCTTGTAACAGGAAGTACGTAAAGACAATACCCACCATTTATCTATATCTGTCTCTGCTTTATTGGTTTCATTGTCTCGGATAATCCTTTGTTGTATGCCCTGTCGACGGGCTTGTCGGTTTACCTCCTCCTGATTTTCGAAACCGCTACTAGGAGACGCTCTCAGGACTATAAATATTCTGCGATAATTTTTTATCACTTCTTCTTAGCTTATCCGCTTATTCGTCAACATGTTATGGCTTTCGCGGAGAACATGCTTTCCTCTGGGAAACGCACAAACTAAACACACATACACACGTACGTACGCACATTCACCCACTTCACATACTTTACGCACAAAGGTTTTCATATTCATTTGTTACACACATTGTCTTTGTCACTTGTAACCCTTTATTATTAATATATTATCATTTGATGTACTTATATATGGGTTCTTGTTGTTTGATTTCATTTATTTACGTGGACTCACATCCCGAGTCTGCCATGTTTGTTGCGTGCGTTTCAAGAGACACACGAGTTTATCACTTAACGCATACACTGGCCCGCAACACATTCGGGTATCAACCTGACGAATATCTACCCTCTGATTAAAGTTTATAGCTGACATATGCCAGAGAAGACAAAAATCTCAATGAATTAATAAATAGGTAAATATTGGTTATGTTTATGTTAGATCCAAAAGTTAGACATAGGCCTAGTTTATGCAAAGTAGATACCCGCCTACTAGGGCGGCTAGCCAATCCCTGTTGCAGACGCTTGCTCGGGCGCATTTGTATTTGTTCAACAGAGTCCATATACCCCTGAGCAGCGCTTAGTTACAGTTTCTGGGAAAGAGCGTGTTATCTAGCATGATCAACAATTTGAACAAGGCCAACACGTTCAAATACTTGTAACTTCCTGCTATCAACTATCGACGGACCTCAAGGGTTCCGTCTACTCAATTTCACTCACAAGGCTTGGGTCAGTCCGTTTTCAGGTACCACACGCTGGAATTGACAGTCCGATAACATCAGGATGTCTCCTGACTAATCGACCCTGGTGTGATTCGAACCTGGGTCTGATGATCAGAATGCGAACGTTCACTTGGTCACGTGCCTTCTGATCAAAGTACAAAACGGATATATGCTTACGTCTTCGGTATCTCGTGTAAACTAGACATATGTATGCATCTTGGCTCCTGTATAAACCGGATGTTTGGCTGACTTTTGAATAGTGCAAACTTTTACCATTATTTATCTTTATGATTCGAGTATAAACTAAGTCTGTGTCTAACTTTTGAATCTAGCGTAAACATTATTTATATTTATCTATTTATTAATTAATTGAAATTTTTGTCCTGTAGGCCATATTCGACATTGAAAATGTTGATATGTCGTTACAAAATTAATAATAAACCAACCAACAGTCTTTGTTGTGCAAGTCAGCAATATTTCGTATTTTTATTCCATATCAAACATTTTTAATGTAGGACACATTCCACTGTGGTGGTGGAGGTGGGGGACTCCTTGTGAAATGAAGTACGAAGCATTTGAAACAACTTTAAGAAAAAAATTTCAAGGTAGCCACGGACATCGTAAACCCAGACATTTGGAGTTCATCGTTTATTGGCTAAAGAATTTATAAGAAATATCTTTAGGAAATTAATTAAAATTTTTACAGCCGGCAGTCAACTATATTTTTTAATTTTTCGTATTTCAGTAAAATGAAATGAAATAACGAAGTCCTCTTTATTACAGCTTAAAAAGGGAGATTTTACAAGCAAATATAAATATATACAAAAATAGAAAACAAAAGTGCAGAAGGGCAGGGATTAAAAAAAAGAAAATGCTCACAGTAAAAGTGGTGGATCGAAAAAAATATAAGGAAATATAAGAAAAGAACTTACCGGTTATTGCTCCTCGCTCTTCAGAGCCAATCGAGGACAAAATATGTGCGCAACGACTAAAAAACGGCGGTTAAAAATTACTATCAAGGAATCAGCTATATAAATCACCTCCTCCGTAGATTATTGCATATTTCGTTCATGTTCCGAGTTTTATTATAAACAGGATTATTGTAACCATAATAGCAAATGTCGCTTGAAGGAGAATAGAGGAAAAAAACTGTTAATAATATTGTAAGTGAATGTATGAAACTGCTTTGAAAACAAATGCAAAATCAGGAATGATTGGATAGAAACGGCGATTAATAAGAACTGTGCAAATGATTTGGATATGACTATGCAGACCAGTCCAGTGACTCTTAGAGAACAGAAGAAGTAAAATTCTTTAGGACGTTGATTGTAATATCCAAGGCGGATGAGCAGACCTTGTTGTTCCAGATAAGTTCTGTCAGATAATTTGATTTCTAGTTCCGGCCGATTGCAGAATGAAAGCAAAACACATTGAAAAGATGGAAAATAAGTGAATTTTGTTACAAATGTTGTAGAATATAAAGTTAAAAATTGTATCCATAGTTATTGCAAAATTTGGGAGGTTTGCGAGGACCTTAGGAAAAATATTGGAAGGATTCGAAAAAAGAATATTAAAGCGATTCGAACGACAACAACATCAAAGTATGCAAGAATACTGAAGAGAGATTTGAGATACGAAGGAGATTTGTTATCAATGGTCTGATGTGGAGGTACAGTGAAGCTTGGGCTGAGGAATTGGAGAGCTGAGTTCAATTTCCACTCAAGTTCATTGCGTTCACATACGTGCTAATACGCCTGGTAAAGGTATGAATCGATTACTTTACCTTGTCTATGAGTAAAATAGAAGGACAGACTGGGTTCTACAGCATTGATTGGTAAGCAGTATAAGAGAAGAGAACTCTGATCGCACTATCCTAAATGTGTGTATACATGCCGCTTTTTGAATTAGTAAATTTATCATATTTATGCTCTGCAGATTTGCATTGAGCACAGTTTTGTAAATATAAAAATATTAATAAGAACACAGGATTATATATCTTACTGTTCTTTCCCTTTATTATAACATATATGTGTGTGTGCGTGTGCGTGTGTGTGTGTGACATAGATAGATAGATAATAAAATGGCAGAACATTTGTGACTGGTCATAAAATTGTATAGAGTTTACGAGTTATTGGACTTGTAGCGTGGCGATATGAAGAAATGTCCCCGGGCTGTCTGTAACTTGAGTTATGAACGTTCAATCTAGCTACAGGAAATTTAATGAGATTTGCAACAAGTACCATACATAATCAATAAAATTTCATTTGGCGAGTGTATATATATATATATATGTGGCTGGGGACCTTTTGTGTATCCAAACTCACACTGAAACTCCGACTATGGATTTGCATGTTCGAATAAATAGAACCTCTGCTACTCTTGGTCAGCTTTCGTTTGATGGTGTCGGCTGAGCCAACCGGGTGAATGTCGCAATAAGTATTGGTACAGGTTATTGTTTTGATATCTAGCCACCCCCACGAGGGTTACATGTGGCACAAGGCCGAGTTTAACGTGGGTTTCCCGAGCCCGTAGGCTCGGCCAAAAAATGTCCGTAGAACAAGGTTATTGTTTTGATGGTTATTGTTTTGTTTTCTATGGTACCTAGACTTTACGAATTTAAGTGCACTACTAGATTAGTGGCATTAGATTACATTTGAAATGGCTAGATGTAATTATGCTAACAGCTTCTTTTCCCGCACTACTCGCTCGTGGAATTCTTTCCCAGATACTTGTTCTCCAGTCAAGTTTGAACATTAAAAACTTAAATGCAATGTGAAACATTGTCTTCTGTCTTCTTAGTTTCTGTTTTTTTTTTTTTTAATTGTTCTTGCTTTTTAACAATGTTTCTCCTTTTCTTGTATTCTTTCACACTCAGTAGCCTTTTACGTCTTAATGGAATCATTAGCTTGCTTGGGGTGAAATGATTAAAAAAATCTCTGTAACAGACGCTACACCCGGTTTCGCCAGACTGCGCGTCTGATAAAACCGGGTGTAGAGTCTGTTACAGAGATTTCTTTTTGCGTTGAAAGCCCTATTAGCAGCAGTGATCCCTTTTCAGCTTTTGGGTGCACGTTAAACAACTGGGAGCATGCGTTGTGCGAACCCCAAGAGGCTAGCTCTGTTTCATATTGTGCTACAGATGAGTTAGCACATGAAACTGATCGCCCCAAGAAAACGTGCATGGCTTAGGCAATTCACTTCACTCAGTCTTTTTTTCACCAATAGAGTAAATTCAACGACATCCATTTCTTCCCTTTTACACGAAATATCACGAGAACATCTCTTAAATTTATACTCTCTTTCTGGAACTATCCTTTAACATTTTCCATGTTAAAAGTCCCCAAGGGAATAAAAACATATAATTTTATTCGTTCTCTTGTTTCTCTCAACCGATTCAATATTTGTGTTCTTTGTTCATCAACACACAACTTCTCAACCTCAAATAACGACCCCATAACATCTCCCAGAGCTACCAGTTTCTATGTTCGTGACTAAGGAAAAATAAATACAGACGTGAAAATTTCTCTTTGAATTTCTGAGATGAGAAGTTATCATTATTTAAATTAGTTACATATGGATAATTATCCTCATCTTTTTTTTTTTGTTATTATTATCAAAACGTTTCGACCCGGGAATGTGTTTACTTGCCTCATGATACTATGTACAGAAAAGATCTGAAGCGCAAAGGCATTTCCCATTTTAAGATAAACCTGTTTAGATAAATATTTGAAATTAATTAGAAGTCAGTTTATTTAGCAGTGAAAGGCTTTTCAAAGAGTATATATTTTAATAAAAATACAACAAAAGTAAGGCTGGTTGAATTAATTCGTCTTACAAATAGAGATTATGTAGACAAAAGACATGTAACGCATTTGCTCTTCTAAAATAAACCTACTTGGAAAAATATTTGAAATTAATGTGAAGTAATTCTACTTAACACTTTCACTGCTACTCATTTGCCCAGTGCTACCCCTATCCGGCCAGCCATTTTCAAAGAAAATGCCAAATTTCAACCTACATATTTTATTACACAGAAAACTGGCACCAGTGTGTTTTACAGCATTCCATTTTCATGGATATACCTGGGAATGACTTACCAGATTAGTAATGGTATACACATGATATCTTTTGAAGCATTGTCCTTTGTGATTTGACGATAGATGGCGCAACTGGACACTCATACCAGCGGTATGCAAAAAACATAGGTTTTCGGTACTTAGCCAGCTGGAACAAGACAAGAAAAACGAAGTTGGTAGTTAGCAGCGGAAGGGTTAACAGCGAAAGTGTTTTTAAATATTTAAAAAAAAAATCTATGACCTGTATATATTTAAAAGTAAGGATGATTGAATCAGATAAGAAGAGCCAGCAATCTGCAAAACTTTATAATTTGAACTATCTAAAGGATTAGGTTTTAATTTTCCTAGAAATTGGTTTATTGCCAATACGCGAACAATAATAATAATAATAATAATAATAATAATAATAATTATTGTAACAACAACAACAATAATAATACTTCTAGTTCAGGCAGAAGATTAGCTGTTGTAAAAACAGAAAATAAAGATTTTAGATAATAGTTGTTTCAGGACATAACAAGAAAGCGAAAATATGGTAAAATTGCAATACTTTATTAAAAATGTTTCGGCCTTACTTCTTTAATTTGTAGGAATATTATCATTGTTATAAATAAATAAAACTAAAATATAAAATACTACTACTATTACTACAAATACAGCTAATAATAATAATGAAAATTGTAAATAAAATAGAATAAAACAATAACATAAAAACGTATAAAAGAGATTAAATAAAAATTAAGAATAATAGAAATACTCCCATCATGTAACAAAAACTGTTCCTGCCGGAAATAAGAGTAGCCCGCCAAAGGATGTTAAATTCTTCATCGCGGACCTTGGCACGGGCAACACGTAACAGTAACAGTAATTTCTCCCTTTTTGTCACATGTACCATAAAACGATTGTAACCTAAAAATACAAAGAAAATATAAATAAATTGTATGAAATTAACATACAATTTACCATTTTTTCCTGTTATTTCTGCACGTTTTATTTTCTGTGAAATGTGCTTTTATCTCCGTGGACATGAGGCTAATTTCTGCTGCTATGATGTGAGAGAACTCCACAAATCATTGGCCCTTTTGAAACAGTTCCAACAATGACCGCAAGAAGATTAGAAAAACTGTAGGGAATTAAAATGATTTAAACAACGGTGTTTAAGTCGGCGAAAGCACTGAAGAATCGGTTATTGAGTTTGGGAGACTTATTCTGACACCTTTTTCAACAATGGTAGCCGCAAAACTCTTGAATTTTAATGAACTGAACACTGTAAGCATAGAACTTATGGCTACATCTAGTTATTTCAACTGTAAAATGATAAGATCTTACCGCCAATCTAGTAATGCGCTTAAATTCCTAGGAACCATAAAGGAGAGTTCATCTGAACAATTTCCATGAAAGTATTTATAGAAAAGTCATAGGGAAGCTACATTACGGCGACGGGAAAGTGACCGAAGCCGAGATGGTAGGCCAGGATCAATAACATTGCATATTCTTCTTTGGATTTTATCAAGAATATCTAAATATATAGCAAGGGCACCAGACCAGATGTGGCAGCAATATTCTTAGCATGGCCGAATGACAGACTTGTAGACATGTAAGATAAATTCTGGCGAGAAAAACTGTCTAGCGCGACGCAGTGAACCCACTTTCCTGGCAGCAGACCTAGCAGTTGATTCAATAGAATCTTTCCGCTTCATGTCAACGGAAAAAGTTATCCCGAAAAGGCGCAACGTGTTAGTCTCATGGTTTCTAGCATTAGTCATACTGGTGGAAGGCAGAAAGGATTATCTCAGATGATTAATAGAATACAGTTTCGTTTTGGAGACGGTAAAATTAACAAGCCATTTTTTACCACAGTATATAGGCTACTTTTTAGATCAGCTGGCAATTTGACATCCAACCGTCAAAACTTGTTATATAGACAGGATAAATGTTTGTGTCACCAGCATAGATAACGAGTTTAGGATTGATGTCATCAGGAAAGTTGTTGATGAAAATTAGAAACAACATAATCCCAGAAAGAGCCTTAGGTGACGCCTGCATTAATGGAAAAAAATCTAGAAGTGTGGCAGAACGAGGTAACTTTCATTTTTGCTATTCGATAAGAAAGACTGAATCAATTCAAAAAATCATCCAGAAATACTTTAACTTTTCAACTTGTGAAGAAAACTAATATGCCAAACAATGTCAAAAGCCTTAGAGATATCCAAAGGAACAATTCAAGCTTCATCATTCTTATCTAGTTTGATGGACTCTTTCAGCAATAATCGTTAACACGTCAGCAGTTGACCTAGAGAAGCGAAAGCCATGTTACACCCTGCGAGGTGAGTTGCTTAACCAATTCAGAGTTGGTTAGAACCGCTAGTAATTTGATAAAAAAAAGATAGAAGTCTAATAGGCCAATAGAAAGATCAGATCATTCGCCTGTGTTCTTAAAGAAAGGTACTACAGAAGAGGATTTTTAACAAGAAGCAGCAAGGTACTTATTGTACAGTTTAGAGAACAGGGGCCAGTTCGGAGGCACATTTCTTAATTTCAAGTCCACATGTTTTGAAGGGATCTAGTTTAGAGATGATAGCAGAAACAATGGACGGAATTATATGCATATCATTCAATAGAGACTCATTTCTAAATGGAAAGTCAAACAAAAATACTCCAGATGAGTCAGGAGTAGAATTGGAAGAGGATTTACAAGCAAAACATTCTGCTTTATCAATAGAAGAAGTTAACGCTTCAAATTTAGGGAAGCGGGAAGAGATAGAAGACACTATTACAGTCGCGAGTAGCCATGAGAGCCAAACTTGTTAGAAGCTATATGATGTCTCATTCTATATGCAAAGAAAATCTTAGCCTCTTTGAGGATACATTTACAACTATTACGAGCAGATACAAATAGGCTTCTGTTGCGATCGGGATTATCAAGCTGGAACTCCCAGAAGAAGTGATTCCTGTGGGCAATAGAGGCCAGTGTGAACCAAATGTCACTTGGTATTTCCGAGAAGGAACCAAAGCATCAATGTCGATTTTGACCGAAGGATATATCTCTGTGGCACAATTCTCAATAGAAAGGTTCATCTTGAAGAAAGTCATAAAATGAATCCCAATCGGTACACTTTGTAGCAGAAAGAAGTCTTGTGGATAGGAAATTCCTTTCTAATAGATTGCGCAAAAGAATTATCAACAGAAACTGCGTGAGTCTAATTGACAAGAGAACATAATTGTGATAGTCGACAAGAGTTATGGGAGGTAGTAAGGAACAAACAATGTTGATCAGATTTATTAGGAAAACAAGTAGGAAAATTCACTATTTGACTGAACAACGTAAAAATTGAAAGTCTGTATACTGGTCCCATCTGAATGTTTAAAGCACTTGACATCATGATCATTAAAATTACCAAACAAAAATATTCACAGATGGATGTAGAGAGAGAGAGAGAGAGAGAGAGAGAGAGAGAGAGAGAGAGAGAGAGAAATTCTATATTGTCAGAAATTTTGTCTAATATATTATAGTTCTGAGAAGGAGCGATAAAGGAAAAAGAGATAGCTAACAGAGTGCAATAACGAAAGTTGAAAGCACATGAAAGAATCATCTGGGGACTTAAGTAGGCCACTGCGTACTACCCTTGACCGTAGGGATGTTGATTGGGGGCATCGGGCAGTGCTCTGTGATCATTGCTATCTTATCAATCTTTGCTTTTTTTCTACCTCCATTTATATACATTACAAATCAAACTAAACACAACTGACTATTAAAGGACAAAAAAATTTTCGCGGATTTTGACGTCCTTCTCGGGTCTTTTTTGTCCTCCAAGTCCATGAATTTGTTTTTCTCTTGCTAAGTCTCGAAAAAGCACTTAATAAAATTCACTATTTTTTTTATCCATAATGTTGAATGTATTAAATTATTCAACTTTGTAACAAAAAAAAAATTGTTAAAAATTGCCACAAAACATTGTTGATTTATTTAAGATGTAATGATCTTTTATGATATGCCTCTAATTTGTATTTAGATACATTGTATTTATTTTCAATTTTTCTAATTGAATTGTTCATCTCTATTGCATATGATCCATTATTGTGCATAATTAGATTACAAAAAAATTTGTATTTTATATGAATACTACCATATGAAAAGAAGGCACGGTGGAGTAATGGATAGCGGCTCGGACTGAGGAATCGGGGAGCCGAGTTCGAATTACTTACGTGCTAATACCCTTGGGAAAGGTATGAATCTTCTTCTCCCAGCTATAGGTATGGGAGGTTGGATGGCAACTGGTCTACCGCAGAAAGAAATGGTAGCCTACTTCGGGAAAAAGACTGCCTCGTCAGTCATATATTGAAAGATACATGATCGCCTAAGCGTGTATCACGTACGGCACATAACTGACTGACCATATGAAAATTGAGATGTAGTAGAGTGCGGGACGATGTAACTTAGATTTGCCGGGAGGGACAATTCCCCTGCCATTGGAAGGTTTTTCCAGATGTAAGCACCAAGGCTATGCATATGTCTCCTAGAATCTTTTCGACAAAGAGGAAGATAGCCTGGAACAGAGAATTCATTGGTAACGATAGTAGAAATTAAATTAGTTTCGTAAAGTGCGAAGACATATGGAGAACGTTTCAAGAGAAAAGATACTACACTACAGGAATTGGAACGAATTCCACGAATATTGAAGAAATTGAGGAGGGTAGGTGATTTTTTTGTTTACTGGTTTACTCATATTTCTTTTCAATATATCTGTCATAAGAAGAATTTTTTTTAAGAAAACAAAAGCCCAAATAATTATCACTCTCATCAATGGTAATACGAACTGGCCAGAAAAGAATAAAGTGTGTCCCTGAATGTAAGAAATACACGCAGGGACACCTTCCCATGCGCGAAACGAAAATCAGTATTCCATCACGAACAACCAATTTGAAAACTGTCTCAGTATTCAAATCAATGATGAATTTGTCCCTTGCTTCACAGTTCACCGTGTAAATTTTAGACAATGCAAAGCGTTGTGCTAGATTTCCCACTAAACTGTCTTAGAATGATAGGTTCATCTTTAAAAATAAACTAAAACGCACCACAAGTAAGATTTGAGGCAGAAAATATTTAATGTTTGGCTCATTATTTTAACTAAGTAATAACGGATTATTTTCAAAAGTGGGTTACTCAAATTTTGCAAGAGTGGTTGAAAAATGAACGTCATTTCAGAACTCTGTTTCAAGAAGAGGTACATCCATTAATAGTCATATTCGATCACACAAAAGTAATTGATTGCGTGATATCTGATATAGATTTTGTCAGTTAAGGAACTCAGATCACTTGAAGTTAAATATATTTTACGAACCGGAAAAAACGGAACCAATCAATCACTGTCACTTTCTTGTGACTCAAAATGGATGCTGAACCTAATAGGGGATTCTTAGGAATAATTTACCACTTCTTATGTACCTTTAAGGAACACGCTTTTTATTATTGTTTGGAAAAGACTTTTCTATGTTGTCATGAGTCTCTGTAGGTTATTTATATATCATGTTCGTTCAGGACATAGGCGATCATGGCTCTCCACAAATTCTTTTTTCTTTATTGTAACATGTCATGACTTCTTGGGAAACATAGTGTAGTTGTTTCCTTTTCGCTTCTCCACAGTTTGGAGTTTAGAGTAGCCCTTCTCCTAGAGTGACTACCACCCAAGGCCCAGTCTGCCTTATTATTTAATCCATAGCTTGAAGAAGATATGTATTCATGTCTGTACCGAGGTAGAAATGCGAACGCAATAGATTCGTTCGAAACTTGAACCCGGCTCATCGATTCTATTTTCTGGGGGTGTACTCACGTAAAGTGACACTTGGAATTCCCGTTAAAATATGTATATTTAGAACTAACCAACTCTTCTGAAATCAAGTTTAAATTGTAAACTAGGAGATTTGATTTTAGTTTAATATTTGTCTATAGTTTATGATAACGCTTGCACACACAGAAGACAAATACTTTAACGAGTGCTATGCTTGCCAGTGTATGTTATTTGAATTTTATATGGACAGTTATGTAAGACAAGCAAAGAAAAATATTTTTGCGATCTAAGCGAAGTGAGAGTGTGTAAATGCCAGTGAGAGTTTTTCAAGTTTCGTGGCTTTGAACTTTCTGTTCTAAAAATCTAACCACTTTAGATAGGTACCTCCACGAAATCGCTAATAAAAAGAGAATAGCTTGATGAAAAAGACGCCAACCTTGCCGAAAACAAAATTTTATCGTCCAAATGCTTAATTAATTTGGAAAATCTTGCAAAAATAAAAATAATTGTTTAATGAAACTTTCAGGAACTATTCACAGATAATCGAAATTATTATAAATATGTCATTTTTTATTAAAGTCATGGCAGAAATATTTTTTATATTTATTACCCTTCCCCACCATAACTAATTTTATGAAAACGCTAGAAATTCGATCGCATTGGGTTTAGTGATTGCAATAGTTAAAAGCACAAGGCTTTGAAGAATGCAAATCCTGTTTTTTTTTGTTTTTAATTGGATCCCACCTCTACCTGAAAATCAACTCTGAATTGTAACATACAAAACTCAATAAAACAAAGATATTATTTAATTTAAAATGCTTTTATTTGCTTTTAGTTGTTTTTATGAATATGGACAAAGCAAAACATTTTTTCGATGAAAAATTAATTTTTAATACAATTATTTGTTATTTTTTTAATTATAATAGATTTTTACATCGTTGTTAAAATATTATAAAATTAGTTAAAAGACGCATCGGGTTTCCTAAGTGTCCTTATGAGATAGATCTTTTTTTTAGCGCGTTGTAAATTGTATCATTTTGACTAATCAGAAGATCCGCAGTAATTAAGAAATGTAATTTTGTGTTTATAATCGGGCTGTAATTATAAAGTACGGAAGACCAACGAGAATACAATTAAGTTGCGTTATTTGAGTTAAGCATTGTTCTCCGCTGTTAAGGCCTTTACTTTTGCGAAACACATGTGGAGAAGTTAATTTGATTTTTCAATTTCAACTGAGAAAGGTACCTACAAGTATCAGTATCATCTTATGAAATTTATATGATTTTTATATTAATCTCAGTTATGACATTTTTCCATAAATGAAATATCAAAATTAATAATAAAATGAATGGAAATACAAATAACACAGTAAAATGTAATAAGTGTACATAAAATTATAGTATTTTATGTACACTCCTGATAAAATTTCATAAGGAAGGTACCTATAAATTAATTAGATATCTTTCTTATGAAATATGAAATTTAATCTCACTCTTAACAGTCTTATTTTAATTTCTTTATAATATATTTTCCATTAATCATCGTAAACGTAAAGTAAAGGTGAAAGCTAAGTACAAAAAAAAAAAAAAAATTAGAACGCTGAAAGTTTTTCTTAAAAATAACGAGGTAAATAATTTGTTCACTTAAATGTAAATTATTTCACTTTTCTCCTTCCGTAGAACAAATTATCCTCACGGAATCCGTCAATATGTCATTCATCACCTGTCAAGTGACGCGAAAGATTATGACCTGCTTTGTTTTAATTTGTTTTTCGGCGCAGAAGCTAAGTTATCCTAGGTTCAAAATATTTTAAATAAACATTATAATTTCTGATTTTCTTAAAATAAGTTTTGAAAAAATGATAATTGATATTTAAAGAATTTCAAAGTGAGATTTTCAGTTTTTTATAAAATGGAAAAAAAATGGTCAATTTTGCTGACTCAAGAAAAAACAAGATTTTTAACGAAAATTTCGGACGTGCTAGAAACGATTAAAAAATGTAAAAAAATACCCCCAAAAGACTTTGATCTTTCCTCTTAATAATAACAAACATTTAGACGATAAAATTTTGTTATCGTCAAGTTTGGCGTCTTTTTCATCATACTATGCTCTTTTTTTTAGCGATTTCGTGGAGGTACCTAACTTTAGATAATGATCTTCGAAAGTATCTTCGGAAGCAGAATCTCATTAAACGACTATAAATTTAATTAAAAACCCCTAATGCTTCCGTTTCTAGTTTGGTTTATTTTGTTTTACAGCATATCAATCTCAACGGCAAAATTTTTAGGATAGGTTCGTATGAACAGAATATTTATTAAGAAATCAGTTTGTAGATCAGATTTCATTGATGTATTTTTGGTTTGGTTTATTTTCTTCTTCGTCATATCAATCTCACCGAGTTATTAAATGCCGACAAAATTTTTAGGATAGATTCATATGAATAGAATATGTATTCTTTGTAAGAAATCAGATTGTAGATTAGGTTTCATTGAAGTATTTTTGTAAAGTGAATTTTTGTCCAAAGTCAAATGTATTTATGGTAATATATTTTTTCAAAAATGTATTGCCGGTATTTGTACAATAAAAATATATTTTTATACTCTCATAGTGTTTTGACCCCAGTTTTGTTTTTTTTTCTTTTTGCAGGGTGGTTCACTATTTGCCCATAGCTGAGACCGTAAAAGGTGCTACCACCAAGGGACAGGGTGGACCTGGGAACAATAGCAATTAAGTGGTGGTCCCACACTCCCCGAAACTTTCCGAACAGAGACCTTGCAGTAGTTTATCGTTATACCCAGGACGTTCTGTTTCTGGAGAGAATCATGCAGGAAACCTCTCACCCCAAAGAGCACAGCACTTCTATATCTATAGATAGTGGACCTGTCGTTTCGCAGACGATGTTAACCTAATGGCGTTAATATTGAGTAGCAAAGCCTGGCCAACAAACTTGTTGAAAGAGAAGGTGTATGTGGATTGGGACTCAACACAGAGAAACCCAAAGTAATTGTGAATAGCACAAGAAACACTATTGCTAATATTACTGTGGACAACAAACCACTGGAGGAAGTGACTATCTTTAAATACTTGGGTGCTAACCTGTCAAAAGATGGCACCTGCAACGTAGAAATCTGTACACCGCAGACAGGAAAGGACGTGGAAAAGCAACATCAGCTTCCAGATCTAGTTCAAGCTGTTAAAATCGCTAGTCATATCAATCCTTGTCTACGGGTGAGAGTTGGACTGGTTGAGACAGGAAAAGTGATGTAGGCGTTCGAAAACAAATTCTTGAGAAAGCTCTGCCGCATCTCTTACTGGGGGCACAAAATCAATCACTATGTACTGAGCATTGTTAAATGTCTAGTGGGCCGACAGGAATTTCTCATCTTAAGAGCCCGAATATGGCATAATTTGGCCACGTCACACGGCATAACGGCCTCTGCAAAGCACTGTTGAAAATAGACGTAAGCAGTGACATCAACGCAAGAGCTGGTCAGACAACATCAAAGAGTGGATGGACATTACACCAAATCATCCTGGAGGAGGATGTCTGTGCCTTCTACACTTAAATTCCCTCGATGAGGTACTGATGATGATGAATCCGACTTGTTTAACGTTGCTCAAATATCATAAGAGGAAATTTAGCTTCTCCATGAGCTCTCACCAGAGAGCGAAATTTTCAAAATACTGGAAATATCTTTAAATAAGTCAAAGCCTTCCTTAGCACAACAAGCACAGAATTAAATAAAATCATTTATCAATTTCGATTTTCGTTTCTACAACATTTTTCCTTTAATGATATTCAGACATGAGGGAAACGTAATTCTAAGTGTTACATTAATTCCTCTTCATTAAAATATGCTACATTAAATCCTTTTCATTAAAATGTGCTACATTAATTCCTTTTCATTAAAATATGTTGCATTAATTCCTTTTCATTAAAATATGTTGCATTAATTCCTTTTCATTAAAATATGCTACATTAAATCCTTTTCATTAAAATGTGCTAGATTAATTACTTTTCATTAAAATGTGCTACATTAAATACTTTTCATTAAAATGTGATACATTAATTCCTTTTCATTAAAATATATTGAATTTTTTTGGCGGGGAAGAGGAAATTTGACTCTATGTTACTGTATTGATGGCGGATATGATTGAATAATAAAAATGAATTAATTATATTTATATCCGTTTTTATCTCTGACAAATGCGATTTTACTTTTTAAACATCATAATGGTTGAACCAGACAAGAGAATCATAAAAATAATTTACTAGGAGGGAATCGCAAAATAGGAGAGAGATTAAGCCTGCTTCATATTCGAATAATAATATTGATTTATTTAGTGAAAAATCATATTGTTAAATAATACAATAATTATCCGAAATATCTCAGTTGGTTGTGTCAATGTCAAAGTAAAATAAAGATATGTCAAAATGCAATCAAAAGATGTTACAGTAAAATCAAAATATGTCAAAATACAATAAAGATATGTCAAAATGCAATCAAAAGATGTTGCAATACAATCAAAGGATGTTACAGTAAAATCAAAATATGTCAAAATACAATAAAGATATGTCAAAATGCAATCAAAAGATGTTGCAATACAATCAAAGGATGTTACAGTAAAATCAAAATATGTCAAAATACAATAAAGATATGTCAAAATGCAATCAAAAGATGTTGCAATACAATCAAAGGATGTTACAGTAAAATCAAAATATGTCAAAATACAATAAAGATATGTCAAAATGCAATCAAAAGATGTTTACAATACAATCAAAGGATGTTACAGTAAAATCAAAATATGTCAAAATACAATAAAGATATGTCAAAATGCAATCAAAAGATGTTTACAATACAATCAAAGGATGTTACAGTAAAATCAAAATATGTCAAAATACAATAAAGATATGTCAAAATGCAATCAAAAGATGTTGCAATACAATCAAAGGATGTTACAGTAAAATCAAAATATGTCAAAATACAATAAAGATATGTCAAAATGCAATCAAAAGATGTTGCAATACAATCAAAGGATGTTACAGTAAAATCAAAATATGTCAAAATACAATAAAGATATGTCAAAATGCAATCAAAAGATGTTGCAATACAATCAAAGGATGTTACAGTAAAATCAAAATATGTCAAAATACAATAAAGATATGTCAAAATGCAATCAAAAGATGTTGCAATACAATCAAAGGATGTTACAGTAAAATCAAAATATGTCAAAATACAATAAAGATATGTCAAAATGCAATCAAAAGATGTTGCAATACAATCAAAGGATGTTACAGTAAAATCAAAATATGTCAAAATACAATAAAGATATGTCACGATACAATCAAATGATGTGAGAATACAATCATAAGATGTCACAATAAAAGACAAATAAGTAAAAAGTATAATAAAGATGCACCACAATACATTCAAAAGATGTGAGAATACAACCAACAGATGTTGGAATACAACACAATATCAAAATAAAATCAAAATATATCAGAATGAAATAAATATTTGAGAATATCATCAACAGATGTTGTAATACAATCAAAAGATGTAAGGAATACAATAAAGATATATCAAAATACAATCAAAAGATCTTATAATACAATAAATATATGCCCCCAAACAATTAAAATAGGTCGAAATACAATAAAGATATCTCACAATACAATCAAATGATGTGAGAATAAAATCAAAAGATGCTGAAATACAATCAAAATTAATTTGTCAAAATACAATAAAGATATGTTACAATAAAAACAAAAGATGCGAGAATACAATCAAAAGACGTGTCAATAACATCATTATATATCAGAATACAGTAAAGATTTAAGAATTCAATCAAAAGATATTACAATAAATAAAAACATGTCAAAATGCAATGACGATATGTCACAATACAATCAGATGTACGAATACAACCAATAGATGTCAAAATGCAATGACAATATGTCATAATACAAACAAAATATGTGAGAATGCAATCAAAAGTCGACGCAATAAAATCAAAATATGTCAGAATTCAATAAATATTTGAGATTATTTGAGAATCAACAGATGTTGCAATACAATCAGAAGATGTCACAATACAATCAACATATGTCAAAATGCAAGCAAATGATGTCACATATAATCAAAATATGTCACAATACATTCAAAATACATGAGAATACAATCGAAATATGTTGCAATACAGTTAAAAGATGTCAATAAAGTCAAAACGGAAAAATACAATAACGATATATCAAAACAATCAAAAGATGTGAGAATCTGTCTATATTTCTGAGATGAGGTATAATGTACACTATTGACATTGTTCGGACTATCATCCTCATCTTTGTTCCCATATTTATCCCAACGTTTCGGCCATTGCACGCTCCGGCCTTCTTCAGGTGGCTGGAATATCGAACTGAACCCTTTATTTCGCTCGCTGGGGTAAATTGTTTGTGCAATGTCTAATGGATCTATCAGTTATCTCCTCCGCCTTAACCAGATATTGAACTCACACTCTTTGGGTAATGTCACTGGATCTTACTATCGCCTGTGCCATGTGTCCTTGAGGACATCTATGTATGAATTTCTGGGTGTTATAAACATAATGTCTCCAGTAAACTTTTTTTCCAGTGCTCATATTGCAATTTTTGCTGTTATCATTGCATTTTTTTTACCAAAATTCATATTGCAATTTTCGGTGTTATTGCTTTTCTCTGGCATTTCTTATTATTGGCGTATTCATTTCTATGCTTGGTCGGCTCAGGAGATTTTTGTGGCCTAGTATATGTGCTGATTCCTTAAGTTTATGAATTTTCTAATGATGTTCTATGTCTATGATTTCAACCTGATCCCATAGAGGGCGTTGATTTCCCTTTTCTCTTCATATGTGGTCAGCCACGTCTGATTTTTTCACTTTACCTCATGTTGCAGATTTCTGATGTTCTTGAAGCCTTACCTTAGAAATATAAAGGGGAGACAGACCGCCCCCTTGAGATGAAAAGATATCCCAATAAAATCAAATGATGTCACAAATCAAATCGAAAGATATCAGAATGCAATCAAAAGATGCCACAATAAAACTAAATTTGTTAAATACAATAAATATATCTCACAATACAATAAAAATATGAGCATACAATCAAAAGATGTTGCAATACAATGAAGTGATGTCAGAACAAAATCAAAACATGTTAAAATACAACAACAATATATCAATACATTTAATAGAGGTGAGAATACAATTAAAAGATGTTGAAATACAATCAAAATACTTCACAATAAAATCAAAATATGTCAAAATACAATATAGATATGTAACAATACAATGCAATGATATGAGAATACAATCAAAGTATGTCACAATACCATCAAAAGATATTACAGCAAAATTAAATATATCAAAATACAATAAAGGTATGTCATGTGAGAATGTAATCAAATTATGTCACAATAAAATCAAAAATATGTCAAAATAGAATAACGATATGAAAATACAATAAAATGGTGTGAAAATACAATCAAGAGATGTTGCAATAAAATCAAATGATGTCACAAAAAAAAAATCAAAATATGTCAAAATACAATTTCGGCTGTTATAAGCGTTGGTTGGATACAATGACTTAGCCTAAGAGTTGTGAGTTCAATACCTGGCTACTGCAGTGATGAACAAAAACTTGGAATTAAAAGGAGATTACTGAGACATCTGGAAGGGGCATGACACGTAGAACTAGAACACTCAACATCGGTGGACGAAATAAACGGTCCAGTTCGAAATTCCAATCTCCTGAAGATGGAAGGAGCGTACAACGGCCGAAACGTCGTGAATATGGCAATAAAGATGTGTACAACAGTCCGAACAATGTAAATCGACATTGCAATTTCATATATTTTAATTTTGTTGTGACGTCTTTTGATTGTATTCTCACATCTTTTGATTGTATGGTTTCATCTTTTGATTGTATTAAGATATCGTTGTTGTATTTTTACATGTTCTGATTTTATTGTGGCGTCTTTTGATTGTATTGCAAAATTTTCTGATTTTATTCTCACATCATTTGATTGTATTGACATATCGTTATTTTATTTTAAAATGTTTTCATTTTAATGTGACATCTTTTGATAGTATTGCAACGTTTTTGATTTGTATTCTCATATCTCATGATTATATCGTGACATATCTTTATTGTATTTTGAGATATTTGGATTTTATTGTGACATCTTTTGATTGTATTGTGACTTTTTTATTTCATTGTAACATTTTTTGCTTGCATTCTCACATCTTTTGATTGTATTGTGATTTATCGATGTTGTATTCTGAGATATTTTGATTTGATTGTGACATTATTTGATTATATAGCAACATCTTTTGATTGTATTCTCACATCACACATTGTATTGTGACATATCTTTATTGTATTTTGACATCTTCTGATTGTATTGGAACATCTTTTAATTGAATTTTCATATCTTTCGATTGAATTGTGATATATGTATGTTGTATTTTATTATATTTCGATTTCATTGTGATATCTTTTCATATTCAAATAAAGAGAAAGAACAGATAGATTAAGAATCCACAGTTCTTAGCAGTTACTTTTTTTTTAAAGTGCCCATTACAGCATAGCGCAAAATATTATTATAATATTTTTATTATAATATTTTACATCACTACACAAACCCTTTCATGTTTCGGAACTATAATGTTCCTTCATCGGGCGATGATAGACAACTTATGATGAAAATGATTTATTTGGGAAGCTAGAAAACAAATCATTACCTCATTTGGAAATTAAAAAGGAGGGTTGTGGGGAAACTCTAATTTCTAAATTAAGAAACATATTTGTGGGCATGTCTGGATTAACCAATTAAAAGACATATCTAAGGTAAAATAGAAAAATGAAAAAGAAACATTTTCATAGCAACATCTTTTGATTGTATTCACACATCTTTGTCGTTATTGTATTTTGGAATATTTCCTTTTATTGCGACATCTTTGATTGCATTTCAGTATGTTTTGATTGTATTCTCATATTTTGATTGTATGGTGACATATCTTTTTTGTATGTTTACATTTATTTCTTTTGACATCATTTGATTGTATTACAGCATCTTTTCATTGTATTCACACATCATTTCACAATACAATCAAAAATGCAAGAAAATATAAAATGTTATAATAGATATTGAAATAATTCACAATACAGTCAAATAATGTAGCAAGACAATCAAAAGATGCCATAATACAATCAAATATGCTCTATTACAATAAAAATGCCATAATACAACAACAAATGTCATAATAAATCAAAGGATATCAAGATACATTGCCAAATCTGGTTTGATGCTTCTATAAACTCTTGAGAAAATCCTAAAAAGAATCTGCAATGTTTTCGGTCTTGACCTGGCATCTCGGCTTCAGTCCATTTCCAACAGCCGTCACGTAGCTTCCCTGTGCCTTTTCTCTAAATATTTTAATATGAATTACTCTGGTGAGCTATTCTCTTTGGTACCTCGATCTCATGAATTTAAGCGTCATACCAGATTACTAACTAGGTAGTAATATTTTACTGTTGAGATTACTAGATTTAACCGTATAAAAAGTCAATTTCTATTTTAATATCTTCATTTGCACGTATCACCTATGGATCCCTATTCCGGTTTCTTGCTTTCCTGTCAACTATAATCTTTAGAAATTTAAATGCAATCTAAATCGCTATATTTTGCGTCTTTGAATCCTGTTCTTTTATTGTCCTCTTTTCTGAATAAAGTTTTCTTAGTTTCCTTAATTCTCGGTTAAGCCATTGTGTTTTTAGTGGCTTTGTCGCCTTGTTTGGTATGAAATGTTTAAAAACAAAAGCTTCAAGTACCATCTGTGCTAAGTGTATAAGATGGATTTTAACCATGACGTGTCCGCTTTTACCGAAGTGGATTTGTCAAGAGATTCTTGCTAGTACACTTTTGCATATTGTAATGTTCCTTCTACACAGAAAAAATAGGCTTGTGAAAACTATTAGTTTTATCATATTTTCATTACAGTTGTGCAAATCTGTGAATTAGCCATCATAAATTGTAAAGAAGCAGACGATTTTGTGTGCATACATTTGCATGTGTGGAGGCACGTGTGTTTATATCATTATGTTGGTGCTTCTCTGTCCGTTTATTTTTGTGGTTCGATTGCAAAAATAAAACAAAATCCAATATTAAACAATATTAAATTAATCACTGCGTATCTGCAACTTAGGAATACAACATAAAGTAATTAACATATTTTAATAATGCATGAATCAAAAATATTTTTTTCTTTTATATGGTATGTTCTTTCAGAATGTAGACCAACATGGCTCCCCATAACTATATTATTTAGCCTAACATATAGCTTTAATATAGGAGATGAGAAAATTGCGTGGTCAGCATTAGGGTAGTTTTGTCCAACAAAGAAAGATGCTACAATAAGAACCTAATAGCTCAAGTCATGTTCTTAAATCAGTCAGCCAGTTATATGTCATGTGTGATACACGCTTAGGCGATCATGTATCTTTCGATACATGACTGACGAAGCAGATTTTTCTTGCAATAGGTTGCCATTTTTTCTGCGGTAGACCAGTTGCCATCCAAGGCTATAGAACCCGGTCTGTACTACTATTTACCCATAGCTGGAGGGAGAAGAAGAGGATTCATACTTTTCGCAAGAGTTTTAGCACGTAAGTGAATGTAATAGATTCGACTGGAATTCGAACTCGGCTCGTCAAATCTAGAATCACGATTGAATGCCATGCATATCATCCAACTCATTCAGAAAGGAAAAGGCTAGTTTGCCGGTCCCGGTAAAATAAACAAAGATATTTTAAGTTTATTTTACCAATCTCGGTAAAATACCCCCCAGGCTATTTTGCCGGTAAATATTTATATTATTATAAAGAGATTTAATGCAGAAGTTTATTTATTTTCAACATCAATTGTTAGGACAAATTAAAATCATTTATTCATTATCAATTATTGAAAGAAATATAGAAGTCTCTGAATATTTTAAGCATAAGCTTCTCGGCAAATCCCAAAGGTTCCCTTGGGTATAGTTCTCTTGCTAATACACTTCAGATACACCCACCGAAGACAACTACCACAGACCACAGAATCAAATCCTGTCTACACAGCCTACATAATCACTGCGCTGACGATCGCAAATATAATAGATTCTTAGTTCTAAAACACTATTTATATTTACCGTCAAAATAGCCTTGGTGTCTATTTTACCGGGACCGGCTAAATAGCCTATTCGGTTCAGAAATGTCTAAACTATAATCTATATACAATCGTTTTCCCAGATCAATGATTAAAAAAGGTTTCAAACGAATGAATCCCCCGTGTCTTAAAGAAGGCAACATTTTATCAGATTTTATAGATTGGCGCTACAGGATCACAAACAAAGAATTATACCAAATAACAGAAACCACATCACTTTCCAGTGCAGCAACAACAAAAATGGGTATATCATGTAACCAGAAGAGAAAATAATGATGCAAGTCAAGATGTTGAACTTCTACACTACTCGAAAGAAAAGGTTAGGAAGGAAACTCCTTTTAATTTTAAAACGATTGATAATATTTACTGGACTTAAGAAGCCTATTTTCCTGAAAAACTGCTTTAAGAGAAAGATTTTATAAGCTTCAATGTTCGGTCAATGCCTAATGTTTCCTGTATGTAAATGGTTAATCTCACCAGTACCATTAATTTTACTATCACCATTTCTATTTTACCGTTCCCATTAATCTTGTCATTACCAGTACCCTTCATTTAAGAACTTATATACACAGTATAAAAAAAGTAAAAAAAATCAGTGTTCTAAAAACAAAGAAAATAGAGTAGAGTTGTTATGTAATCTCAATCCTCCTATATGAATGCAGTGAATGCTGAACAATTTCCTCCCAGATGAAGAACAGACTTGAGGCAATAAAGGTATAGTTCTACAGAAGGATGCTGAGAATAACATGGATGGGACATGTGAGCAATGAGGTCGCTTTAAAGAAAATAGGAATAAAAAGGTAATTTATATTTTTTTCGACACCTTCTCAATTCTTTAGTTCAAGGCGGTGGAAAAAAATCAGTGTAAAGATGTGTATGGTTAAATACTGGCATTGAAGATCTTACTGCAAACTTGTCATATGTACACATTCGTTTTGGCATTATTTTCTGGCTCTTAAGAAAGACAAGGATGCGACTATGCATTTATTTAAAAGCGAATTGATTTTAGAAGTCCTACCAGGATTTATTATTGGTAAGTACAATCTTAACATGAGATACGCAGACGAAGTCGTATTGATGGCAGGCAAAGAAAAAAAAAAGACGCCAGGAATGTCTTGTACAGTTAGTAAAGGAAAGCTGGAGGAAATGACTAACCATCAATTTTAAGGAGGAATGTATCTTCATTAGCAAGAGAGACAATCCAAGTTTTAGAATCAAGCAATCACATAAATTTTACTACACGTGGTATAACAGACGACGAAAGATATAACACCAAAGGCACGTTGTAATAGTGATTATCGAAACGCTCAACAAAATATTAAGAAACAATAAAATATAGTTAGAAAAGAAAAGAAAAAAGGGCTCAATTGCTATGCAATATCAGTCCTCTTATACAGTAGTGAATATTGAACAATTTCCTCCCAAATGAAGAGAAGTCTTGTGACAACGGAGGTGTGGTTCTACAGAAGAATTTTGAAAATACCTTGGATGAGGTATGTGAGAAACGGGGAAGGAAATGGAAACTAAAAGGGAGCTTGTATTTAGAATCAGAAAACAAACAAACAACCCCCCAAAAAAAAACAATGACATTTCTGGGGCTCATAATAAGGAAAGACGACTTGGAGAATTTGACAGTCACAAGACATATTGAAGGCAACTTATCTTACTAACTTGTACAAAGTGATGGCAGAACAGGGAGTGAAAGAGAATGTAAGCGGGCAGACATTGCTTAAAGTTACAAAAGACTTCTACTCCTGCTCAAAACACCATGGAGGAGTGTGAACCGGACGATAATCGAATCTATCTACTCCTATTCATGAAAAAAAGTAAATAAATAGCAAATAAAAGTTATGAGTTTTAGGTGGAGACATTAGAAGTGTTGAATTGAAGAAGATTTTATAAAGAACCAGAAACTTAATCCAAAACAAGAAACGAGGGATAAACATCTACTCCTGTTCAAAAGACCGGGTACTCCTTCACAAACAAAAATACTTCGCAGTTTCTTTAACTTATATATTTTTGGAAACTGACTTTAAAAAATACTAATTATATTGATATATATTAAAATTTTGTTTCGTATGATGTAGCAAGTACAGGTAACAGAACTTGTTGAACTGTTAGCCAGTTCAATGTATTTGCTTTTTAATCTGATCCATTCGACAGAGAAAATCATCTCCGTTTACTTTCTTATTTGTTATTTATTATCTCTAATGGTTTTCAAACATGTTTTAACATGTTTCAACTCGTTAGACGTAAACCTTATAGACACAAGGACCTGCATAATCGCATATATATAGCGGTGAAAGAGGAGGAGAAAGAGAGGTTAAGAGAGAGTGGGGTTGGTGATGAACATTTCCCATTAAGTTAATCGGCGTAGTTTAGGTGTTGATGAGTGTTAGTAACAAAATATTATCTCTTAAAAATTTCATTTGATGAAAATGATGTAAATGATCGTCAAAGTGGACCTAAGTATCATTTTATCTTTGTGTATTAATGTGTTTTAATTATGTGATAATAAAAATTGTTTTTAGGGTAGGCATAACCGGTTCAGTAAAATGTGGCATACGGGAATATCAACAATCCCTGTTGTAGTTGGAACCCTAGGACTGATTGGAAAAGATTGAAGTAGACTAATTGAAGGGATTCCTGGAAGTCCATGCCTCAAGGAGATACAAAAAATTGTTCTGACAAGTACAGCCCACACTTTACGAAGGGCTTTATCTATGTAATTTTTTATTTTTTGTCAGTGGAAAGTGTCATGATGCTATTTCTAACCTTAGGTCTCTGGGCGGAACCCGGAAAGAAATGTGTAAACGCCAGAAATCAAAGGAAATAATAATAATAATAATAATAATAATAACAAATGATCATACAAGAAGTGAGCTGAAAAACAAACTTCTCTTATTTTAAAATTTTGATCGGTGTAAAAGTGTTAGGCAGGTCTATTGTTACTATAGTGTGTCGTGGGTAGCGGAGTGAGATTGTAAACATTGATGAAGAGATTTATAAGTTACGGAGGGGGAAAGACGTCTCGCGTGTAGCAAGTTGTAACAAAAATTGGCAGATCACGTGGTCGAGTGTTGAAAGACGATGCTATGGTGAGAATATGGTGTGATGAAAAGGAAGAAGAGAAAGGGAAAGAAAGAAAAAGAGGGGAAAAAGAGAATATATAACAATAAAATAAAAAATTAAAATGAAAAGAAAAAGTGAAGAAAAATATACATAAAAATCTGGAAATGTTTATTAAAATAAAGTAATAACTGAGTGTGTACATATATAGATGCATATGCGTACATTTGTTCACATAACAGTGTGTAAATATTCACAAGCCCATACACAAACATGAATCGCCATACACGTTTAGATATAAATACATATACAAAATTAATATGTATCTTCACTAACTTTCTCCCTTCCTTATAAGCTTAAAGGTAAAAGAGCCATAGTGATAGATTCAATCATGGTATAAAGAGGGTAATTCCAATCAAGCAGGGGACTTGAAAGTAGCCCTCAATGTACAGAGCAATCCTTCTATTGCTGACTAGTGCGTGAGGGAAATCATAGGTGGTAGAACATAAAATATAGTATGTAAGTCTGGGGATGGAAGTTAGGGGAAAAAGTGTGTGTGGAGGATTTATTCATCCTAGGAGTGGTGTTGCTGATTATGGGTTTCCTTGTGGAAACTGTACTCTGAGTAAACCGAAAGCCCTGTTTAGTCCCTCAATGTGGGAATTTACTTTTAGGATATACTTCAACTCCGATCTGCGTCTGTCCTCCCGGCTGCTGAACCAAGACGCTAAAAGCACGCATCCAACGTCGTTGATGATATGACCAGGCTGGTTGAAGTGTACAGAGATTTTGCATGAGAAACATTATATTTTGTTTTCTCCATTAACCCCCCAGTAAACTTATTGACGTTAACAAAGGTTAAAAGTTAATTCGTATTGTAAATGTTAATCAGCACTGACTAATGATGTAAACGGAATATATGTAGCTGTTTCTGTTTGAAGGAAAATAAATTGACATTACGAGAGTGTTTTCATAGTTTTGATTTGTTTTTTTAAATTTTGAAGTAATTTAAACAAAATGCCAAAATCAAAGCAGCTAAGCGCAGAGGTGAGTCCACAAATTGTAATTTTATTCAAAGAAGGTTACTCTCAAAGACAAATTTCCAAGAAATTGAAGACCAGGAGTGCAATATTCGTTCCAAAGGCAGTTAGAAACTGGCCCAAATCAACATTTGTGCAAAGTTTGTGCAAGAAAAAAGAGCTGGAGTACCAAAAGTGGCAGCTGCTGCTGAAGATAAACACTTGATTATTGAGTACAAGAGAAATGGAAGGGAGACTGCTCCAGAGTTGACAGCGGAACTTAATTCCTCTCGATAGCAACCAGTGTCTCAACTATGAAAAATCGACTTATATCAGCGGGGTTCGGGGTACACAGAAATCAAGTAATCACTGTTACGCAAAGCGAATAAACAGAAAAGACTATTATAGACAAAAAACTTAAGAACTGGACATTAGTGACGAAATGTATTGTGGAAAAATGAGTCCAAATTTGAACTTTTGGGTGGTAGAGGAGAGTGTTTGCAGCAAGCCAAGAAGAAGACTGAATGTGTGGTACCATCAGTTAAGCATGTTGGTGGGTCTGTTATGGTGTGGGTGTTTTGGGAGAGAGAGGGCTGGAAACCATTCGATTTTGCAATGACATGCTATACCATTTGGCATGTGTATAATTGAAAAAAATTCACATTTCAACAAGACAATGATCCAGAACATTTTTCTAAATTATATCAAAATTATCTCGAGTCCAAAAAAGGGAACATAATTTTTTAAATTATGACTTGGCCGCTCCAATCTCCTGTTCTCTCTCAATGAATTAGTATCGGATGAATTGGATAGGGAAGTTCGAAGAGAATACCTAAAGAGTGAGAGTGAGCTTTTTCAGTGCTTGAAGCATGCTTGGGATGGTCTACTATTTACTTTTTTCAAAAACTGTTGGAATGAATGCCAAGAATTTGTAAAAGCAGTAATTAAGGAAGGTGGTGGTTTTATTGATAAAACAAAATATGATTCTGTTGTATGGTATTCTTATAGTTAAGTGCTCTTTTTGTCAAAATAAAAGCAAATACATTGTAGTTGCTGAAATTTTCTTTTTTACTTAAAAAAATGCAAAATATCTTATTTTAAGGTGTTTTAAAATTGTGACATATATAGAGAGAAGAGGTGGATTTAGTAATCACCAGTGCTAAAGAATTAGGATGAAGGTGCTAATTACTTGGGTAGAAGGGATTCCGGAGTAATTCCAGAAACAAGTTTATTTTTTTTCTCTTGTTTTTTTTTTCTTTTAATAATTGTTTCTGGGGTTGAGTTATTAGTTAATTACATGTAATAATTCCAAAGTGATTAAGGGACGGATTCGTTAAAGTAAAGTTTGTGATAAATGGCAAATTGGATTTTTGGGTGGTCTGAATAGCGGAATTCAACCAAACGGGATAAGTGGTTTTGGCAAAATTTAAGTATACGTTGTCTGTGGAAGATCCAACAGGAGACCCGAATCCGATTTTAGTACCTCTTGAAAACTGGTTGCCCGCGGAGATCCGGAGATTAGGCGGAAACACATGGTGGTCCAGGCGATTTGCATATTAAAATTCGGGGGAGGTGCCTAAAGATGGTTTAGATCCGCCTCTCTCTATATAAGCTGCCCGCGCGCTTGAGTTAGTCAGATGAGTTCGGAGATCAGAACGCGGAAGAGGCGGCTTGTTGGAATTTGCTGTTCTGGTCTGTTGGTTGCCCTGTGTCAAGAAGACCGATCCGAACCAAGAGATCGAAATAGAAGCCGTACGAATCCAGATAACTTCGTCAACAAGGCTGCGAGAAAGCAGACTGCTATATCGTAGGGTGCAGACGAAAATCCACGAATGACTTCCTTTAGATCAGCCGAAATTGTTTAGGCAGAAATTTTTCTACTCTCTCTCTCTCTCTCTCTCTCTCTCTGTGTGACTTTCCGTCCCAAACGAGTGAATCTCGTTACGACTTTTTGTACTCGTGTAAATTCTTCGGTAGAGACATAAAAAACTGTGGCCTAAATAGGGCTCTTTGTACAGGAACAGGAGTTGCTTATTTTTATCTTTTTCATGTGTTTGCGGCTACGACAAGAAACTTTTGCTGCATGAATAGTGATTTCCTTTCAGCGAAATACCCAGCCATTTCCTCCGCTTCCCACCATCGTTCTGGGGAGATTGATACACTGCTGTTCGGATCAAGAATTCATAATGTAGCGAGTAGTGGTGGTTCCTTCAGTTCACCGGAGGAAGATCGGTTGGATTTCTTTTTCGGCCAGAACCACCGGGGAGACAGGACTGCAACAGACAGGGTTATTACGTTAGAAAAGAAATGCAGAGTGACCACTAAATCTTTTGCACGTAGTATATATATATATATATATATATATATATATATATATATATATATATATATATATATATAAGCCTTTTCATTCACTTCGCACTAATGTTTCTTGAAAAAGGTAGGAATCCATATTCCTCCAGCTATGGGTTAAATAGTGCGGTTGCCTGGTTTCTTTTGACTTTGGTGTGTATGATAAGGAAATCAATGAATTCAAAATCAGTCTTGAAACAGATGAGGTCCAACAGCTTATTTTACACTTGACATACCCACTGTTGCTAAGGATGCAGTATATGTGATGTCCCTACGATCCTAATTGGTTACAGAACTTGTGATCCTGATATAATGAGAGTTGACCTCAATGCCCACTTTTATATTTACATACGTTTTATCATTTGTCTAAAATCATTATTGTCATTAATTTTTTAAAATAAATCCTAAAACTTAATTTTCCACATTTTTTCCGAAACATAAAAAAATTATATTAGTTTCATATGTGAGGAAAGTGTTTAGATTTCATTTCAGAAAATAAATACAAATGGAAATGTGTATTTAAAATTTTTACAGTAGGAAAATGGATATAAAACATTTATTTTATTAGAAGATTACGAAAAAGAATGAGGAATCTTTTAAAAGGGCGGCGCAAATTATACAGCTATTGGGGCACACTTGTAAATATACAGAAGACTGCATTATGTAAATCTCTATGTGGAGATCATATGTTAGCTTTGATAATCAGCTTTCAAGATCTTGGTTTGGTTTGGTTTACGGCATATCAACCTAAAAGGGTTATTTAATGTCGACAAAATTTTTATTGCTGGTAATATGTTTTTCTTCAAAGATCTATTTCTGGGAATATTTTTTCTTGAAGAAATCTAGAGCTAGTAATATCTTTTTCAAAGAATGTATAACAGTTTCTATTGCTAGTACTTTTCTTTTTTAAAGTATTACTGATAATAATTTTTCCTTCAAAAATTATTGCTGGTAATACTTTTTTTTTATTACAAAGTATTTCTGGTATTAAAACCTATTTTTTACACAAGTTTGGGTGTCAACTATTTGCAACTATTTGCCCATAGCTGGAACCCTAACAGGTGCTAAAGGGTGGACCTGGGAACGCCAGCAATTAAGAGGTGATTCCAGGCTCTTCAAAACCTCCTAATCAGAGGTCTTGCTGTTGGACGTAGTTTATCGTCTTACCCTGGACGCAGATGTAGTTTATCGTCTTACCCAGGACGGCAGGGGTCTTGGATTTAAATGACTTATTCTTCAAATACAATACTACTTCGGCCTAGTGGGGATCATAAATTCTTTTGTTTTTTCAAAATGACCATATGACATGAGTAGTGTGTTGAAGAGTTCTCGGGCTAACCAAAAGGCTTTCACTCTCAAAATTCTGATGTTTGGCCATTCTGATGTTTTTATTCTTTCGAACTAGTGTTCTCATCTTGGTTGACACACCACAAACAAACACGTTATTATAGACCCGAACGTTTCGACTTAGTACACGGTTATGGTCATCATCAGGTGTTCATTGATTGACTGATATGGGATACCTTTTTATTATTGCGTTATTTTTCCCCTATGATGTAAGTTATTGTTCATTCAAACTGAATTAGTATTTCACTAATTGATTAAACTCACGATTGCTAGATGACAGTAACACGTGTAATCCAAGATGCCACCGTCCAGAAGTACGTTAATGTCGTGTTTTTGGCCATTTAATCAGGTTTTTGAGAGTAGGTTACGCACACACACACACACACACACACACACCCAAACCCCCCCAAAAAAAAAAACAAAGCTTGTTGGTGGAATTTAACAAGCTTTGTTTTGTTAAATTCCACCGACAAGGTCTGTGTCGGAACATACAGTAAAAAAATTAAATAAGCCTTGTTGGTTGAATTTAACAAAACTTTTTGTATATATATATATATATATATATATATATATATATATATATATATACGTTTAATTAAAACGGCTGACAAGGTACTGCGGGTTACTTTCCATGTTTTCTGCCGAGTCATGCAATTTTATTTAATATTACATGACTCGGCAGCCAACAAGGAAAATAAATGCAGTACCTTTCAGTCGTTTTTAATGAAACTTTAATATTAAAGAGGTGTTGCTGCTTCACACACAGAGACGGATATATATATATATATATATATATATATATATATATATATATATATATATATATAGAGAGAGAGAGAGAGAGAGAGAGAATGAGAAAAAGAGATATAGAGAGATAAAAGATACATATATATACATATTGTTGGTATTGTCTATCTATCTATCTATCTATCTATCAATCTCTATATATGTGTGTGTGTGTGTTTGTGTGTGTGCGTGTGTGTGAAAAGAGAGTTTTTCATGACAGCGCAATCTTCAGGCCACACACACACACACACACACACACACACACAGACAGACAGACACACACACGCATAACGAGCGAGAGAAAGTGAAAGGGCAAGATTTGCAAAAATAATAAATATGTGAAAATGTATGCATAATATATTCCAAGTCGTGTGATTAATATTTAAAACGCAGTCATATATTAGGCGATTGGCTATTTATAAAAGTTACAACTTACTATTTGTCTCCCATATCGTTCTATCTTCTCTCTCTCTCTCTCTCTTTCTCTACTAGTCTCTTTGTATTTCTTTCTATCTTTTCCGTATACGATCACATCACTCTCTTTTCCTCATTTGTCTCTCTTTTTCTTTCCCAGTAGAGTAGTGTGTTTCGTTTTTTCCTCTTCGTTTTATTTACATTATTTATGTGACTCGCCATGCCTGTTGCTGATGCCGCTGCTGCTATAGCGGGAGTCATCTGACTGCAACCGTGCCTTTTTTGCTTTACCCTCTTCCTCTGATTTATCTGCTTTTTATATCTTCAACTCTTTCTTTTGCTCTTTTCATTTATTTCTTCTTCTTGTTTCGTTGTTTTGTTTTGTTCGTTCTCACTTTCCTTACTCTTTCTCACCTTTTCCCCTCTTTTAGCTCCCGTTTAATTTACCTTCAGTCCCCTCACCTCTCTCTCTCTATATATATATCTTCTCTCACACCCCCTCGCTAATTTTCACTTTCAACTGCAATTTTTACCCATTTTCCGTTGCCTTTGCTTTTTAGATTTCCCCACTTTTTTTTTATTCTGTTTTTTCTCTTTTCTCACTGTTAATATAATTTTTTATTCTTCGATCTTGACTGTTTTTTTTTTTTTTTTTTTTTTTTAGTTCTCTAGCTTTTATTAACAATTGTACCCATCTCCATGGAACAACTAGTTTATTAAAAGAATCTTTTTATCTTCATTCTGACTCTCCCACCCTCATTGAATTTCTACTGTCTCTTCTCTCTCACGCTTTCACCATCACTTTCGCTTTTTGATTGATCAACGCTGTTTTTTTTCGCACCTCGCTTTCCGTTTTTCCATTAATTTCTCTCTTTTCATTCACCATTATTACAACACTTATCCTCTCCATATTTTTATTTTCTCTCTCCATTTTTAATACGTATTTTTCTCTGTTTTCTTTTTCTAAATTTCATCTTTTCCTCTCATTTGCCGACAAGAAAGTATTTTCCTCAAATTCTATATAAATCGTCTGCTTTTATTTTAAATAAACTATTGTATATACTTTCTAGTTTTCAATCAATATTTGTATGAAAAAAGGGCTTTATTATCGTTCTTCACAGAAGACTAAAGGAGATAGTGGTGGGGATATGATATTTAAGTGGATTGATTTCAGTTGATGAACCTCACTATCAATGGAAGCATGAAATATTTAAATAAATTAAAATAATTGCTAGATCGTCATTCATATAATTTGTTAGAAAAATATATTAAAAGACCTCTCAAGGAAATTTTCCTTATTTTTTTTTACTTGTATTTTTAGCAATATTATCTTTCTTTCTTTCTTTCTTTCTTTCTTTCTTTCTTTCTTTCTATTAGACAATTTATTCCCTTCTTTTTTCTCTTTTAGATGTTACCCCCTTTATTCTAATTCTTTCATTCCGACGATTGTCTCTAATTCCATTCATCTGTCCATCTTTCTTCGATCTGTCACTAAGTACCGCGGGAGTTTCACCCAACCGCGACACATAGTGACACAGCACACGTGTGTACACACACACATACACCGACAGGGAGCTGGAGTAGGAGCATCGGGGAAAAAAGGGAGGGTGCGCGATAGAGAGTGAGAATCGGAGAAAGTGCGCATGCCGGAAATAAGGAAATGACAGATCGAAACCGGACACGAATTGATAGATAGACAGACAGACAAAGGAAGGAAGAGTAAGCGAACTTGTGGTAGAGAGGGAGACAGAGGGATAAAGAATTGCTTGCAGAGAGAATTGTCGACAGTCAGTCGGCGTCCTCATAACGCAGCGTACGCCCAACGCAACACTCGATCTGCTGTCTCGGCCTGACAGCTAGCCACCGCGCCAGGGTCAGCCTGTAGAACAGAACCCGAGTGAGAAAAGGCGTTTATCCCCCCAAGAACCAACCATACCATACCACACAACTGTTATGTCGGTCATCCTCACCGCCTTTCGCAGCTCCAAGTCGGCAGCTGCGAGAAAGGAGATGCTTAAAAAGAAGAAGACAAAAGATAGGTAAGTCGTTCTCTTATTTCCAATTCAGCGGCTATAAGAACCGAGGAGAAGGAATGGCTCATTTGGTTGACACGGCGGATCTTTCCTAGTGGGATTGATTTGTTTTTAATATACCTGACTAGACAGGGATGTATACTCCTTGGCTGTGCAGCTGTTAAGAAAAAAAATCCAACCTTTAATAAATTATTATGTCAGTGTTTGTTCGTTCGCGTACTTGTAAAATCCATTACACATAAGTCTTCATAGATTTGCATTAACGTCTAGATACAATTCATCTATAATTAGCATCTTTCGTCTTTCCTGTTTCGATCTTGTTTGCGCTTAGAAATAAAAGAAACACAATAGTTTCATTTTTCTTTCCGTACTCTAAAATGACGAATGCTTCCAGGAATATTTCCCAACTCTATTATAATATTTAAATAACGATTTTCATCTGTGTTTGTGTGAGTACAATTGTTTATCATTTCAATAACACACCTGCAATTTCAAATATCATTTTACAACCACAGGATACGTGAGATATCAATCAACCAACTTATGTCTTTATATATCATAAAAACAATATTTTAATAAAATATAATTTATTTTAATCTTTCCCATTATTATAGTAGCAACTGGTGGAATGGTGTGTATTATGGTTCCCCCCCCCCCACCTCGTCATCAAATTTTCTCTTCTGCCAATATTTGAAATATTCTGTCTGGCCACGTGGCTATGAAGGGACATTTATAGCCCTATATTGGGGCTATCAAGTTTATTTGTCTTTGATTAATCCTTGGTGGGGGTCTCTGTGTGTGTGTGTGTGTTTTTAAGAAAAAATGTTTAATCGCTTTTCGGCTTCCGAAACAAAAACAAAAAATGAGATTTATCGGGGCTAGATCCGTAGCCTCGAATCTAAATTTCAAGATTACTTTCTAATTAAAGAAATAGACATTAATTTTCAATCACAACGAACATAATTTTGACACGTTTCTTTCATTGGCAAAAAGAAATTAAATATGGTGGAAATAATATGAAATT
>CAHIKZ030004332.1:835000-837500 GCA_903632075.3 Acanthosepion pharaonis | reverse complement strand
TCTCTACTAGTTAAATAAACGGCATATGAAACTTTCGTTAGAAACAAAGATAAGACCACTGAACTACTATGTAATATCAATCTTTCTGTGGCAGTGAATGCTGGGCAATGTCCTCACAGATGAAGAGGAGACTTCACGCAACAGAGATGTGGTTTTACAGAAAAATGCTGAGAATATCATGGCCGCAATAACTGAGCAGTGAGGTACTCATAAGGAAAATGGGAACGAAAAAGACACCTATGCTTAGGATCAGTTGCGATTTCTGGGACAAATAATAAGGAAAGGGTGGCTTGGATAATTTGACACTAGCAGAACATATTGGAGGCAAGTGGGACAAATGGAAATAGCGAGGAACCTACGTAAGAAACTTGTGTCAACGGATGGCAGAATCAGGAAATGGAGATTATGATAAGGGGGAGCAAAAATGGCTTAGTGCTACAAAGAACAGGAAGTTGTAGAGAGCCATGATAATCCACACCCGGATATCCATATCTGGATGGTGGTTGTAAGATCTGAGCCAAGTGTGCCTAGAAAGATGACCAAATGGAAGAGTACGTCTAAAGACAATATTTCATTCATTCATATTTTACTTTACACAAAATTATTTTGTATTGGACCTTTAGATGTTTGATTTCGCAACATATCAGCTTTCTTTGGGTTATTAAATGTCGAATTTTGTATGGGGCACCACGTGAGGATTGAACTCGCTACTCAGTAGTAACTGCAAAATATGCACATTCATACACAGTGGGCTTGTAATATGCAGTCACACATACACTGTCCGAACGCTTACACACATGAAAAAGCACTTTCACATACATACAATGCCTAATCACATATGAACAGAATCATAACATATGTCACCCCAAAATAAAAATAATTTTGTTGAATGCAGTTCGTATGTATGCATCTATTTATTTATTTTTTTACACTCTATTCATATCTATCTTTCTATTCATCTCACAGTCTGTTCATACTTCTCTCTATTTTATCGAAAATGTTTACGGTTCCTAGTCTATTTCTATCTATCTATCTATCTATCTATCTATATATATATATATATATATATATCTGAGATATTTTACGTATTAATTATTTTACTACCTTTGTATATATGTATATAAAATATTTATTAGTGTATGTTAAACATCAGTGATGGCAATCCAAGACAAACTAGAGATTGTGTAATAGAGTATGTATTACTGACCAAGGCTATTTGTTCATGTAGAGAGGTTTTTCTTTATTTTTGTATATAGAAATATAGGAAATGTATATATAAATCTATATAATAAGCAACACGATTTGTGGTTAATGTAACGGTTATCGGCGTACCGAGTTCAAATTGCATTCACTTTCGTACAAATGACCTTGGGAAATGTATGGATCCATTTTTCCCGTCGAATATGGTTTAAATGTCAGGATATACTGGTCTCGCCAGTAGGAAAAGAACTACCCTGAAATCAAAATCGTGGAGTAAGCAACAGGAAACCACTTCGTTATGCTTCCAAAGAATGCAGGGCAATTCACAGATAATAAAGCAATGGAATCTGTGAAGAGCCATGATCGGTTATATCCTGACGGGATATAGTATTAAGAAAGGGAAATTAAGTGATCCTTATACACTATTAGTTGGACTGTGCCAATGGGTGTAACAGCTTTTTCTGCTACTGGCTGGAAACGTAAGGTAATTTAGACATGTAAAGAGAATAGTTTGTCCAGACGTTCAATTATCCACACTGTCAACCATTGTGGTATGTCGCTGACGAGGTTAAAGCTTTTTCAAGGAAAATGATATTGGGACAGAACGCAAGTGAAAGTGGGAATCATAGCTGTTCACAGATTTATGTGTCCATGGCTTAATTTTATAGATCGAAAATCAATCAATACATTTCTTTCTTTCTTTCTCTTTTTTATATCTGTTCATCAACATCTATCTATCTATCTATCTATCTCTTTTGTATCTGTCCATCAATATCTATCTATCTATCTATCTATCTATCTATCTATCTATCTATCTATCTATCTATCTATCTCTTTTGTATCTGTCTATCAATATCTATCTATCTATCTATCTATCTATCTATCTATCTATCTATCTATCTATCTATCTATCTATCTATCTATCTCTTTTGTATCTGTCCATCAATATCTATCTATCTATCTATCTATCTATCTATCTATCTATCTATCTATCTATCTCTTTTGTATCTGTCCATCAATATCTATCTATCTATCTATCTATCTATCTATCTATCTATCTATCTATCTATCTCTAATTTGTATCTGTTCCTCAACATCTGTCTATCTGTCTGGTGGATGCTTCCTAGTAATCGAGTATGGCCAACGCACGGCATCAAGAAAAATGTTAATGGTGCCGCGATCAAATATGACTATCTATGTTTTGATAACAATCTTTTGTTTAAACATGTTTTAAGAAATGCAACGGAGAGTTTTTACTGGTGACAAATAAGTCGTTTGATGTCAGATGGAACCCTGTAAA
>CAHIKZ030004332.1:807500-830000 GCA_903632075.3 Acanthosepion pharaonis | reverse complement strand
ACTGTCTTTTTTTTTTTTCATTTTATCTAGAATTTCGTAGTTACTCACAAGTTCGGTCCATAGTATTCACAGCCTCCTTCTGTAGAACTACAGTTCTGTTGCTTCAAGTTTCGTCTTCATCTATTAGGAGACTGTCGAACATTCATTGCCATATCTGAGGAATGATATTACATAACAGTTTAGTACTCTTTTCCTTGATTCTAACGAAATTTTTATGTTTTTTTAATACATTGCTTCGCTTTTGAAAGGCATTTTCGCTAACCCAATACGCTTTCGGATTTCAGTGTTGCACTTTCCGTAAGTGTCAGTGTGCAATAAATGCACGGGACGCAGGTTATAAATAGCAAAATGGTGTCAAGTAATATGAATCATGGATAGCAGAACATGGAGTGGGTAGGTTTGTGGAGTTGAATAGTAAAGATATGAATACTGCTTAGAGCTACAAGGGATTGGAAATTGTGGAGCGCCATGATCTCTCTCACCCTGAAGCAAAATGATACTTAAAAGAAAAAGACTATGACACGAGATATCGTTGAAGTATCTTGTAAACTCTATGATAACATCGAATCTACTTTATACTCGAAAGTATATTTAAGCTTTGTTTTGGGGAACATACCTTTTTTTTCAATTCATAAACTTGATTCCTGCAAAATTAAGCATATTTTTCTTATAAAGTTCATCTTAATGTATTTAATGAAGATTTAAAACTATTCATCATTTTATCACTTCTTTCAAAAGAATACATGCAGCTTTTTATTATATGTTTACAAACTCATTTTTATAAATTGCTCGTCATTGCCAAATCCAAGACATGTATTGGAAATCATGGGTGACATCAGGTGGAACTTTATTTTATTATCAGCGGCTTCAGATTTCTATTTTTTGTCGATTATTCATATATGGAACAATTCCTTTACACAGCCATGTATTGCGTTCATTCTTCTATTCATAAATAACATAGCCCTGGGTATGACGATAAACTACATCCGGCAGCAAGGTCTCTGATCGGGAGAGTGGAGCTTCTGAGGAGCGTGGAAGCACCTCTTAATTTGCCCAGATTCATCCTGACTCGGGGTGGTAGCACCTGTTAGGTTCCCAGCTATGGGCAAATAGTGAACCCCCAAACAAAAACAAAACACTATGAAAGTATAAAAATACATTTTTATGGTACAAATACCAGCAATACACTTTTATATAAAATTGACCAACAATACATATTTATAGTAAAATGACTAAAAATACATTTTATAGTAGAATTACCAACAATAGATTGTATCTGTAGTTGAAGTCGTTATTAGCTTTTTAGTTGAAGCCATAAAATTGTGTTCAAAATATTTAGATTTCGGTATTAAATTTGGAATAATGGATAGCGGCTTGGATTGAGGAAACGGAGAGCCGAGTTCGAATTCGAGTCGGATCCATTATATTCATTATGTGCTAATATCCTTGGGAAAAGTATGAATCCTCTTTTTCTCCCCCCAGCTATGAGTAAATAGCAGGACAGACTGGGTTCTATAGCCTTGAGTGGCAACCAATCTAGGAGAAAGTATCTCTGAATTCCAAACTGCATGTAACCCTAGCGTAGAACATACTATACAGCTAGAGAAAGGATCGATCGCATTGGCTCGATGATCCTGACTATGGCCGAATGATGATGATAACGATCATCATCATCATAAAACCGAAGTAAATTAAGGTTTTTTTTTTTTAAAACTTCACTTAATTTGTTTTATTTCATTACCTCAAAATAACAGAATGTATCGAGTGGTTGACTTGATACTTTTTGTTATTTTTTATGTGTTGAAATAAAACAAATTAAGTAAATTTTTTTAAAAAGCCTTAATTTCTTTCATTTTTTGTATTAATTACAAATAAACCCACCGGTTAAAAAAGTACAACAATTTCATATACAAGCAAAATATGGTCCAAAAAATAGTCCCATTGAACAATAGCATAGTG
Source organism: Acanthosepion pharaonis (assembly GCA_903632075.3). NCBI lineage: Eukaryota > Metazoa > Mollusca > Cephalopoda > Sepiida > Sepiidae > Acanthosepion > Acanthosepion pharaonis. The sequence goes on along the minus strand of CAHIKZ030004332.1, from coordinate 828,041 downwards.
GCTTAAAGCGTTGGTGTCGTAGTAATTGCAAGTTCAATCCCTGGATTAGGCAGTGTGCACTGTGTATTTGGAAACTGAGTAATACTAAAATAAGAACTAGACGAAATATCCCTAGACATAGGCATCTGAACGGGAGCAGTCTACCCTCGTAGATTAGATAAAGGGGTTCCGTTCGGATGAAGGTCAGAGGGCACAACAGTCGACACGTTGTGATAACAGTAACAAAGCTGAGGACAATAGTCCGCATTTATATAGTATAAATCCTTGTAAGGAAACGGTTAATGTTACCATTACCATTATCCCATCCTATAAATTCAGACAGAAATGTTCCGAAGAATTGATTAAACAACCCCATTAAATAATTTCAGTTTTAACGAAAACAATCGAATCTCTCCGAACAGCAAAAAAAAATCCAGTACAGCACAAATCTACAAGTGCATATATAAGTCGAATGAGTAATCACTAGCATAGGATCAAGCTGTACCTGGTAGGAAATAGTTCCACTATTAACAATTAGCTATATTAATTCACATTAATCTAAATTAATAGTGTATTCTGATGAACGCTTGCAACTTCTCTCAAGATACGATGTTTATAAGAAATTAAAAAAAAAAATTCACATTTCTTTAGCTAAAATGTATATGAAATTCTTAGTGATACAAAATGTTTGACAAATTTCTAAGCATGTGATCAGTAAACAGAAGCATAAAAGGAACAATGCAGAGACAGCAGCATTTGTATTTGTAGCATACGTTGTTGTTGTCGCTGTGGTTGTAGCAGAAGGAGAAGAGGTATTTAGTTGTTGTACTTAAATGTGTAATGCAATCAATAAAAATTGATTTAGGAGAAAACATTTTCTGTTTGCAGATGTGTACCTTCCCGCTTCATGAATTGGTGTCATTCGCGTTTAACTCTTAACGCATGAAAAGGCGCCAAGAGAAATGTTTTTTGCTTATAAATACAATTGAGCTTTTGAACATTATAAAAAAAACAAACAACTGCTGTTAATAAGGTCAATATAATTAACTTCAGTAATAATAGTGATTTTTCTCCAGGTCTAATGGCAGTTCCATCTGCCTTGGGGAACACAGATTCAAATCCTGCTGGAGACGAAATTTTTTTTACTTTAATAAGATTTCTCGAATATTTAGGCCGGTAGACAAAAATAAATGAATACATTGTCTAATAAATAAACGGGGCGCCTACTAAAATACGAATATCCACTAAAAATAAAGTTTAACGTGATAAAAATATGTCGGATTAATAAAATAAATACATTTAGAAAATATTCTTTAAGTTCGGATACGAATCTGTTCATATATATATATATATATATATATATATATATATATATATATATATATATATATATATAAAACAGGAGATCTATGACGAGAGATATTTTGCTTAAAGGCGCAAATTTGGCCTTGCCTAACCGACTGTTCTCCGTGTTGGGTCTCTGCCTAAAATGTCCCGAACATTCATGCCGGTAGACAAAAATAAATAATCATCAAAGGATTTTCATTATTAAATTATATTTTCTAATCCTTTTTATAACCTTCAAAATTTTGTTTTTCTTGCGTCAGCGTCTGAACATAAATTAGTATGGGAAATTTTAGCGTCTTTTTTTTCGGTGAAAAACACATATATTTGGAGATTCTTGCAAAAATCATATAATTGTTGGATTTTAATGAAACTTTGAGGACTTATTCGCAAATGAATGAAACTACTTTAGAAATATTCCTTGTTTTAGAAAATCTTGGTTTAAAATATTTTTTTACATCTGTTACTCGCCATTTATTTAATTTTATGAAATTTCAAGGAATTCATTTTTGTAGCACTTAATGCTTATATTAGTTATAAGCAGAAGTCCTTGCAGAAATTAAATCACCATGTTTTTTTTTGTTTTTTTTTGTAAAAAGGACCTTATCTTACAGAAAATATGCTCTGAATCGTAAAATAAAAAATGGAATAAAATAAAAGTGGATAGAAGTGTTTGAGGGGACATCATGTTTTTTTTTAAACAGAGTAAGCTTAGGTCTGCCGGACTTTAAAAGAAAAAGGAAAAAAGAAAAATTTGATTTCTGGTAGGGTTCGACCCTGCGTCTTTCATATAGATGAAACCATTGTTAGGTCCGATGTGCTTTTGACGGTTCAACCACGGAAAGCTTCCACGGTTCACTTAACCTGCTTATGAAATGCACGTCTCTTGTTTTCAGGCAAATCATAGGTGACACGATTAAGAATAATTAACTTTTCTTTTCTCTCATAACACTTGGCTTGTTCATTAAAAACGTGCATTTTTCGATTTAGTTCAATTGTCGGAAAGACAAAGAGGTGGTGATAAAAGGCCAAGAATTAATTAGAGAAATAATAGACACGAAGTTGTAGAGAGCCATGTCAGGAGAAAGAGACAGAGATAGATAGAAGAAAAGGGAGAGAGAGAGAAAGAGAGAAAGAAAGAGGGAGAGAAAGAGAAAAAGAGATAGAAAGAAAAAGAAAGAGAAAGAGAGAGATAGAGCGCGGGAGAGATAGAGAGAGAGAAAGAAAGAGAGAGAGAGAGAAAGAAAGAGAGAGAGAGAAAGAAAGAAAGAAAAAGAGAGAGAAAAATGTTTGAAGAATTTGGCGAATGTAAGTGATGAGATTTTTCTCCTTTTACATGCAGGAGTTGGGCGATCATGGCTCTCCACAACTTCAGGTCTTTTCTTGCTATAAGTGACTTTTGAATCTTTACAAGTTTTCTTTGTCCTTGTTCTGCGATCCATTCGTACAAGCCTGTTAATTTAGTTACTCACTGTTTCCACGTTTCTCTTTCTTTTAATATGACCTGTGAGTGTTTTATTCTCTAAACCCTCTTTTCATGTTAAGTATCCCAGTAATTTCAACGGTCTCTTTTTTATTGTAAGTATAAGTTTCCTTTTAGTTCGCATTTTACTTAAAACTTCCTCCTTGTTCACATGTTCTGTCCATAGTATTTTCAGTATCCGCCGGATGTATTACGCTTCCGTTGTTTCAAGTCTCTTCTTCAGCTGTTAAAAGATTATTCATCATTCACTGCTATATAAGAGATTATAGATTGTATAACACTTGTTTCTTTCTTTCTTTATCGCCAATAAAATACTCAACACCTACATGATATTACATGGAGAGAATGCTGTGATCTTTTAGTGAAAGGTTTCGTTTTTAAGTCAGCCAACTCCATATCGATTTGAGGAATTGGCTGCTTACGTGCCAGAAAGTTCCTAAATCGTTTGCTGGTCTAGGATTAGAGAGCAACAGGAGATAACTTCATATTGGGAATCGATTACAGCGAAGGAAACTTTCTCATCATCATTCCCAATCTCTTTTATCTGTCCATTATCAAAAATGACCAGTAATGGGATATAGCGTAAGGGTTACGAAGTTCGTTCATTTCCAATTGGCATTTGTAACATCAGCAATCCACGATATCTAATATGAGCCTGGTTATTTGGATTGTGTCATTAGCGACTGCATCAAGCAGCGCTTCTCTTGAATGAAGGTAATGTTTACTCAGCTCTCTCATATTACTTGACGATGATCGGAAAACACACAAGTTTCAACAAGTTCTGAAATATTAACGAACATTTTCCCTGATAGCTATAATCTCCAACTATTCAAATGTAACGTCAATTGACGTCTCCAGATGCCTTGATCTATCCCCTATCCTTCTCTTCATCCTTTCCTCTATCACTCCTATTTGCTCTCGCTCCAACTCTCTGTAACCCCTTGCGTGCTAGTGGCTTCCCGCCTTGCTTGGGGTGAAACGCTTAAAAAAAATTTAGTAGACATGGATTCCGGATTGTACGAGAGACAAAAAAAAAAAAAAAGAAAAGAAAAGAAAAGAAAAGAAAAAAAGAAACCGTTTCGGTTTACACGTGACTTAAAAAATGTAGACATATCTTCAGTTTGCTTGTGAAACAAAAAGTAGTTATAAGTCCAGTTTGAACGAATGTCAAAAAGGTAAATTGTTGGTAGATTTTATTTAGTGACATATCAATCTCTATGGGTCATTTAATGCCGAAATCTAAATATTTGGAGAACAATTTTATGGCTTGAACAGAATATATGCCATAAATAGGCATTGTTGGTAATGTTACTATAAATATGCTTTGTTGGTATTTTTTATGTAAAAATGTATTTTTATACCTTCATAATGTTTTGTTTTTATTTGGGAGGTTCACTATTTGCTTATAGCTGGGACCCTAATAAGTGTCAGATTCAGGGTGGACCTGGAAACAGCATCAATTAAGAGGAGGTTCCTTGCTCCTCAAAACCTCCAATCTCCCGATCAGAGAACTTGCTGCTGGATGTAGTTTAACGTCACACCCAGGACTATCAAAAAGGTAGACAAGGTTTGCACAAGTGTTTAAAAAAATAGACATAGATTTGGTTTGCACGAGAATCAAAACGATAAAAATGCCAACGGTTGATATAAGTACGTCAAACAAGTGACCATTTTTTTGTTTTTTTACTCCTCTGCACGAGGATGAAGTTTGTGTATTGTTGACTACAATCGACTAGGCAATTGGTAATTTTGTTAAGTAAAAGAGACGGAATAATCAGTGAGTTGATATTCAATAAGCTTAGCTTAGCACGACTGTAAACCAAATGGGCGTAGAGATTTAGGTTCGAAAATTGTATCACTTTGAATATCATCATTTTAAATCCTGCGTTTTTATCTGACCTTCTACCGACCCCTGTGTCTAATAGAAAAAATGCACAGCTCTGTCTATATCTCTGAGATGAGGTATTATGATTATTTATATTATTTACATTATTTGGAGTGTTATCCTCATCTTCATTGCCATATTCACAACATTTTGGCAGTTGTTCGCTCCGTTCTTCTTCAGGTGATTGGAATTTCGAACCGAACTCTTTATTTCGTCCACCGGAGTAGATTGTTCTAGGTCCTCAAGTACACATGACCCAGTGGATAGAGGCGTTGGTTAGATCCAGTAACTAGACCCAAAGAGTTGCGAGTTCATTACCAGGCTACAGCAGTGGTGAACCAAAATTTGAAGAGCTGATTTAAAGGGAAATAACTGAGACATCCGGAAGAGGCATGGCAAGTGGAACTAGAACAATCTACTCCGATGGAAAGGGTTCGATTCGAAATTCGTTCATCTGAAGAAGACCGAAACGTTGTGAATATGACAATAAAGATGAGGATAACAGTCTGAATCATGTAAATAATGTAAATAAAATGCACAACTATGTCAAACATAAGGCAGTACCCCCACCCGAAATCACTGGTAACAACGCTGTTTTATCATAAATTATCTTGTTAATAAAACCGTAAATAGTTTTGAAAATACATTTTTTTAATCGTTTTCAGTTTTTTTTTATGATTATCCTTTGAGGTATTTGATATGTTTAATCTCTAATTTCTTAAAGCATTTTGTAAAATACCATAAGAATATGAGACTGGGTAATACTAATACATTTTTAAAAATCCTCTAGTAATTTCATAACGTACATTTCGTGTTTTTGCCTGCAAATTAATTGACCTTTTCATTCATATGCTTTCAATAAAATGATCTTTTGTAATCCATTTTGAGACAAAAAGTGATTCTATTTTGCGAATTCTATTGTTTGAGAGGAGTTGCTGATGAATTACCAGTTAACGCTGTGGATAATGGAATCGATAAACCAAGTTTAAAATCCAGCTGAAACAGTCCGTGTTCACTTAGGAAAGGTACGAATCCATCTTTTTCCACACCACGAGAAAGGGGTTAAATAGTAGGGTAGACTGAACTCTCTAACCTTGATTGCAAACTAGTTTAGAAAGATGTTTCTGAATACTAAACGGTAGAGATAGCAACAAGAAAATACTTCATAACCTTTCCTAAGAGCAATCACTGCAATGCATACAATATAGAAATTTTAAACAAAGCGAGCCATGGGAAGTCATGATCGCCTACAAGGCGTAGGCGTTCATGGCTCTCAACAGGAGGAGCCTGTCTGAAACTAACATTGTATTTTATTCTGATTTTGCACAAAAGGCGAATAAAATAAACGCGTAGCGAGACGTATAGGTTTATTTCTTCATAGCCAATCACTGCAACTAAAACAAGAGTTTGAAAAATTGATATAAACGAATACGCAATCTTTTAACGAATAGGATTAATAGTATTAGTTTCACAGTAGTAATAGTGGTTGTGGAGGTAATAATTGTAGTAGTATTTATATGTTTTGAGTTATTGTAACTTTTCCCTCCTCTTTATTGCTTACCTTAATTTCTTCTTCATCTTCATCATCATCATCATCTTCTTCTTCTTCTTCTTCTTCTTCTTCTTCTTGCTGTCACTCGCTGAAGAATGAGTGGCAGCAAGTTCCTTCAAATGAAATCTCAAGCACCTTTCTTAGTATTATAGCAGATTAAACCCTACTTCAGATTTCCCACCCATTCAACTTCAATGCTAGTGTTTTGGCACAGCTTCTAGTGCGCCATGGAGACGGATCTAACCTGCATATTCTACTTCTTTTTCAACTCACAGGCAAGGTCCTGATATACCTCTCATGTCTCACCCTCCTTCACGTTCCACGATATGGCAGACATTTTTTTTTTAAATCCGTATTTACAATGATTAGATCCATTATTTTCGCTGGGATTTTTGGTCAGGATATCGAAATCCTTAATTATATTGTGTGCATGGTTTTCCAAAATAGTCTCTGCTTTGTGTATCATTTGTCTACATGATCGAACTCAAGTGATTTGCATAGTTCTTAATATATGACTGTTACCACCCTGTCAACCCTGCTTTTGTTTTCCTTTGATTATGTAGTTTACCGCTTTTGTGCATTAGTATTATTATTATCATTATTATTATTATTATTGGGAGAGAGAGCAGCACTCCAGCAAAGTGACATGGGGACACAAATATGCGAAGCTAAATATACTCATATAAGGGTATACCAGCACATGCACCACACTCAAATGGTGTGTTCAATTTTACATTTGAGTCTGCAAGCATCCGACTGTACTCAGTGTAGTTTATTTTTATTAGGATATCTTTTAAGCGTGCATCTTCTACAATTTCCCGGTAATATTTTACAACGAAAATGCATACACAAATCTGTATACCTTCTAATATATACAGAAATATTTATATAAAAGACCCTAACATTAAACCGATTGTATACATAGAGATAACATGTCATGCCTTAGGGATTAAAGGTTTTGGAGATGTTTCCCCATTTGTTATAGGGACTTTAGTGGTTAATGAGACCTACACAGGGGAGATAATCTTTTCAATATGACAAGGAAAAGTTTTCTTCTTCTCTTTTATTGGTAGTTTGAACCCGCGTGGAATAGCTCCTGTACCTCCATTGAGTCCTGTCGGCTTCTTCTGTTTCCAATTGAAGGGGGCCTTCTCACAGAGATCTTATATTTCTTCAGTGGAGGTCCACCAACGATTAGTTCTTCGGATGGAAAAATCATAACCGTCCAACAACCCTTGCTCTCCCGGGTCACAGCAAACAAAGCCCCCCCCCCACAAGCCAAATATGAATCTAATCACCCGTTTAACGCATTCCACCTAAAAACGTCATTGTACAGGTTCGAGAATAATTTTGGTCTTATTGACACTGTTCAACATATAATTACAATGTACTGGTATCTTAGACTAGTTCCATAGAGAAAGCTTAAGCCTTCATTAATTGCGAAGACATCATATGAGGAACTAGACTTCTTTCATGTGGCGTGTTCCTTCAGAACGTGAGCCATCATAGCTTTTACAATTTCCTGTCTTTGTAGCCCTTAGGAATGTCGTTTTATTATACTTCGCACTCCCTGTTCTATCATCCATATACACAAATTTGTTAATTAGATTACGCGCTTCCTTTTTGCTCTTAGTATGTCCTTGTGAGTGTCAAATTCTTCAAGTTCTCTTTCTTCATTGTCTCCGAAGAAATTCAACTTTTTCTTTCTGATTCAAAATAAAAGCGTCATTTTTGTTCCCTTTCCCCACTAAAACTTTCTCATTGCATACATGCTCTGTGCATTAAATTCTTAGCATCCTTCTGTATGACCACATCTCTGCTGCCTCAAGTCTTCTCTTCATCAATGAGGAAACTGTCCAAGATTCATAGCCATATAAAAGGATTAATATTACATAACAGTTCAGTGATCTTTGTTTCTAACGAATTTTTCATTCTTACTACTTTGAAATCAAACATTTTCTTTATCACCTAAAGAGGAATAAATATGCAATGGCAATTATAGTTTTGCCTGTGTAGCTTTTGTGTATTGGCAGTATATTTTGTAGCGTCTTTTGTGTTTTCCAAGGGCGAAAGTTGCTAGCTGTTTTATTGTTAGAGATTGTGAAAGTTATCCGTATTCGTTTTTGATACCCAGGATACGTTGTAATTTGTTTTTTGATACCCAGGGTACATTATAAAATCATTGTCTCTATTCAGTGTTGTCCCTCACCTACGGAGCATTTTTAAAAATACCTTTTCACTTTTTTCATATTTTCTTATGTACATACACATATGTGTATACGATGAATACACTACTTTTTTCATCCTTTCAAATTATCAATATACGAAAATCTACTGATTCGTATTGTATCTTAGTGAGCATCAAAACTCTGGCCTGTACACATGTTCACAGCTACAAATACAAAACACAATACAAAAACCTTTAGGCGAAAATTGTAAAGTTTGGCCGTAAGAATATCGCAATCTATATTCAATGACTTCATCTAGTGTTTACAATTCTTAATTTAAACGCAATATCCTTTGAATGACTGCCAAGGATACTTCAAGAATATTTACGTTTAACTGAAATAACTGTTAACATTTCTACAGTTCCATTCATGATTTGTACGATTATGGTTTTAAAAGTAGGATTTTTAAGTTTGTACGAGTATAAAGAGTAAATACACAAACTGGAGCCGAAATTGTTTTGTTTCTTTTTTTTTTTGTTATTGTTGTCCCCTATTTTTAAAATCTTAGTCTGTTCTGACTTGATATTTCAAGGAGAGAACAGTGGAAAATAAGTTGAGAATTCAAAAGTACAGTTATTCTTGTTTTATATGTTATGATAAAAAATACGAAAAACTTCTTAAAGATATTTTTTGTTCTTTTTTTTTTCTCTTTAAAATAACTAAGAATCTATAAATTCTTTCTGATATTATTTTCTTTTGTTGTTTATACCGGAATATGTAATTTTTGAATGAAAAAATACAATAGGACTTTTGGTGTTGAAGTCAATTGTCATTAGACATCAGTAATTAGAATTCTATTGTTAAAGGAAAATGGTAAGTCTTATGCTAACGTGCCACCAACGCACAGAAACCTGACCGCATACACAGAAGAATATATATATATATATATATATATATATATATATATATATATATATATATATATATATATATATATATATATATATATATATATATATATATATATATATATATATATATATATATATATATATATATATATATATATATATATATATATATATATATATATATATATATATATATATATATATATATATATATATATATATATATATATATATATATATATATATATATATATATATGTGTGTGTGTTTGTGTGCATGTATGTATTTTGTCAGGGCCTACATACACGAACAGACGCGCAGATACCTATACAACGAGGCGGCATTGAGAAGTCTTGTTGATAGAAAGGAAAGATGCCTGGTGTTGAAAGAACATCTTTTTCTGTTTTTTGCATTTTGATGACATGCCGAAGTTTTGCTCTGTACTTGACTTTAATTAGTTGTATACACATACAAAATATACACGAACGCACACATGTGTGCGCATAGAGAAAACAGACAAAATATACACGCAAAACACACACAGATGCATACAGGCACACACACACTCTGGATATGCTGTCACACGCATTTATCCACACGCAAACGAGGGAAATGGACAAACACACACACACACACACACACACACACACACACACACACACACACACACACTCTATCTCTCTCACACACATGCATACACATATGAATATACACACACATACACGCTTATGCAGGCGCAGGAACAAAGCCCAATTACATGTACACATATTATCTCTCCCACGCAGAGATGCATATACACACACACTTATACACTTTCACACACCCATCCATGCGCACACGCAAAACATAAGTAAAAGCACACGCGTACATAAATATTCTCAATCACACACACAGATGTATACACACACAGTCTTACACACATACATGCTCTCTCACACACAGAACGCAAATACACTTACACACATATACATATATTCTCTCTTTCACAAATTCACACACTCTCAAATATAATCATGAGGGCGCACACACACACACACGTATTCACACAATTTTATATTTTAGTCCTTATTAGAATCACAGAAGAAACAATTGTTTTACACAGTAGAGTTTCATGTTCAAGTGTTGCTTCAATCCTCACTTGGGGATTGAGAGTTGCATTTAGAATAAGATTATTGTGAAAGAGATTTGATCAGCATAGCTCTCTTGAATTTACACTATTTATATTCAGACTATTGTCCTCATCTTTGTTGCTATTATCACAAGGATTCGATCGTTGTGCCCTCCGGCCTTCATGTAAGCCTTTCCCAAGTACATTTGTGCAAGAGCGAATGGCACAAACTAGGATAGATTTCGAACTCAACTATAGAAGACTTTCTTCACATTCGGGAGACTATATATATATAAAGAAGGCACGGTGGAGTAATGGATAGCGGCTTGGATTGAGGAATCGGAGAGCCGAGTTCGAATTCCAGTCGAATCCATTACATTCCCTAACGAGCTAATACCTTTGGGAAAGGTGTGAATCATCTTCTTTCCCCCGCAGCTGTGGGTAAATAGCAGGACAGACTGGGTTCTATATCCTAGCCTTGGATGGCAACTGGTCTAGGAGAAGAACAACCCTGAATTCAAAACCTACGAAGGGTCGTTTGGGGACCTTGTGGCACGTAGTGCACCAGGTCTCTGTATTCGGCCCTTCAAAAAGTGTGGATGGTCCTGCACGAAACCTTCATTACTATAATCAAAATCTCATGTGCTGTTGTTGGTCTGTCGGTTTCCTAGTAACTGATCGGCTTGACCCTCATACGTCGAATTCGACGGGAGAGTCAGTATATATATATATATATATATATATATATATATATATATATATATATATATATATGTTCATTAAAGATCACAGACAAGGTACTGCGATTAAGGTACATGCCTATCGAGAAGACTCACGTCATATCTCTCCGATCATTCATCAATTAGGACTCATTTAAACACACACATAAATCTACAAAACTCTATCTGCAATATCCTCGTAGAAAGTACGATTATAATAGCCTCATCTATTTGTAAAAAAAAAGGGTAAAAATAATGGAAGCATAAGAATAAAAAAGAAAAAGCCAACATTCAACAAGATCAACTATGAACACGGCGAAATTGTGCTGAAAGTGTTTGTAAAATAAAAAAACAAAAACAGTTCCATCATTATATATATATACATATATAAAAATCCATATATTTAATAACAAATAAAAAATGTCCTTGATAATGGCTAACTGAATAACCGAAAGCGCTTGCATATATAAAACATTCTGGCAGTTTTTTCACACTATGTTCAGAAAAGAAAACATTTAAACGAAAAAAAAAAAATGAATAAAAAGCTTAATTGCAGTACATTGTCAGTCGTCCTTAATTCAACTTGTATAAAGGAGGAATTGCTACACAAATACGCAGTTATATATATATATATATATATATATATATATATATATATATATATATATATATATATATATCTCATAGTCTCCGGAAGCATTGAACTTTTTTTTAAGCATTCCCCGCCCAAGGAGTGCCACTAGCACATAGGGTGTTACGGAGAGTGAAAGAATGGATGTAGGAGGATTGAAAAAAAGGGGAAAAAAGCCAGGGATCAAAGCAGCAGAAGATGGCGATTGATGTTACATTTAAATTTTTGAAGATTGTAATTATCAAGAAAGCAACTGAGAGGAACGGAGTTCCAATCTCTGTAGTTGCTGCACCGGGGGAGAATTTGGATTTTGTCGAGAACATCGATATCATCAACAGGGGCACCAAACCAGATATGACAAGAGTATTTAATGCAAGGACGAATGGTACATTTCTAGGTGTTTAAGATGGATTCTGACGAGAAATATTGTCTGGCACGACAAAGTGAACCAACTTTCCTTGCAGAAGATGCAGCTATTGATTCAATGTGGTTGTTTCACTTCAAGTCATTTGAAAACCTGAGGTCAAGAAAGCGCAATGAAACGCACTCAAGAAGACAAACATCAGCCATGTTGACGTGGGGAGGACGTTTCTCTATGGTGGTTAAATGAGAGCAGTTTAGTTTTGGAGGCATTCAAATTTACAAGCTATTTCCTTCATCACTCAATCATCGATTGGAGGTCATTTTCGAGAGGAGCGGCCATGTTCACTTTGTCAGTGCTGCCGGGCTTACTGATGATATCGGGGAGATCAATGATGAAGATCAGAAACAGTGTAGGACCCAAGATGGAGCCTTGGGGGAACACCCGCGTTAGTATGAAAGGAACTGGAAGTAAACGTCCTGTAATACCATTGTTCGGAAGCTTACGTAGAAGATCAGCATACCAAACCCTGTCAAACGCCTTCGAGATAGCTAGAGACTCAATTCGGGCTTCGCCATTATTATCGAGAGCTTGATATATATATATATATATATATATATATATATATATATATATATATATATATATATGTTCAGTTATGGCCGTAAACACGTCAGCGGTAGATCAGGCAAAACGGAATCCATGAATCCATATTGTTTGTTAGAGAGTATATCGTGAGAAATAAGGTGCTTAACCATTTCGACATTAATTAAAGGCTCGAAGATTTTGCCGAAAATCGGTAGGAAACTGATAGGTCACTAGTTAGAGGGGTCAGAAGTTTATTCAGAGTTCTTAAAGACAGGTACGACAGAGGAAGGCTTCCAACAGCCTGAAAAGCAGGAAGCTGTGATGCAATAATTGCATAGTTTGGTGACAACTGGAGCCAGCTCGAGAGCTCATAGAATAATCCAGGGAATATTTAATAAGAAATACAAGATATACAAATCAATGAGTGAAGCTTAGAATAAAACAAATTAATATATATGTATCTTTATGTGTATATATTACATATATATATATATATATATATATATATATATATATATATATATTTGTGTGAGTGTGTGTGTTATTAACAGCATCTCCAGATTGCATGTGTGTTTGTGCATACGTGTGCGCATGTGTGCGCGCGTGTGTATGCTATACAATATCATTTCTTATATATATCTATATATATATATATATATATATATATATATATATAAGTGTAGGTATAAGTTCCAGGGCATTTGAAATAAATTTCAATATACACATATGTATTGAGTTTTATGACAAACTTTATAACCAATTCTCTAAACTTTAATCACACATATAGATTTGAAATTTATAACAAATCCTTCCCAAGTTACATGTATATATAATTTACATACACACACAACCCTATATATATATATATATATATATATATATATATATATATTTATTTGTGTATGTGTGTGTGCGTGCGCGCGCGTGCCTGTGTATGCATGTGTGTGAGTGCATGACTTATGAGCGAATACATCCACTAAGCATTGAGAATTATATATATATATATGTGTGTGTTTTTGTATAAATGCAGTGACAGTGTGTCACACCTTTTCAACTTTACTTCTACAGGCTGTAGCCCAACATATCATACCATTTTCGTATCAGGCTGACTCCAAGCGTAAATTAAAATCATTCAAGGCTGGATCCGTACCCACAATCCTGAAATTTTTGATTCCCAAGTTTTCATTACTGCAATTGTTTTCGGCGATTTTTACATTATTTTTTGCGACATTTTTTTTTATAACTTGGAAATAAAGCTAAGAGTAAGTGAATGGAAAATAATTGTTTGTACGTAAAGTAAGAACCTACGAACATCAGATTGTCTTTATACTAAGCAGCAGAAGAATTATCGTTGAACTTTTAAAAGGTAAGCTTGAATATTCATGCAATAATTGAATACAGCGAACAGTTTTGAGTTCTTCCGAGGCTTATTGTTGCCTCACAAAAAGAAATCTCTACCAACAGAGGACCAGTTTGCAATCAAAAGAGCCAAAGCTGCAGCAAAGAAAAGAAACCCCGTGCAAATGAAACCCCAGATCAAACGGTAGCCAGGAGAGCTTCCAATGCTGAGAATATGGAAAGAATTAGGGACTCTCGAACACCTGAACGATATATATATATATATATTGTATATATGGACAGCAATCTCTTTTTTTTTAATACAAGTTTCATAAAAATACATAATTATTAAGTTAATTTCCTTTGCCAACAAGAAAACACTACAACATTCACTGTTGCTATATATATATATATATATATATATATATATATATATATATATGTGTGTGTGTGTGTGTGTGTGTGTGTCCTTCTCAATCTGTACCAAATCTAATAATAACGATGATGATTAATATGATGATTGTAATAATAAGCAGGCTAATGAAGGATGTATTGAGCTTTATATCACGTAATATTTAAACATTAGGATTAGAATGTATGTGCGTAGGAGTCGTTAGCGTTCGTAATATTATTGGAGATTAAGAGAATGAAGGAGAGAAAAATGATGGAAGTGAAGATGACAGTGAGAGAGTGGGACAAGAAAGTTGAAGTAAAGCGTGAAAACTCCAACCCAAGATCAATGATAATATCGCTATCATTAAGACGGCAATAATTGCAGTAATTTGTTACGACATTCACAGAATGGCAATCTGAAATGTCTGCGAGCAGAGTTTGTATTTGTTTGCATGGAAGATTTAATGTTCATGACAAAACTGAATGAACATTGAATTTCCAAATTGGGGGCGAAATTTAAATATTGCCGTGTTCAATGTTGACTTGACTTCTCCCGTAAAACTAGACAGTAGTGTGGTTATAGCTGAGAGTTACTTGACCTCCTACTGAGTCAGGTTGTGACACAAGGTCGGTTTTTAAAGTGTTTCCACTCTGCTCGCTGGTCTAAGTTGGTCAAAGCTTGTCTAAGCTGGTTATAGCTTGTCTATGTCTGGTGTAAAAGTATGACAGATCATTGAATTGGAGGAATAGTAAAAAGAGGTTTTTAACGTGGTCAAAGATGGTCTTAGCTTGTCTAAGCTAGTTATAGCCGGTCATGGCGGGGGTTGGGATGTAGAACGCAAAGGACGAGAAAAGGGTTCCGGCACGGAACAGATATTACATCTGCAGCATCTAATCCGACGTGGGGGTAACCTTTCTCCTCCTCTGACAATGCTTTCGGAAGGAAAGCCCCAATGTTAAGAAATACACAGTAGATAAACGAAACCTACATTTAAATGCCATATAATTACAAAGAACATTAATTGTCCATTCATTAATTAATTAGCATAAATCTAGCAAATGTTGAATAGTATATATATATATATATATATATATATATATATATATATATATATATATATATATATATATAAATATAGATAGATAGATAGATATAGATAGATAATATTAGTGGTCAATGCATATATATATATATATATATATATATACATATATATATAAATTCACAAGAGGATAGAATCCAGGTAGAACTCAATGTCCAGGACAGTAAAAATATCATATAAAAGGCTCAGACACTAATATGCCATGGTTATCGTGAAAATACATTTGTTTGTTGCTTTGGCACACATCATCTGACAATTTTAACAAAGATCATTAGGCGTTTCGGGCCTTATAAAAACATACCTCCCATATTACCAGGATAGTTGTACTAGCCGGATGACATACATGTAGGTAACCAATCGGTATCGATTCAATCTCGACTTGGGGATATGGTGTTGTAAGACTCGACACCCGTTATGATCCTTGGCTAAAAACATTAGCGATGATTTGTACCAAATCCCGGAATATATATATATAATCATCCACAGATAGACTGTTTCGCTGTATTCACAGCTCTTCATTGTGGCTAGACACGCGATTGCTTCAAGCCGGGATCAAAACTCGACAATTTGACATCAGCCGAAGACTCTTACGCCTAGGCTATTGGAGAAAGGGAATTTTAACGCATTATATACGTGATATAAACATTATCAGCTGCCAGAGTTCTCTATTCATTACGAAGAGCTTAGCATTACGTACGATTTCATTTTCAAGGTTTCTGTCACTGCTTTTTGGACTGTCATAGCTGAAACTCCTTTCTCGCGAGCCAAACGTCTTATGGATTGAGTTGGATCTTTTCTATTTGATCTCTTTAGCTCTAAGTTGAAATTATGATCCCTCCTTCTGTTGTGACCACCTGACCAATTTTCCTCTCTACTGTTCCCTCCTTTTTAAACTTATTCACCGTTCTCTTCATGGTTCTTGAATGGACTTTGAAAATGGAAGCCAGAGTATGAATGTTGGTACTATTACTGAAGGCCTGAATGATCTTTTTCCTCTTACCATTGTTCATTTCGAAAGACAGTAGGTCTAACACAAAACGATTTTAACATATACATGTATTTCTAGCTGAGTAACTCAAAGGGTTTTTCAGTGATTATTACGACAAATGGTGTCACGATGGCTAAACTTCTTATCTGAAAACCTGGAAAAAAGAAATTCAGTTAGTTTAGTGTTTTTTAGATATTAAACATTTTGTGGTATGAGCAATTATGCTGTTACACGATCTGGACAGTTATATAACGAAAGCTCATGTGTCCAACATTCCCAGTGGATTGTGTACTAAATGGCCTTTGACCTCGCAAGAAGGTTAATCCACCCTTTGACAAGTCTTGTCTTCAATGCGACTGTATGTCCAGCCAACCCCATCACTAGAAAAGTCTGCCTGGGGAACTGTTTTAATCACCGATAACCTGACCATGCTGCAAGTATTATTGGGATACATGGTACCAGGATCATTCATGGAGGGACCTGACATATATATCTATCTGTCTATCTGTCTATCTATCTATCTATGGCCGTCTTGAGAAAGTCAGAACGAAAGAAGGAAACATTTAGGAGACTTTTTGCATTTATAACAACTATGGTTAAGAGGCATGATAAAAGAAGCGTGTATGACTCCAACACATGACATCTCCTAAAAGGAATAAAAGATATCAATGAAAATAGGACTACTACTACTACTACTACTACTACTACTACTTCCATTACATGGTTAGTTCCAAGGAAGCGATATAAGTCCAAGAAGTGCTCATTTCAGAACTGCCAAAGCGCAGTAAGGATGGCGACAACAGATACAGAAGTCTAGTCGCACTACTAGTTAGCAATAATCGAGAATGTGTATTGAAAATTATACATTTTTGTAGACGTCTGTTGCAAGAAGCAATTCACACTGGTATTTTAATCATACGATTTGGTCTGTTTTGTACCATACTGGAATATTCAGGAATGTAAAAAAATACGATTTTTAGATCAAAATTTCATATTTTCTATTATTAAAATGATGTTTATTTTTTTTTTTATTAGCGTCTTAAATAGTTTTCATACGAAATATGGTTGCTGTTCTTAGGCTTGACGCTATCCGGATTAAAATCAAAATAGAAACTTTATTTCGAAAACACTGAAATGTTATGAAACGTTTTAAAAACAATCTGAATATACGAATGAAATATTAAGTTTTACTCCATTCAAAATTCAAACTAGATATATTTTATTTGCTTATGTAAAAGCAAAAAGAAGAAAAGATATATTTTCCATATATACCATTGCACCGATCCGCCTACATAGTTTGCATAAGTACTATTAATACTAAAAGGCTAGTCATGAGAAGAGCGGTGTTGTTATATAAGCGATTATTTTGAGTTCGAAGTGACAACATGAATCAAATCCATGAGCGACACTTTCATAATCCTTGTATTTGATTGGAATCAGTATTGCATAAAGTCTATTTTGAAACATTACACTAACTGCAGACACCATTTCGAATAATAATTGGATTAGTCATTAGTTAATTTTTAATTACTGCCGATGTATTTCTGGTGTTGTAATAATCAGCAAGATTTAGAAAAAAAAAATACTAAATACATCATCGTAACCGCCATCATCATCACCACCACCAACAACAACAGCAAAAAACAACAACACTAACAACTAAAACTTTTGTCTAATTATTTATTATCATTTTGAAGCAATTTCTTTATAATTTTCATTTTTGAATGAATGTTGTGCACGCTATATTTAAATTTCCTACAATATTTATTATTATATTCTCTAATGAATGTAATAGAGTCGCTGTTCCTTGGTTACACACACATATATATATATATATATATATATATATATATTAAGACATGTTTCATTGTACAGTTTAGACATATTCTGTCTACTTATTTTCGATAAGATCCTTTCATACTCGTGGATAAGTTTTTTGTTGTCGTTACTGAAAGACGAGAGAAGTTTCCAAGTAGTGTTTCAAGCGCGACCATTACTACTGGAATTGATTCAGTAATCGCGTTCCATAGCATCTTCAGTTCCCTAGTCAGATCCTGGTATTTTTCAGTCTTTTCAGTTTCTTTGGAACTTACTTTTGCATCATATGAATCAATAGAATTATTATGATTATTGAATGAGAGAGAGAGGCAGACAGACAGACAGACAGAGAGAGAGAGAGAGAGAGAGAGAGAGAGAGAGAGCAGCATGCCAACAGAGTGACACTAGAGGAACAAATATATGAAGCCTAATATACCCATCATGACATCCAGTCTGATAAGAGAATGCCATGCTCATACATCACAGCCAAATGTGCGCGATATATAGGTTTTGATAAAAGCAGCGCTTAACCTTGCAGAAAGGGCCCAGTTAAAAATACCTTCAGGTCGAGTAACCAAATCCTTTCAGATTGACAGTGTTCCCAATCATCTAAATGTGACTCCCAAAACGCCTCGGCTTCCTCATCCTTCGAACTTAAAAAAAGAGACCCTTTCGACACCTGGACATCATTCTCCTCCCTAACTACTCCATGAAGCGTAACATAGAATACGCTAGCTCCTAGGGGAATTCCAAAACTAGTTAAAGTCAGGCTAACGAGTAAAATCTGTGGGGTACTGTAGTGTTGCCCATTAAGGAAACGGTTAATATTACAATTACTATCTAAATTGCCAAGTGAAAATATATGGACATGTTAACACCTCTAATCAGTTGCGACTAAAAGCTATGAGAGCAAGACTAGGTGTAGCATTAAGGCGTTTAAGGTTTCAGTCTTCCAATGCGAAAGGAAAAACGAGAGAAGGACTTAAAATAGTCAAAATTATGCCAAATTTATTTGTCTTCTAGATTTTTCACCATTGGCAATGTTATGATGAAGTCAATGTGAACACTGTATACGGATCTTGATTTTTATGGTTTCGAACGTCAAATTTGCTTTTGTAGACTTCAAGGGCATTTGTAGACTTATTAAAGAGAGAGCA
This sequence comes from Acanthosepion pharaonis, assembly GCA_903632075.3. Taxonomy (NCBI): domain Eukaryota; kingdom Metazoa; phylum Mollusca; class Cephalopoda; order Sepiida; family Sepiidae; genus Acanthosepion; species Acanthosepion pharaonis. Next base: position 808,515 of record CAHIKZ030004332.1, on the reverse strand, counting down.
AGCCAACAAAGGGATTTTCTGGTACAAATATATGAAGCCCAGCACACCCATCATGACACCCTGTCTAATAAGGGTGTACCAAGCACATGCAACACAGCCAAATATACGCGATATATAGGTTTTGATAAAAGCAGTGCTTAACCTTGCAGTAGAAATACCTTCAGCTCAGGTCACCCCATCCGCTTAGGCATTCTCTGATTGAGTGTGTTCCCAAATATCTATATGTGACACCCGTGTTGCCTTGGCTGCTTCATTCTTTAAATAATCCTTTCAACATGAGACTCTCCCACTACGCCTGCTTATGAACAGAGATGTACAATCCACTGAACCCCCGACAGAACTGGTTTAGGTCAGACAACTGACAAGTAAATCTGTTGTACGGAACGGGATATTTGCAGGGCCCATCTTAATTCCCGAAACTAAATCATTCATATGTTAGCACCTCCAGTCAATTAAATCAGAAGTATTATTATTATTATTATTATTATTATTATTTCTGCTATGGACACACTACCTACCAAGTCTGCGGAAAAGACCTAAGGCAGGTCGTGGTTGTTGTTATAGCCACATTTCATGTTAATTTTTTTTTTTTTTTTTTTTTTTTATCTCCGGTGTTAAGTGTGTGTGCTGTACTTAAGACAATTTTCTGTATGTCTCTTAAGCTGGGGTTTCAGGGATCTTTCAATGTGTTGTTTTGTTCCATTTTTTTATAATTCCAAGTGCACCTATTACCACTGGTATTATTCTTGTTTTCAATTTCCACATTTTTTCTATTTCAATTTCCAGGTCTTTGTATTTTGATAGTTTTTCAAATTCCTTGGTTGCTATGTTACAATCCGCTGGACAAGCCATATCAATTAGTAGGTTTTTTTTCTTTCTGGTTTTTGACAATAATGTCCGGCCTATTTGCTTCAATTTTTCTGTCTGTGTGGATGGTATAATCCCATAGAATGGTGACATCTTCTATTTCTGTAACCGGCGCTGGCCGATGTTCATACCAGTGTTTGCTTACATT
>CAHIKZ030004332.1:792500-802500 GCA_903632075.3 Acanthosepion pharaonis | reverse complement strand
TAAACTGTATTGCTAGCAGCTAGGCCGCGTGTACGATACACTAAAGGATTATCCTGCTTTAGTCAATCACGGTCGAGTTCAGTTTCAGCAAGACAATGCAAAGCCACACACTACCAGGTTGACTAAGGAGAAGTTCAAACAGATGGACGGTGTTGAGATTCACCCACATCCACCATTCAGTCCTGATGCTGTTCTAAGTGACTAAGGCCTATTCCGCTCAATGGCACACATCCACCGCGACCAGCCATTCAATACTTTTCATGAAGTGAAAGAAGCTTGTTTACAGTTTTTTCCAAGTCAGTGGACTGATATATTGGACAGATTCGGATGCTGGCTGATCGCTGGCAAAAGATCACCGAAAATGATGGACTTTATTTTGAAGAATAAATGTTGATGTTGCTCCATAAAATTTTGTTGCTTTCTTTCCTCTTCCTAAATGAGTCAAGACTTTTTGGCTAGCTTAATATATATATAAAATGTGTCGCTTCCGAAGAAGATTACTTCGAAGGAAATTAAATGGCGCATTGATATGTGTTGTAGTTTTCTTTTTATAGCACAAGTCCCGACACTTTTTAATCAGACATCGTATAAATAAATGAAAATAAAGCTGAAATTAAATTGAGCAAAATCTAATTTCTATAACGATACAGGTAAACAGGTAAAGAAAGAAATCAAGTGTTTAACCCTTAACATAAATCCTGTTTTGAGCCACGAATGTAGATTTTGTTCAAATAAAATTAATTTTTTCTTGCGACGCTAGCTCATCGGTGAAACATGCCAAATATATATATATATATATATATATGCAGACAGCCAAAACCGACTCCTTCCCCCGCCCCCAAAAATCATTCCGGTATCTCGCGTGTCTATGTGAACCATTCCATTTTTATCGCATTTTATATAAACATTGCTATTTCGACGGCAGTAGAAGTAATGTGACAAAAAACATCTGCTTGTGGAGTATAAATGTTGATTGAATAACTGACCGGCAGCCAGGAGACGGGTCTCTGTCTGAACACAATGACTAATTTTGTCTGGGTAGAAAAGTCAAATGATGTAACCGTTGAATGAATTTCTGACTTAATCTTCGATAAAATAGTCGAGAGTTACACGTTTAAAAACATATTCAGGAGAATTTAATAATATACAGGCACATGTACATATATTTCATGATGGAGTCACAACCTCGCTGGATTGGTCATGTTGCAAAGATGAATGGCAACAGAATATTTAAGGTCCTCATGTATAGCCAGCTTGACAGCACACAAAGGACTGTTGGACAGCCCTTTGGCTCAGGTATAAAGACAAGCTAAAGAGTAACCTCCCTGCCGTCAATGTGCATCATACTAGCTTTGAACGAGTTGCTCTGAAGAGAAATAACTGGAGATATGTGTGCCAGAGTGGTATCAGAAAATTTAAAATCAGTCTTATTGACCGGCTAACAGATGAAACAGAACGGCAAAAAATGACAACAAATATTTCTGTTGGTACGTCCCAAGATCCAATATGTGGACTTGTATGCAGGTTACTAGTGGTACTGAAGTGCCACATACGACACAAATATAAAACTGAAGAACGTTGTAGGATCCTTATACGTCGAAATCGACGGGAGAGTCCATCACACACAAACATACCATTAATCTGCGTCTCTTTGCTTTTTATCAATTTTATTATTTCTATCTTGATCTCTGGCGAAGCTTTAATAAAGTGAAATTAGATGTTAGATCAAGATCTGTTTTCCTACTTGTTCTTTATCGTATTATATATATATATATATATATATATATATATATATAGTGAACGTATGAGGGTCAAGCAGCTCAGTTCCTAGGAACTGACAGCCAGACACCAGCACATATGATTTGATTATAGTGGTGAAGACTTTGTGCAGAACCAACCACTCTTTTTGAAGGGCCGAATACAGAGACCTACGTGCCACTTGGTCTCCAAACGACCTTCGGCCTTTTGAATTCAGGTTTTTCCTTCTCCTAGGCCAGTTTCCATTCAAAGCAACCCAATCTCTCCTGCTATTTACCCATAGCTGGAAGGAGAAGAAGAAGAGAATTAATATCTTTCCCAAGGGTATTAGCTCGTAAGGTGAATGCAATGAATTCAACTGGAATTCGAACGCGGCTCTCCGATTCTTAAATCCGAGCCGCTATCCACTACTCCACCACTATATAGGATATATATGATAAAAATATAGTTTTAATATATACTATATTTATGGTTAAAGGTGCTCAATATCAAAAATAGAGTGCGTGTAAATGTAAAAGTGGACGTTGATATCAACACGAAGTGATTACTGTCTCTTTCATGCTTGAACGCAATTTTCAGGCAATGATTATGCTGAAGCATGAAACAGGTGGTCACCGCTGTATACACTTTTACCCATACACACACACGCATATATATATATATATATATATATATATATATATATATATATATATATATATATATCAAGGAAAAGCTTAACACATCAGGAAAATACGCTAAATGGTATAAATTTACAAACAACGGTTCAAATTATCTAGACAAAAAATGTATGTGTATGCGTGTGAGTACATATTCGTATATTTGTGGTTATATATGTGTATGTGTGTGTGTGTATATATATATATATGTGCGTGTGTATGTGTGTGTGTGTGTATGTGGGTCTGTGTACTTGTATATATATATATATGTCTTTATGTTAATATATTTCTCTCCACACTTATGAATGGCTGACGTCTTCCAATACCCTGAAAATAGATATTGTAGGTCAGACGACTTGACTTCCTGTTACTATTCTTTCTTTCTTTTTTAAAATTTATCTGGATAATTTGAACCATTGTAAATTTATACCATTTGCATCTTCGGTGTGATGAAACATACTAGTCGAAATAAATCATGATCTATTACCATATTTTCGTGATGTATTAAGCTTTTCCTTGGTGTATATCATATTTCTCTGTAGTCCGTACATTGACCTCTCTACGGATCTGTCTTTTTAATATGAAATATTAAAAAGAACCACTTGGATTATCCTTTCCACTTACGGATTTGATATTATTATTTCTATCTATCTATCTATCTATCTATCTATCTATCTATATATATATATATATATATATGTATGTATATATATTACTTCAAACGTTTTCAATACTGTTGTGTGCTCGCGGCATAAGTGACACTTATATAAGCATTGTAACCGGTTTAACAGACCAGAGCATTAGCTCTAGCCCAGAGTATATATAAGGTTATCTTAGGCTAAAGTGTTTTATATTCTGGGTATAAGCTCGGCTAGGCCCGTTTATATTGGTTGATATTATCAGGAGGTCATCTTGATGGTGAGATTCGAACCCGGACCTCATGCTCGGAACGATAACGCGTCTACTTCCTACTGATCAGTGATGTCATAACTTACACAATAATGAAATTCGAAAATTCTATTTAAGTGACAAATTTCCAAATTAAGAGGACTACAATCATTTAGAAGTCTTGTTCAATCAGAATTAAATATGTTTTTGAGATCTACTATCGATGTATCCATGCGCGTACACACACACTCACACACACAATTCAAGAAAAAGAGTAAGAATTGATTATAATGACAATCCATTTTATTGCTGGTTTGCGTAGGTGTGGCTCTATTCAGGAATATTGGTGATCAAATCTGCGTATGTTTGTTGAAGGTTTTATCAGAAAGTCGTATCCCCCTATTCATTACTTTCGAATACATACTAGTGACGCTGCTGGCAGTAACAATCCTCCTCGTAAGAGACAGATGTTTTCACAATTCAAACGTAACTACTTCAACTTCACCATATTGCAGTCACTATGTATAACATGAAGCTAGATACATTTATTCGTTCCATGAAATAGGAAGAAAATTTATAAAAAAAATTATTTTCAGGTGTAAAATACATTTCTTATTACGTTTGTTGAATGATTTTGTGCGTGTAGCTTTAGTGTATGATTTCTTTAGTTAAGGATAGAGAGATCACATCAAAGGAATACACAACAACAAAAAATAGAAAATATATTTAGATATATTGTTATTTATTTAAACACAATGTCCTTTCCCAAAGTCTTTTAATTGAATGTACTTGATAGGTCATTGTATAATGCTGATGGCACTTCTGTAATTTTATAAAAAATATTTAATAAAAATTGTCTTTATCCGATTAGCACCTTGTCTTTTTCTAGAGAATTTTTCAGCATAACCAGCAAAGCGCATTCAGATTACCATTTGATAATTCTTAAGACTATTTATATCAAGTCTAAGCAACCTTCCCTCTGCAAGCTGCTGGGTTTAAATGTAATCTTTAGCATATACTGCTGATTAGTTGATATTCATTTTTTTATCTCCTGCTTTTTAGTCGTTGTGCCTGTATTTTTGTCCTCGATTGGCTCTGAAGAGCGAGGATAGATAACTGGTGAGCCATTTTTGTTATTTCTTTTTTTTTGTTGTTATATTTTTTCGATCAACTACTTTATGGTATTTTTTTATCCTTGTTCTTCCGTCCCTTTGATTTATACTTTTATCGAGCGTACGAGCAACGATGAGCTTTTTGGAGAGGATGCAAAGAAGGAGGAAGCTTATACTTAACATCAGGAAGAGACAGCTAAAATTTCTGAGACATAATGAGAAAGGAGGACGTGGAGAATCTGAAACTCACAGGTCGAATAGAGAGAAAGAGAGACAAGGGAAAGTAACGCATGATATACCTGGCAAGTGGATGACAAAACGTGGTTTAGAGGAGGTGGAAGAGGGACGAAACTTATTGAGAGCTACAAGGGATAGAGGGAAGTGGAGAGCGATGATCGCCTACGTCCTGAAGGGACACGGCACGTAAAAGAAGACATATTTACATATGCTTTTCAAATGTACATTTTAAAGCTTTAATAAAATGTCTTACTCTCTGCTCTCCCGTTTATATTGTTAGGCATTCCAATCAAACAAAAAACCTTCTGAAGTAATTTTGTGTTTCACAAAATAAAGGGTTCAATTTTGTCTGTTTTACAACCTAATTTACTGCCAAATTTATTTATTTCACTGGAAATCTAATACATCGAAAACTTAGTCTGATTTGCGAAGAATAAGGTTAAAATAATAGAATAGTCTTCTCAATCGTCTGGCTGAAATCCAGTCGAACGTTATCCGTCTTTCTGTTGGTGTCATGAATATTTTATTTACTACCAATCTTATAATAATTATTTTTTTTTGCCAGATTTATTATTCTTGTTTTTATTGCTAATGATAGTCATCGTTTCACGTTGATGTTTTTACTTTTGTACGGTTTGACGAAGAAAGCCATAACATTCGCGCTCGTTACTTTCGATAAAGCAATTTTCTCATGAATAGTAATGAGGCAAAGAACAATGACCTCATTATACTTTTAGCATTTTAATCTTTCAAACAATTTGTCTGTTGAAAATCAACAAAGGCGTCTTCACCTGACTGCGTCTGGGAGTTTCTACCAAAATACATACACACACACACATTCGTAAACGCATACACACACATCCATAAACAAAAAAATCTCGTAAACGCACACATACAAACATCGATGTAAACAGACGAGGACATCTCTAAATGCATATGTAAGAGTGGTGTTGTTGAAAGCGTTTGGAAAAATGGAGCAGGTGAAGTGAGTTCAGATTCTAGTCACGACTACCAGTATTATTTAAGGGCTAAGGCATGAATCTAATCTTGACTATTCATTTTTCTTGTCTTGGCTCTGGATAATCTTGTCGCATCTAGTGTATAAGCATTAAATTAAGTAAAGGGAGGTTTATAAATATCCCTTCATATCGGTCTATATATCATCACTGAAGTGACATGCAGAAAACAGTGATTATATATATATATATATATATATATATATATATATATATATATATATAAAACGCATTTACAAGAATTGTTTTCATTTTTTCAAATTTTAATTAGAATAATTTCATTTTTTAAAAAATCCTTTAAATTTCTGTATTAATTTGTAACTCTTAGGTGATATTGTTATTAAGTAAAAACTATATTTACTGATCATAAATGCAAAAGCTTACTACAATTCATCGACCTCAAATATTTTAAAAAGAATTTTGAATTTTTTTTTGGTGGGTGGGATAAACGTGACGATTTTTGTAAATACGGTCGTCCATACACGACATTATCAGAAAATAAAAACAGTAACTATAGTTAATTTAAACCAAAGTACCTAAGAGTCAATAAAATATTAGATTACAGAGAATATTTTCATAAATTTTAAAGATTACTGAGTAGTTAAAAATTATATAAAGAAGGCGTTCATGTTATATTCCACAAGTATTTTTTACAGATATATTCACCTTAGAAAAAAAAATAGATAAACTTCCGTCTGTCAGTCAAGCTGTCAGCCTTAAATAAACACCTACCAGCGTGCTAAAAGTGCATTTCCGCGATATTTTAAACTTAAAGTAATATTTGTTACAAATTAGATTAATTAAACTATTTCTCAAATAAAGTTTCAGAAAAGCATATTTTATTTTTTGAAAGATTTTTTTAATAAATAAGAATTTCATTGTGATGACAGATGGCTAAAAATGGTGCTAAAATCAGCGATTTTAGCGATTTCAAAACAAAAACTTATTTCCAGTCAATTTGAATTAGTTTATAAAATACAGCAACTTATTTTGCTTTTTGAAAATATTAAACTTAATCTGTTAGCTTGAAATTAAAACTAAAATAATAGCTTCAAGAAAGATTTTTCATTTTTTAAAAATCATTTCAAACCTTAGATATAGTGTTTTTTCTGGAGTTACATAGTCACAAGAAAGGTGACATAGTCTTTCTTAAGGATACTGAAATTTCATCAACAGATCATTTGGTCACGAAATATGATTTAACTCCTCACTACAAATAACTGCCTTTATCTAAGGTGACTCTCCTCCAATTCCTCTCTGTGTCACACTCACTTTTTGTTTTTCTACGTCCCTCTATCGTTCTTTCTACTTTACTCTCTATGTCTCTCTCTTTCTTTCTGTTTGCTAATCGGCCAAGCGTGACAAGAGTATTAAGAATATAGATATTAATAATAAGAATGATTGTGTTTCATTAAAAAACAAAACAAAAACAAACTGTTAACCATTATATTTCTGGAGGATAAGTCTTGTAAGGCAATCTGTCGTTCTAAGTAAAATTTTCAATATTAAGAAATAGAACGTTAGTAAATAAATGAAATAAAAAGTTTAAAAAAACTTATCTTTCCCACTTCAAGTTTCGTAGATTTTATCCCCCTCATCAGGGTAAATTTAGATTAAATTACGTCATAAAATAACGTCTGTAAGAAAGAACAAATTTAAAATTATTTGACGATAAAAATTAACGTTTTTTTTTTATCTAAAAACTTTTAAGCTATATATAATATCTTTTAATAAATTCAATTGAAGTAATTCCTTGATAAGCAGATTACTTCAGGTGAAAAGATAAACTTTTAAATTCCGACTGCTTAATTCCGAGTAACTCCGCCACGTCTGCAAAGGCAGTGAGCTAATCCCTGTCGCAAACACCCGCTCAGGCAACTATAAAGCTAACTAGAGCAGATGTTAGTTACAGTTTTCAAGAGAAAGGGCATAATTATACCTAATCGGCAGCTGAATAAGATCAGTAGGTTCTAATCCTCGATCACAAACATCGATGGCTTTGTAACAATGTGTGCGTGTTCCTGATCAATCTAAATTCGTAAATAAGTATATTGTGTATACTACAACATGCCTAACAAGAAGACTCACGTTACATCTCTCTGACCATAACTCAACTAGGTCTCATTTAAATACACATGGAGACATACCAAAATCTATCCGAAACACACCCGTTGATAAAACAAATATAACCTCATCCACCTGTAAAAAAGGCTAAAAATAATGTAAGCATTATTAAAAAAAAACAAACCAACAGTCAATAATATCAACTATGAATACGGCCACAATGTGCTGACCGTGTTTGAAAAATAAAATATTATTATAACTCTAGATGCATGTATAAAACAATTCATACATTCAGTTAAAATTAAAAATAAAATTCATCCTTGGTAATGGCTAAAAGTATAACCATACAAAACATTTGGACAATTTACGTCCAGAAAACAAAACAATTATAAGAACACATGAAAAATTAAATAAAAAAAATAATCTTGGTAATCGTTTTTAATGAAACTTGCACACACACACACGCATACGCACACACACAAACACACACATATATATATATATATATATATATATATATATATATATATATATATATATATATATATATACAACAAGATTTTATAAACATCTTTCATTTAATATTAATATGCCAGACAAGAAAGATTTAGTTAATTTTTTTATTTAGTTTTTTTCCAGCATCTTTACGTTTTTGCGTTTTGTAGAAGTAATAAAAAAAGTGAGGTAAAACTAACAACATCAAACCCCACCCCTTGAAAATGGTTAAGAAGTGTCCCAAACCGCTTGGGGGAAAGAAAATTATGGAAAATTTTTGTACTCCCTTACTCCTACAAAACAGAAAAATGCAAGGATGCTGGAAAAACTAAATAAAAATCTTCATTAAATCTTCCTTGTTTGCCATATTATATATATATATATATATATATATATTGACTTAAATATAAGGATCATATTTCCCATTTTATTGTTAAAATAGCTACAAAAGTATCTCGTTTAAGAAAAAGGGGGGGATTTAAGGCGTCTTTCGGCCAACACTTCTTCAGAAAAATAATCATCGGCAGAAGAAAACAAAGAAGTTGAAGAGATAAATTATTATCAACGACCGATGTTAAAAACAATAGATTACCAAGATGTAATAAAAGGGGAAACATTAAAGGAAGAGGAACAAAAAAAAGCCTTATAAATACTAAATATTTTCTAGGTTAAGCAGTAATCTCCCTGAATAGGACCAACCTGAATTTCATCTCCCTCTGTCTACACAGGGCAGGACGTTTCATATTAATAATAATTGAACACCAAGATGTCTAAATGGAGCCTCGTTCTAGCCCTACGCATGGCAGAAAAGAAATCGGAAGAATAATTCGTCCTGCAATCGACAGAATTTAAAAGGTGTTCACCAATCGCTGACTCATGAGTCTGTGAACACCCGGATGTAATTGGTTCATGTCTACGCACTTTAACCGGGACATGCTGGGCGATCCTCACCTCTAACCATTGGATGGCCTTGCCTACATATTCGATCTGACACCGACATTTGTATTGATATATAATTAAACTTTGTTGAATGGTAGGCAAGACATCCTTACGGTGAGGGCGGAAAGCCTTTTTTGTACTGAAAATATTTCGAACAGTAACAGCATTGAAACACCGTTTAATTGAATTATTAATTCTGTCGACATATGTTTGACTCTCGGGAACAATCCACGGGAGTCTTAAATACACAGGACACTTAGGAGGACCAAATCTCTTAAACTCATTGAACTTATTAATTTTTTGTTCAATGATAGTTGTTAAAACATATTCAGGGTAATCATCAGAAGTTGTTTAATCTTTCTCAGCTCGGCATCTAGTTTACAATCAGAGCACACCATCAATTCACGATGAGTAAGGGTCCGGATAAGATTAATCTTCCTGAATCTGGGAGCAAACGAATCCTAAATTACGTAAAGCCCAGAAAACGTGGTTTTACGATAAATACTGATATGAAAACATACATGTGTTCTTTCAACCAGTACATTCAGGAAGGGAAGCTTATTATTTTCCTCTACCTCCATTGTATATTTTAAAGAAGGATGGAGATTATTAAGCAGGGAGAAAAATTATTCCGCTTTACTTTACTTATTTCAAATAATGGGAGCCTTATAAATAAAATAATGGAAGTAATGGAAGCCTTGTTAATAAAAACATCATTCCAAATAATAGAAGACATTAATACCCCCCCCCAAAAAAAAAACAACACTTAATTAATAATCTTAACTATAAACATGGACACAATATCTTGACCATGTTTTGAAAAATGAAAACA
>CAHIKZ030004332.1:780000-787500 GCA_903632075.3 Acanthosepion pharaonis | reverse complement strand
ATCCAATATCTTGCTTTGTAATTATTTGATACCCTTCCCATGGTTACCACAACAAGTTTGATGGGATTGTCTTAATTTTTTGCTGAGGAGTGTATCCGTTAAGGAGAATATTTTTATTGCAAAGCAAAGCATCATCATCATCATCATCATCATCATCATCATCATCGGAGTTATTATGATCAGTACTATTTCTCTATTTACCGTATTTTTCTTGTGCATAGTGCGATAAATTTTGAATGGAAATTAAGGGTTAAAAGGGGGGGGCAGTATTATACATGAGTACAGGTTTTCAGAAATTTTTACCCGGCTTAAAAAAACCCCAGCAAGATTGCAAATACATTCAACAGAGTAGATAATGAAACCCAAAGCAGGCAGATGTTGATTACAATTGTTTACAAAAGTTATTTGATATGTCGGCCATATTTGTTCTTTGAGAATCAGCGTAACTGGACGTCTTTTGACTCAGTTTTGCACACAAGATAAAGTTTGTTTATATCTTGATTTTCTTGTTATTATAGAATTTTATCTCTTCATTCATAATGTAAGACAATATTTTAATTTTATTTTCATACAATAAATAGAAATATAATAATGTCATATCAAACAGAAAAGTATGATAGATTATTTAACACATTAAAATATATTTCTGGGTATGTTTTGTTAGCACCTTTCCCCGAAAATTCGAGAATAAGTTTTGAAATAGAAATTAAGAGAAGAAACACGAGACGGCTAAACATCCGGTTTCTTCCTATCATGAAAAATTAAATATTTTAATGAATTATATGCATGACACTGAAAATATAATTGATAATATGGTACAATTTTTTTTTAATGCAGAGGGGTACGTGTACAATGAGATCGTAGTCAAAAATGTAATTTATTTCATGTTTTTTAGTTTCAGAAACACACTGTCCTATTATGATCAAATCGTGCTATATGTTGCGGGGCGGTTATGCGTTTCCGAAATTGTTGCGGGTGTTAGTAACGTTGGTGTTTGAGTTTAGAAATAATACGTGTCTCCTGAAATATCCCACCACAAAAATGGTGGACTCGAGATGCGAGTCCACGTAAAAAAATGCAAATAAACGAGAAGAACCAATACATATGTACAAACAAATGATAATGTATTAACAATAAAGGTATACGAGTGACAAAGAACATGATGTGAGTAACAAAAGAAAGTGAAAACATTTTTAGTCCAAAGTATGTGTATATGAATGTTCTTACGTACGTGCGCGTATGTATGTGTATTGTTCATGTGTTTTCTAAAGGTAACGCGTTCTCCGCCATAGCTTTACATGTTGACGAATAAGCAGATAAGGTAAGAAGTGAGTAAGAAAAAATATTTATTTGTAACACGGAGAGCGTCCCCTAGTAGCGGTTTCAAAATTAGGAGGGGTTAGCCCGACATATTCGTTTGCTTTGTTTGTTTTGTTTTACGGCAAATCAACACCTCAATGGGTTATTTAATGCCGACAAGATTTTTATTGCTGGCAATATTTCTTTTTCAAAAACGTATTGTTGCTATTTTTTTTTCTTTCAAAAATGTATTGCTGGTGATATTCTTTTGAAAAATGTAATGCTGTTAAAATAAATTTCCCCAAAAGTATTGCTGGTATTAAAACCAATTTTTTTACTTTCATAGTTTTTTGACCTTTTTTTTGCGAGGTGGGTTAACTGTTGCTAACCTAACAGGTGCTACCAACCCGGGTCAGGGTGGACCTGTGAACACCAGCAATTAAGAGTTGGTTTTACGCTCCTCAAAACCTTCTCATCAAATGCCTTGCTGACGGATGTAGTTTATCGTCTTACCCAGGATGCCCGACATATTCATAAAAAATATATGGTAATTATTTTATCTGATTATTTTATTTCTAGTCATGTGAATTGTAGTTTTTTTTTAGACATTTTATTTTTTATTAGATATTTTAAATATTTTACAGTAATTAAATGTTCTTTTGTTTAGTGAAGAAAAATTAAGAAACTAAAGTCAAAATTTAAGGCTGTCCAGTTCAGTGAAATAAATAAAATAGAAATAGAACATTATTCCGAAGAATATGGCAAATTATAAGAATGATTTCTCGAAGAATTTCAGTCAATATGAAAAGACAAAAGAAACGATATTTAAAATCATATCAATGGATACAATATCTGAAATAAAGACAACGAAAATGATATTTGAAAAAAAAAAAAAAAAAAAAAAACAAACAGAATAAATTATTTGATACAAACAAAAAGATCGTTTTTTTTTTCCCAGTGTTCCGTTCTTTCTCATTTCTGGGATTCTTTCTGTTAAAATCTTTTTCTATTCGTTTTAAAACACATTAAGAATACAGATTGCTTTTTATATTAGCACATAGTTCTGGAAGTTTATAGCATTTTTCATTAAAATACAGTCTTTTCCACAACTCAACTAAATGGCATAATTGCAAATTTATTTTTCTTTAGAGTATGACAGGATACAAATAAAACTATGGAATAGAAGAAAAACATAACGATCTGTTACAGGTTAATGACTTTACAGACAATTTTCTTTTATGTAATGGATTAGAAATCATATCCCATCACGATGCTAAGTCTATATGACTTTTATATTAGAGCGAAGTGACTTATCAGTTTGGAGACTTGTTGATAAATTAACTAACCGCTATTCAAAGAATAATTTCTCTAAAAAGTTTAAATTTTAAAAGTATGCCATTTATTCAAACCTTTCTTCTTTGTTGCGAGTTTTATGACAAATTATCTCTTTATTTCAATAGGTTTCAGACGTCTTCGTTCGCAGAATCTCTTAACTGTCACTGTCTGTACGTCAGCTATTATTAGAGATATCGATTTTGTCGAAGTCAGATTTGATAGAGTTAAGACTGGGAATGGAAACGATTTTATTACTGACGCTGTTTAGAAAACATATGGCGGTCATAATGGTAGTGAAGTGATTTTGAAGGTAAATTTGTTTCGTTACAAGCTTTTCAGGCACTAGATTCAGTGATAGACATTTGCACATATGAGAACAAAAATAAAGACGGATAAGGTGAAATAAAGAAAGCGTAAGAAAGAAAGCGTCGACAGAACAGAAAACTATATATATATATATATATATATATATATATATATACACACACATATATCATACACACACAATCTATCTATCTATCTCTTTCTCTCTCTCTCTCTTTATATATATATATATATATATATATATATATATATATATATATATATATGTTGTAGTTCAATATAACGTATTCTAACTCAACCGCCCCTTTTAGAAAGAATCTTAGGTACGAATTTAACGGAAGGAAATGCCGAAAACCTTTTTGTCGCTGATAAAAAAACAGACGACATGCGTTGAACGGATGTCAAAATTCGTTGAAAAATGCACCTATACCCTATCTAGACTTAACCTCTTTTTCGAACGTAACTCATAATTGATACAAAAATAGTTAATAAAATGAACATGCTACCGCCCCTGTCTAAATAATTAGATTTCTCTGTATCCTTGGAAACAAAAAATTATGAATTGTATGTGCGTTTAAAACTCAGTAAATTTAAAAATACGTTATACCAAAACTCGCTTGAAGATTGAAACAGAACTAATGCTTTTAATTTAATTATATAATTAAATTTGAAGTTTTTAGCTTCAGTTTTTGAAACATGGTAATTCCTGTGTAGCGAAGAAACCATATTTTAAATCAGTTATATATATATATATATATATATATATATATATATATATATATATATATATATATATAAGATCTTAACCGATCGAGCCACGGTTAAGAGCACGTCAGGCTAAATGACGGTTCCGTATAGGATACAGGTTCGATTCCTGTCGGAGGACGAATATTTTCTATGAAAATTTCTCGGACATTCAGGCTGGTAAATGTTATAAATACTGTTTATTAAAAAAACCAAAAAAAAAAGCAAAGCATTTACTTAAATATTTGTATCTATAAAAAGAATGTATAAACATAAAAATGTCAATATATATATATATATATATATATATACACACACACACAATAAAATTCAAAATCGCTTCATATGGGGAATAAGCTTATTTTAACCGACGAAAAAAATAAAATTCGTCAATCTCATTCAAGCCCGGTATAGACTGAGTTTGTGTCGGAATTAGAAATTAAATCGTGAAAGCTACAAAAAAAATAAAAAAAAAAAACGTCGAAAAACTAATACAGAATTTATCCATTTCAATGTTTCAGTCAGACGAAAGGCACAAGACAGTGGTCAGGGTGAGGGTGGAAGGTATTAGTCTTAAAGGGAAAAGGTTTTATAAAATTAAATCTGGATATTAAACTTATGACATTAATTGGGGTTATATGAAGAATGAAATGTTAATTTGAAACTAAGAGAGAAATAAAAAAGATTCAAAAAACCTATATATATATATATATATATATATATATATAAAGTTATATTTAAAAATACAAAGTCACACTTACAAGTACTATTCCAAAGACAAGTTATATTTAAAAATAGAATATATTTAAATAAGTTATATTTTAAATTAAATACATTTAAATAAATTATATTAAAATTACATTTAAAAATAAGTTATATTTAATATAAAATCAATAGGTTATATTAGAGAATAAAAATATATTTAGGAATAAAAATATAAGATAAAATAAATTATACATTTAAAAATATAATGAAATAAATAAATAAAATAAAAGAATTTAACTTTAAAGATAAGTTAAATCTAAAAACAAGTTACATTAAAAAAATATAAAGTTATACTTAAAAATACAAAGTTATATTCCAAAATAACCCTAAAACATATAAATAAAGTGTAAGTGATAAAAGGAAAGAAAGTTCTTAGAACAGGGAACAATTGTAAGATATAATTAATATGATGTAAAAATGGAAATAAAGAAATTAGAATTAGTTATACAATCGATATTTGAAGTACTGGAGAAATATAGTAGCTAATAAAATAAAACATATATTATGGAAATTTGAATTTGCTTTTTATGCCAACATTTTAATACTAATTCATTCCTCTGATTCCATAGTTGGCTTTGATTATTGTAATTTGTTATTCTAATTTTATCTTCTAAAAATAAGTTTCACCTATCTCTAACACTATTAGGAATATGTGCGGAACCTATAATCTTTCAAACTATCTGTGGGCTCAAACCTTTCTCCTTCAAATTTCTTTGAAAGAGCCGTCTAGTGTTTTAATTTATGGTTAGTAAATGAGTGCCTATGGGTATAAAATCACTGTTTCCATCCACCCGCGAAAATCCCAATGTAAACATTATAATTTTTCATATTTTCTTTGAGGGAAATGGTTGCTTGATATATGACTGGTAGATCTGCATTTGCCCTCTACTGGACAATTTTCTTTAGATCTACAATTACAGGAGGGTTCAATACTAGGCTTGTTGTTTATCCCATAGAAATTTTAAAAAATATAGTTATCATGTAAGTTGATAATTTTATACATGTTATTGGTACAAGAGTAGCTAATTTTAATCGTTTTCCTGCTGAAAATCTCATTGAGAATGTTTTCTTCATGAAAGTGTTTATTAACTTTAGAAAATACTACAAATATTTATATTTCAGTTTGAAGAAGGGGGTGGTGGTTGAACCATATAATTGTTCTTTTTCTATTTCTGTGTCTACATTTCACTTTAGATATCTTAGTGTTACTTATGGAAGTTAGATAAGATAATTTATTTTTAAAACCACTTTTATGGAGAGCATTTTAATACAATTCTTTAATTTTATTAAAAATGTTTATGTTGGATGATAATCAACTAATCCTAGTGCCAATAGTGGTGGGTATCTGTTTCACAATGGCATTGAGGTGGTTAGAATTAATATTAATATAGGTGGGGCTTTCATTGTCTTTATGGTATGATTTAAACGTTCTATTATTGAGGTTAAGGGTGATATCTAGATAATCTACTATTTTAAGGTTAGAAGAAATCTCAAATCAGTTTTAATATTTTATATTACTAGGATCCACTTTGATTATATACTAACGGATTACCTTTACTATATATATATATATATATATATATATATATATATATATATAGTGGGTAGCAAAAGTATTTAACACATTGATTTTTCTTACATATCGCAAAAAAATAACAGATCAATTTCAACGAAACTTATAGGAAATATTTAAACGAACATTGTCGATCAAAACATAGAAGGAAAATTTAAAATGTAAGAAAAACCAATGTGTTAAATACTTTTACTACCACTGTATATATATATATATATATATATATATATATAAATATATATATATATAGTTATAATTACATATATATATATATACAGTAAAGTAATATATATATATATATATATATATATATATATATATATATATATATATAATTACTTTATTATATAATATATAATTATTTACTATATATATATATATATATATATATATATATATATATATATGTGACATTTTATGTTTATACATTCTTTTATAGATACAAATATTTAAGTAAATACCCTGTTTATAATAAACAGTATTAATAACATTTACCGGCCTGAATGTCCGAGAAATTATCATAGAAAATATTCGTCCTCCGACAGGAATCGACCTTGCTAACCGAACGATTCTCTGTGGCTCAATCGGTTAAGGCACGTCATGCTATATGACGGTTCCGTATAGGATACAGTTTCGATTCGAAACAA
Organism: Acanthosepion pharaonis; assembly: GCA_903632075.3. NCBI lineage: Eukaryota > Metazoa > Mollusca > Cephalopoda > Sepiida > Sepiidae > Acanthosepion > Acanthosepion pharaonis. The sequence continues at coordinate 780,813 of CAHIKZ030004332.1, read as the reverse complement.
AGAAATGTAAAATAAAAAACTTATACATACATTTTGCACAGTTTAAGTTCCACGTTTTTAAGCTTTAGTCCAAGTCCAAGTTATCAATTAACGATAACGTTAACGTTTTATTAATTAACTTTAGTCGACTTTTTTTTAATTGGAACAAAAAACAAACAAAAAATGTCAGAAAGGTTAATTACTTTAAAGTATATAATTACTACGAGCTGTTAATGATTCTTGTGTACCAAATAAAAGTGCTACCATGATTAAATTATTTCTTTCAATTTTACTCCCAACACGCATACACGTCACTATAGGGTAGCTTCATACTTCCACGTTTTGCTGAAACGAAGATTTAAAAAAATACCTTCTTGGCTTCAATCTATGACTATTGAGCTGTTCTGTATCAATTGTCTAAATTAATTACTACCATTAATGTAAAAAGAAATCATAAACCTTCATTTGAGGATATTTTTTTTGAAACATTAGTTTTTAAAAGTTTTACGTAAGTTTCAGATGCAGAAAATTTTTTAAATTTAATATAATAAAAGTATGAGCGAAAAGCAAAAAAAAAAAAAAAAAAAAAAAAAAGAAAAGAAAAAGTATTTAAAATTAAAACAAAATATATTTAGAGCAATATAACAGATCTATAAAATATGTTCATTTTATGTGAGGATCAGTTAACAAGAATATAGAATCCAAAATCTTACAACTAATTTTTTATTTTTTTATTTTATTTTGGGGGGCCCTGCTTATTTGATATAGCGACCTTATTATTCTTGAAAATGTCTTCCCTGTGGCACTATTATTTTCTTCCACCTCTCTCTCATT
>CAHIKZ030004332.1:725000-775000 GCA_903632075.3 Acanthosepion pharaonis | reverse complement strand
CACATGCAAATACATACACACCCCCTACACATGCATATATACACACACACACACACACACACACAAAACATGTATACACATAAGTACACATACACACCTATACATATACATACATAAACACCTCCATACGTACATATATACACACTTACATACATACACACATATACACATACATACATATACATACAAATATACACACATACACACACAGAGATATACACATATGTACATATATATAAAAAAAAAGTTAAAATCTAAATAAGTGACGATTCAAATATTTGCGCGTGTATGAAAAAAAAAAAATTTATATATATATATACATATATATATATCTACATACATATACATGCACATACATACACATACATATACATACATGCACACACATACACAAACATATATATATATAAATACATAGCGCATCACATAAACGTGCACAAAGTTACATTTAGAGATAAACATAATAGTCATACAATTAAAATGTCATGCCCGATGTTATAGGATCGAGATGGAGCCGACATAAGTGACAACATGTTACACAACGGTGTTCAAGTTTTGAAACGTTTCTTATGTCTACATTTAGAGAATATCTCATTCCGAAGATTCAGCAGCTCATCTCGATTTTTATCTTTGATAATGAAGATTTTTTCCGCCATGCATAGATCACACCGATCGCGGAAGTTATTAGGTGTTCTGGCTCTAGATAGGAATCTCCATTTCAAAATTGGGTTTAATCCTGCATCCACCAGTTCCCAGTAGTGTTTGGATAAGGAAGTCTGTCTACTGAGGCATCTATATCTAAATGAGCGTCTATGGTTGTATAGACGCTGCTTCCAATCACCGGCGGATATACCTATGTATCTTTTTTCTCGTTTATATTTCCTCGAAAGATAGTTGCCTCGTATACTACATTTTCAGATTTGCATTTACCCCCGATTGACAATGGTCTTTATTCCTACAATTGCAGGTAGGGTTACTAGATTGAGTTCCATTACCGTGGTAGTTTCTAAGTATTCTGCAATTATGGAAGATATGATTTTCTATATTTCTAACGCATGAGTAACTAATTTTTAGAGTTTTCCTATTGAAAATTTTACGTAGTGGATGCTTACTGTGGAAATGTTTATCAATTAATTTCAGAAAGAAACTTCCTATATCAATGTTAGAGAGTCTGCAATATGGTGGGTTGAACCATATTACCTTCCTTTTCCTGTTCTTAGTTTTGCCCTTATTCTGATTTACAAGTTCACCATTAAAGCTTAATTTTGTCTAAAAACCACTATTTTTTAAGGCCTGATTGTATATAAATTTATTATCATTAAATATTTTCTGGCTAGAAGATAGCTTATTTATTCTCGTATTCACAGTTTTGGGGATGTGATCTATCACATGTTTAGGGTGGTTAGAGGACGTTGATGTATAGGGTGTTTGATCAACTTTATGGAAGGGTTTAAAGGTATTATTCGATAGATTGAGTGTAATATCTAAAAAGTTGACTATTTTCAGGTTGGAAGATATTTCAATTTTAAGGTCTAAGTATTTGAAGGCCCTAATAATCTTCTTATGTAAGCTGGAAGTTAAGGGCCATTGCTATTTGGGACAATGATTAAGCCGTCATCTCTATAAATTCCGACTTGGTTAAGGTCAACTATTCTACTCAAGGTGTCAAGAATATATATGCCCACCAGATCTGCAATTTGGGCAGAATCAAAGGCACCCATAGGTACATCGAAATTACCATTATTCTTTTTACCCAAGTAGCGTCATTGTATGTAAATATTGATCTTCTAGACGCTAAAATAATGTCCAGATCAATATCCGTTATTTTGGTAAACCTTTGGCGAAATTGAGGCTATTAATTAATAGTTCCTCCGAAATAGAAGGGTAAAAATCCAAGATGTCAAATTGATGAAAATGGCTTTATTCTTGTTAGTGATATTTCGAACCATTTAATCGTCTCCGGCGAGTCCTTCCAAAGGTTAGCATGATATTTATTCAGGACACAAGATGTTATTTCCTTTAAGATACTTCTTGGAAATTAATCCCAACTCAGATTTGAGGATTAATTAGACGGGACTGTAAGCTATTGACAAAGTTCGGCTTATGATCCTTGAAGAGAATGTATGCATCTTTCATACCAAATTTGCCCATTCTGTCAGCAACTCCACATTTGTTAGCAAATTTACAGATGTCTTCATTGATAGATGATAAGGTGTTATTGCCTTTGTCTTTTTTATAAGAGCTAGTAATTTTTTGTCATATTCAGCAGGTTTAATTTTATAGAAATATTTGGATTTGTCGGCTTTAATCCATAATTTATTAGATTTCATTATGTTGTTAAGGTCTCTACCAATTTTGGTTTGGAAGAAGTTGTGATAATTCTTGAACTTAATCCTTTTAATTAGATCAATCAAATCGCCTTCGAACGGTCCAAGTAGCTTGTTGCACGGTGGAGTATTTTGGGATCTCAGGTTGTATGTTTCAGGATTCAGTTCATGATCATTTTGGGATTACTGGCGAAATGGGTTTTCCACCCCATTCTTTATAATAAGGTCGACGATCCTGTCTGTAAGGTAGACAGAGAAAAGATGCAATGAAGGGTAAGGGATGTTTTTAATGAATAATCCGGAGTAAATTTCTCCATTTCCATCCGAATAGGTTGAAATAAAAGCTGTTTAACTGGAAGTATACCAAGGAGAGCTCAACTTATAAAGGTAAGGAGCAATATATTGATAATATTAGTGGAAAATATACATACATATGAAAATATATCTAAAAAAATTCCCATACATGTATATTTTCAGAAAAAATTTTTCCATGTATATATATGTATATATATGTATGTATATATATGTATATATATGTATATATATATATATATATATATATATATATATATATATATATATATATATATATATATATATATGTATATATATATATATATGTATATATATATATATATATATATATATATATATATGTATATATATATGTATATATATGTATGTATATATATGTATATGTATATATATGTATATATATATGTATGTATATATGTATATATATATATATATATATATATATATATGTGCATATATATATATGTATATATATATGTATATATATGTATATATATATGTATATATATGTATATATATATGTATATATATGTATATCGATTTATCATGTATATATTTATAACAAGTGATTATCGAATAATTTTAGCTAATAATAAAATCGTAATTTCTAACTTATTTAAAAACTAAATATTCACAAAATACAAGGCACAAGAGCCACTCAAGATCGAAGATTACTGAATGTTGTCGTTATATGGCTGTAAGAGGAGGAATCAAGAGCAGAGTCCGAGAGTGTTTAGGGTAGATCACGTTTGACGCGAGACTTGAAGTGGTTAAATTTTTAGTAGTTGAAGAATGATTCGACTTTATATACGTATCATGTCAGGTCATGGATGTGATGATGTGAATTGTTGGAATTAATGAATATATATATATATATATATATATATATATATATATATATATATATATATATAAACAACTATGTGTGTGTATTTGGAAATTTACTCAAAACCATACCACGGGTTCACCCAAATGTTGTGAGTGAAATTACGTAGACAGAACACTTGTATGATAGTCGATATTGTCGTCGAAGTCACAAGTCATTGTGACCGAAGGTTTGAGTATGCTGGTGTTGTTCGCATTGTTGGTCATTCTAGATAACACGCTCTCACTCAGAAACTGTAACTAATGTCTGCTCAGCATAGTTGCAATATAAAACACAAGTTGTCCCTGTGGGTGTTAAACAAACACAAATGTGCCTGAGCGAGAGTCTGCAATAGAGATTGCCCAGCGGCTCTAGTAGATGGGTATCCGCGAATATGAGTGGCGAGCTATTACACACACACACACACACACACACACACACACACACACACACACACACACACACACACACACACACACATATGTGTGTGTGTGTGTAAACAACTATATATATAGATGTATATGTATGTAAACAACTATATATATATGTATACGTATGTATGTAAACAACTATATATATATATATATATATATATATATATATATATATATATATATATTACATCTAATCTAATTGTAACGCAAATGAAGTTTTCTATCACTGGATCTAATCTTAGATATTTTTTGAAAAAAGCTGTCTTTCTAGAAGAAAGAAACGAAAATCTTGTGTTAGTTTCCATTTGTATTTTCAATCAAGCACGAAAAAAACTGATAGCTGTCTGCAATGCTTCGGCTATAAGTGGTTCTGTTGATTCCATCTAGTTGATTATTTTTTTATATTTCATCTATCAATTCTACATATCTCTGATGAAATGACTCGACGCATCAGTAAATATGTATCATTTACTTAACATTATTTATTACAATGTCAAAGAAATCATTAAATATTTTTGTCTACCGTTGAGTTTGCTTGGTAGATGAGATAATAAAAAATTTGCTTCCAGTCGCATTTATTGATGCTCATGTCTCGGTTATATCGAGGTAACTTTTCAGATTTCAGGCTGTCTTAGCACATTCAGGTATTTATAATAGATATATAATATAAACATCTATCCTATTTGTTTCAGCTAATCGCCAGTACAGAGCAGGTATTTTTTTGAGATTATACTGCGCCAGTGTCCTAGAAATGCCGTCGCGTTCACATTATACAGCATTCACAATTTGACATTTTGTTTGACTTCAGACAATGACTTTTTCAGTGGAGAATAACATGCAAACAATGAATAGTGATTTTCCAAGCGTAGCTTAGATGTGGCACAAGGCCGAAATTAGGAGGCACCCAGTGAGGATCGAACTCACTACTCAGTCGTAATTGTTCTAGTGAGCCAAGCTTGCTAACCATTACACCACCTGGAGGTGCCCCATGCAAACAATGAATATGTGATCTGTATGATGATTTAGTTACAACAAGTTCAGATGTTTTTCTATATAATGAGTTCAATCAAAGGGCAGATAGACCTTCTCGTAGGATCAGCTGCCATTTAGTATAATGGGGTCATTTGGGCTATGTATGCAACCAGGCCGGTGATAACACGACATCACTAGGCAGAGTGCTTCTTATACGAAAGACACGGGCAAAGATAGAAGGTTTCACCGGGATAATCACTACAATCTTGACCTCTTCAAGTCTAGGGTTAACACTTATCTTCCTTGCATAACTCCATAAACTTCACTTCTTGCCTTTACTTACGCTCATCCAACACCAGACAGTAACACTCTACCTTGAGTGGCTCTTGGATCTTATACTGGGTGAACATCAGTATAAGAATAATGAAAAAATTAACGGCCATGCGTCCGTGACCAAGGCGAACCTTCGAGTTGGAAAACATATAGACTGTGGTTTGACCAGGTTATAATTGCTCAAAATACGTTACACATGAATAAATATCTCTCAGGTGTTCAACCTAGATATGTGAAGGGAATTGGTCATGTGGTCATCTGTGCAGCGATCCTACGATTCCATCCGATTATGACATGATGATGACAAATTTGATTCGTTCTCAGTATAAATTTTGTCCGTTTATCTCTTTTATTCCCCTTTCTCTTTTGTCGATGATCGCTTTTCAGACAGAAGATTGTTAACACAATCAATAAATGCAATTTTTTACCGACCATTCACTTGACATCTACTACCGACCCAGTTTCTTGCTGCCATGACACTATTTGTCAAGCATAGACAAAATGAAGTGACACCTGTCTAATGGCCTATAGCATTGCACAAAGATGTAATGTAGAAAAATCAAGACACATTGATGCTGAAAGCAGTAACTATTATTTTGAAGTTAAGTGTTTCTATTCATTTGACTATCACTGTTTCAGCACTAATACGTGTTTGGTTCAAGGCTGAAAATGGTAATAGTGAGATATGCCACTTCCTCACAAGGAAATATTCGGCATTTATTGACCGAACATTTAGCGTCACTGTTGGTCGAAATTTACAAAATGCTTTTATTAAAGCAGTTTTTCAGGAAAATAGGTTTCTATGTTATCACTCTTTCTAATATTGGTGGAGGAGTTCCTTCTCAACCTTTTGTTTCAGATAGGATGCAATGTCAACATCTTGATTGCACACTTGTGCAATTTAATTGAAACAAAACGAATAATTCCGTTATTATTTACATTTTTTCATATTTTTCCAATGAAACATGACCTAGTGCACATCTTTGTACTTCGTATGTCCATTCCACGAAGTCTTTCCTTGCAGATTGACCAGAGATTCTCGATTGGATTTAAATCAGGAGAGTTTCCGAGTCAGTCGATAGTACTTTGATTCGCTCACTGGTAAGGCTTGCCAGTGTGTTCGTGTAGCGTTAAAATTTTCGTACATTTCCTTGGAGTAACGTCCATCGCAGACAATGGCCGTAAGACAACTAATTGACAATCGAGACAATAGTGTCTCGGCGTGATGAAAATCTGATGCAATCACGGATGACGTAATATTATTCAAGGACATCACACACCCTGAAAATAGATTCATATTACTGCATACCACTGCAAATGACCTAATCTGAGGTAAAAATAGAAATTGATTACACCCTGTCACTTCAGTGGGTCTAAAATAGACCGTATGGTGAAATAAAGGAAACTAAAGCAGTTGTTTCAGTTAATTTGCATAAAGCTGTATGTCATTATTTTCAATTCCAGTCAGATGTGCTATTTATTTTAGTTATTACTCCAGCTGGAAGTCTTCAAGTGATATGGATTCTGATATTTAGTAAAGTTCTTTTTAATTCTCTAGTAGCAGTCTGTATGATCTTATGAAGGATTGTTTTCTTTAAGACTTCAGAATTCATGCGTTTGAAACAATTCTTGATAAATGATCTAAGGAAACGGTCGTATATAGTTGATTGTCTAAACTCTCAGCTATATACGACCGTTTTCTCGCTATTAACCGACGGGGAGACGTTTTGATATGGTGCCATATAAGAATGTTGACAGTTTTATGAAATACGTATGTGATATTATGTCGAAATAGATATCGCACTCAAAATTTCACACCAAATCATCAAAGGACGCTAAATGCAGGTTGACCTGTTGTTGCTCTCGGCCATCGAATACAGAAGTACATGACCTGACACATATTTCTGGTATTGCCAGCGTGGGAACAAGGATTTTTGATAAATAGATGTATAGACAAACGATCTAGACACGATTGGGCAGTGGCTCACACATCATAGACAGAATATAAGATCCGCCTACAGACTAGAGCTCTGGGATGCAGTTTGATACTCCCACTAACCGAGAGCCACTGACGAAATACTGAAGTGAATAAAATGTTAAGTAATGGAGTAATGGTAATATTAGCTGTTTCCTTACAAGGAAACATTTGGAATTCAGTGATCGAGCAGCCAGTTTTCTGTTGAAATTTATAAAATGTTTCTCTTAAAACATTTTTTTTGTTTTTTTAGGAAAACAGGTTTCTCAAGTCTAGTGGCTTTTATCGCTCTTTCTAATGGTTTTATTTAATTGACGCACTCAGTTCATTAAACATCTAGCAAACATATATAAAAATTAATTAGAATAAAGTTATCATTCTGTCCGAAAAAGTATTTAACATCACAATGTGACATAGAAATGATTTAGACTTTGTACAATGTAACAAATCAAAGGTTATTTCTTAAATTAAGATTGCTCCCCTGGCCTATCTGGAGTGGGGAGTTTTAAAATTAATATTAGGATCGAGCCCAGAGAACAATACCCACACCCAGTACTTCTCCTTTGGGAAGAGGCTGGGGTCATTAACCGATGTCTGTGCTATCCCCAGAAGAGGAAGTACGGAGGGAGATATAACAATTTTTGAACGGTTGCCAAAATTTTTACTTTAAACTTGACCTTGTGTCACATTCTGTGCGTGTGGGCGTATGGATCAATTCATATGATGCATCACATATTGATAAGCCTATCTCCATCTACAACGCAATCTATGTGCAGCGAAAATTAAATCGAATGTGTTTATAATTTCTATGTAACTTTGTTTTCTCTTATTTGCTCCCAACTGATAGCGCAGTTGGCAATCATTAAGCAAAGGAAAACAAATCTTTCTGTTGGCACGTTTTAAATTAAAAATATGACCACGAAAATGAAGCGAGTGAAATGATCCAAGGTTGACGCAATAAAATGAACCCTAGGCAACATTTGAAAATGATCATTGTTTGATTTTTCATGCATTCTATTGAAAATCTTTACAGCAACAGCCATCATGGCAAGAAAAAAAATTAAGTGTTGTCATTAAAGTTCTTGTTGCTGTAAAATAGAAATTGGCTGAAACCTGGATTGTTTGGACAGGAATCTAGCTAAAGACAGATGTAAAGGTCTTAGATTACAAACATAGACACAATTACCGTAATTCCCCATGTATAATGTGCATTTATTTTCTAGAAATTATAAGCAAAATTAGGGGTGCGTATTATGCTCAGCTACAAAAAAATCTTTAAAAAATTGCCGTATCATAGGTCGACTCACCACAAACATACGACAATTTGACACTAACATTCGGCGATTGCGACCCCATAAGGATGTCAAATGCAATCATATGTACCTAACAATACTTACAAATGTAAAATAAAATAAGAATTATCATAAAGTTACATTAGAATATTATTATCCTACGTTTGATACCACTTTTTTTTTAAATAAGAGTAGGTATCGCTGACTGTAATGAAATTGGAGGGGTACAATTTAGAGGGTTTGATTACCAAACAAGGAATGCGTATTATGCATGAGTAGAATCATTTTTCCACACTTTCACCACAATTTTAGGGGTGCGTATTATGGATGAAGGCGTATTATATATGAGAATAATAAAGAAAATAAAATCTAGCCTGCTTTGTGGCTGAGTTGTTTGCCATGTTGGTCTGCAGTAGTTGTAGTCAGTGTGAAGTCTAAATAAATCTACCATTCGTCTGTGCATTGAATGCAGTTACCACATCTGGTCTGGTGCTTCTACTGTATATTTCGATATTCTTGACAAAATTCAAAGAAGGGTCTGTAATGTAATCCATCTGACATCTCGACTTTCTAACTGATGTGACGTTTCTTCCCTTTATCTTTTCTACAAATATTTCCATGGCAACTGGCGAGATTCTTTCTTTAGTGCCTCGACTGTATGAATTTCAGCATGCTATTAGATTGGCAATTAGGTCTCACTATTTTAGTTATTTGACCTAACTAGATGTAATCATATATATATATATATATATATATATATATATATATATATATGTGTGTGTGTGTGTGTGTGTGTGTGTGTGTGTTTGCGTGCGTGTACATATATATATATATATGAAGAAATATAGTCTTAAGATGTGCTCAATATCAGAGATAGAGCGTGTGTAAATATAAAAGTGAATATCGAAGTCAACACTTAGAGGCGACAGGCTGTTTCATGCTAGACGCAATCGTCAGGCCACGATTTATTTTCTCGGCTATTTATATATACGGGTCAGTGGTGTATTGTGGGTAGTCTATTTTGGTGGTTATTTTGCCGGAAGTCGTTTATTTCTTTATTTATTTGGGTTAATTCATTTTGCTTGTTTTTATTTATTTTTATTTTTTATTTCTTATCTTATTTATTTATTTATTTTAATTTTAATCGGTGTTTTATTAACGTAGTAAAAATTTGTTTATATCGCTTTTTTAATGATTTGGAAGATAATTAAAGCTATTTATTCAATTTTGGGATTGGTTGCTGTAGTTTATTCTAACTATTATTTTGGCGGGAGCAGTTTTTAATTTGTTTATTACTTCATTTATTTATTTGGATTCATTATCTTTACTTGATTTTCTAACGGATAATTCATCGAGAGCACTTTGTTAGTTTGTTTATTTATCTGGATTAATTTAGATTAATTTATTTTACTTGTTTTTTAGTATTTATTTATTATACTGTATATTTTTATTTACTCTTTTCGGTTTTCCATTTTTAAGTAACGTAGTATTTTATTTTATTTTAGTGTATCTTATTTTTTATCGTTATATAACACTTATAATTATGTTTTTCGTCCGATTTTTGGTTTGATTTTTATAGTCTAACTAATATTTCGGCCATGTTGGTTTGTTAATTTGTTTATTATTTACTTTATTTATTTGGGTTCATTGATTTTGTTTTTATTTTTTATTTATTTATTCTATTTCGTCTATTCTAACGGGTGTGATTTGGTAATTTTTTGAGTTAATTTATTTTACTTATTTTATTGTCATTTTGTTTATTTTATTATTATTTTTTTCAGTTGTCGATTTTTAAGTAACGTAGTAAAAATTTGTATTCATGTCTGCATTTTGAGATGAACTCGGATCGTTTATTTAATAATTTATTTTGGTTTGGGAAGGTAATGATAGCTATTTTTTCCTCCAAGCAAAGTTTGCAAGTTTTGGATTCGTTGTTGTGGGCTGATGATCATTTCCTTATTTTCCAAGATATTTTTGGTGTGATGTGCGTTTTGTTTTTAATTTTCCAGATATACTTAGACAGCATTGTGCTGTTCGCGTATTTACTATCTGTGAAAGATGTTTTGTGTGCATAATTTCTTTGTTTCCATGGTCCTTCAGTTACTCCTATGTATACTTTTTCTTCATTTTCTGGTGATTTTATCGTGACTTTGGTATATTACGTTGTTTTACCCTTGAAGGGACATTCGTTCTTTATCCTGCAGTTACACGTGGGTTGGATTTGTTCGTGTGGTTTGTTGATAGTTTTCCTGTTGTGCTTTTTTATTATTTGTGTCATGGCACAAATAATAAAAAAGCACAACAGGAAAGTGGTACCTATATCCGATGGGTATTAGTATACATATTCAATTTTATAACAACTTTCCACCAAAAGAAAGTTATTAACAAAACTTCGTTTTCGACGGTGGAAATAATTATAAGACAGTTTTGAAAATTTGCATATCTGATTTACTTCAGTATGCCAAAGCCATCCGATCTAGGTACCACACACAAATTTTCAGAGGAATTTGTGCAGTAATAAGAAAATTATTAACAATTTCATGGGGTGTCTTAAACTTATTTCCACCACTGTATATGTGTGTGTGTGTATGTGTGTGTCTGTGTGAAAGATGACTAGATTTGATCGATATTGAACTTATACAATTGAACAAACAGAATGCAACCTACGAGCTGTCTGTAATCAATTCATCTTGTCGACATGACAACGCTGTCAACGGGATGCAAGTAATCCGAGTTGACAAAGAATCACTTCGTCACACATGAAGTCACATTTTTTTTTCATACGATTATATTTGCAGGCTGGAATAGAATAACTTGTTGTTTTCACGGTTGATTACAGTTTATCTTGTCTCATTTTACATAACTCATCTGTTAATGTCGGTAACATTCTCTGTGTTAGATTTATTTTCCTTGACAACTGACGTCACCAGCGGAAGGGAGATAACTCGCGGGCGAACCCTATACGAATCCGGGAAACAAAAAACTAATTCTATGAAGGAGTCGAAACAGTAACAATTGGAAAAATTAATGTATTGATGCCATGGGTAAAATAGTTTCTATTATAATATTTTATATATTATTTATATCAATAAATCAAATGTTACTTATCTAAGACCGACTAAATGCTTCGCGTTATTAACGCTGCTCAAAATCCAGTAACAATTTGAGAATCAGTAACATAACGAAACATTTATTCAGTTTTATTCATTTTATAATAATTATTGCCCTAGATATCTCCTAATAATTCTTAATGACAAAGTTTTGTTGGCCTTGACATATATTAAATTACCTAATTTTACATATATTACAAAATGTTGTTATAATAATTCAAGAAATTACAATCGTCATGAGATACTTGCTGTCATGAAAGGGCAATACAAATGCACAAGGATGTATACCTATGCTCTATTGAAGTATGTCAAATAACTGTTGAAACTGCTAGGTGACCATGACATATTTGGGAAGGATATTAAAACAATCTAGAACCGAAACTGGCTGCAAATTGCCTGCATACGGTTAGAAAATGAATTCAGTAAATATACAAAAATAGAAAGGGGTGTAAGACAAGGAGGTGTCATCACGCCGGACCTATTCAACCTATACAGTGAGGTGATTGTGAGAGAATTAAAAGTCCTACCAGGATTCATTATTGGCAGCCACCATCTTAACAACATGAGATATGCAGATGACACAGTGTTGATAGCAGATACGGAAAGGAAACTAAAAGAACTCTTACAGAAGCAATGAAAGAAAGATAAAAGAAAGAACCAAGCGTTCTTTGCAAGAAGAAAGAAAGCTTGGTTGTCAGCAAAAGGGAACAGACCAACATGCAAATTACAAAATGGAGATACCAAAATCAAACAAGTACAACAATTTAAATATCTGGGATGTGTTTTAACACGGGACGGGATGTGCGACACTGAAATGCGAAAGTACATTGGAATAGCGAAAGATGCCTTCAAAAAGCTAAGCAGAGTAGTAAGAAACAGGAAAATTTTGTTAGAAACAAAGATTACTGAATTATTAACTAATATCAGTCCCCTTACATGAATGCTTCACAGGGGAAGAAGAGACTTGAAGCAACAGAAATTTGGTTCTACAGGAGGATACTGAGTATTTCATAGACTGAACATGTGAGCAACGACAAAGTTTTAGAGAAAGTGGAAACGAAAAGGACGCTTATACTTAACATCAGAAAGAGACAATTGAAATGTATAGGGTAAATAACGAGGAAAGAGGGCGTGGAAAATCTGATATTCACAGGACAGATTGAATGCAAGAGGAACAGAGGAAAACTATGCATAACCTACCTAAAGAGCTTGAGTAAATGGATGGCAGAACAAGGTTTAGGAGAAATAAGAAAAAGACAAAATTTAATGAGCTACAATGGACAGGAAATTGTGTAGGACCATGATCGCCAACGTCCTGAAGTAATATAAGATATATATATATATATATATATATATATATATATATATATATATATATATATATGATATCGGGGTTGGTATAACTATCAGGCGTTTTTTTGTAGGCGAGTTATTTGTTAATAAAAATTGCTGTTTTGTTTACTACTTTCAATAAAAATAATCATTTAAAAATGTTATTGTTGAATTGTTGTGTTACTTTTTTCATAATAAAAATTGTTTAAAAACGCCTGATAATTATGCACCAATCCAATACATGCAGTAAATATAAGTAAAATAATTCAACCTTTAGATTATTTACTTTATTTTTCTTTTCTAAATAATCATTTCGAATTTGATATGAAGACATCTAATTAACGTTTGTAAAATAGTTTAATAATCGAATCGATAATTAATAGAAGATAATTAGTATTATTCATTATTTTATTTCCACAATCAGAAGTAATAATTTCAGCTTAATTATTCAACCACGAGCTGAAAAAAATCAATTAAGCAGTACATTTTGTCAAAACAGAAGCTGTAATTAATTGAGCCGTTATTATTATTCTGGATATTGTAATGAACAACATCTTTTTAGAAAGCCTAATTGACAAATTAAACATTCGTTCATTCTGGAATCATGATGAAAACCAAAGGTCACTTTCCTTTGAAAAAACAAAAATTGATCGAGGTTTATCAATGCATAGAAGGCTATGAGAAAAATTTCCAACCTCTTTAGCATAACTCTTTCCACTGTCTTATCTATTGTTCATAAATGAAGCGCATCAGCGCTTGTAAGATTGGATCGTCCAAGCAAGATTTTATCACGAGACACTACAAAAATCGCAAGAGAAGATTCAGTCAATCTGAAATCGAGCGTAAAATATATTTAGACAGTTCTGAAGAATGCTACACGTCTCAATAATTTTTAGAACATTGAACCGACAAGGTTTTCATGGACGGTTACACAAATAAATAAAAGAAAAAGAAAAAGAAAACAAAATAAAAAGTACGGAAGACAAGAAATAAAGATTCTCGTTTTACATTCGCTAAAAGGTTTTCTGGATCAGTGAAATGATTATTGGAATACAGTTATTTGTTTAGAAGAAACAAAAATTGATAATTTAGGTCAGAACAATCAACGTTATGTTTGGAGAAGAAAAGAATTATATTGTATAATATAAGAAATACCAACTGAACAGTAAAACATAATGGCGGATGCAACATTTTTTGTGGTTACTTTAGCATTGCAGATACAGGAAAATTCACCAAGACTGAGAGGAAAATTAATTAAAATATCAGTCCAGTCATTCAAAAAATCTTTTCATCTCTCTTATACTGCTAAAACTTTGTTGTTGATTTATTATCCAAGAAAACATACCGAATCATATTTTGAAAACCACATCTGAATGGTTTAAGAAGAATAAGATTAGCGTAAAGGATTTAACTTCTTAATCGCTAGACCTAAATCCAATAGAACATTCGTGGCAGGAATAGGTGTTTATTAACAGAAGCCATCGAATCTCAAAGATTGGAAACAATTCAGTAGAAACTACAAGTCGAAAACGTCCATTAGTGTCAAGGAAGCCTCAACTAAATTTTTGTGGATTAGTGTCACGTACTTATGCAAAAGTTATAATAGAATATTAGTAACCACGAAAATCAATAATCTAAATAAGGATTTGTAATGTAATCGATCCTAACTTGGCATCTCGACTTCAATCACTTTCTCACAGATGTGGCGTGGCTTCCCTCTGTCTTTTCTACAAATATTTTCAAGGCAACTGCGCTGACGAGATTTTTCCTTGGTGCCCCGAATTACATGAATTTAAGCGTGTTTACAAGATCAAAATCTAGGTCCCGTTTACTGTGGAAATAGCTAAATTCAACCGCCACTTTGTCTCCAACAGTTTCTTTTCTCGCCCTTCTCGCCTGTGGAACTTCCTTCCGTCCATTTGCTTCTATGATAACTACAATGTCCAAAAATTTAAATGCAACGTCAATTGCCATTCTCTATCGTCTTAAATCCCGTTCAACTTTTGCCGTTTTCTCAATCCTTCGTATACTCAGTCTTTTCTTTTACGTTCACTATTAGCTTAAATCCCGTTCAACTTTTGCCGTTTTCTCAATCCTTCGTATACTCAGTCTTTTCTTTTACGTTCACTATCAGCTTAAATCCCGTTCAACTTTTGCCCTTTTCTCAATCCTTCGTATACTCAGTCTTTTCTTTTACGTTCACTATCAGCTTAAATCCCGTTCAACTTTTGCCCTTTTCTCAATCCTTCGTATACTCAGTCTTTTCTTTTACGTTCACTATCAGCTTAAATCCCGTTCAACTTTTGCCCTTTTCTCAATCCTTCGTATACTCAGTCTTTTCTTTTACGTTCACTATCAGCTTAAATCCTGTTCAACTTTTTGCCCCTTTCTCAACCTTCGTATCAAGTC
The DNA here is from genome assembly GCA_903632075.3 of Acanthosepion pharaonis. Taxonomy (NCBI): domain Eukaryota; kingdom Metazoa; phylum Mollusca; class Cephalopoda; order Sepiida; family Sepiidae; genus Acanthosepion; species Acanthosepion pharaonis. The sequence continues at coordinate 759,636 of CAHIKZ030004332.1, read as the reverse complement.
CTTTTACGTTCACTATCTTAAATCCCGTTCAACTTTTTGCCTTTTTTCAATCCTTTTATACGTTTTTTTTTACGTTCACTATCAGCTTAAATCCCGTTCAACTTTTGCCCTTTTCTCAATCCTTCGTATACTCAGTCTTTTCTTTTTCACGTTCACTTTTGCCCTTTTCAATCCTTCGTATAACTTTTTCTTTTTTACGTTCACTATTAGCTTAAATCCTTTTGCCGTTTTCAATCCTTCGTATACTCAGTCTTTTCTTTTACGTTCACTATCAGCTTAAATCCTGTTCAACTTTTGCCCTTTTCTCAATCCTTCGTATACTCAGTCTTTTCTTTTTACGTTCACTATCAGCTTAAATCCCGTTCAACTTTTGCCCTTTTCTCAATCCTTCGTATACTCAGTCTTTTCTTTTACGTTCACTATCAGCTTAAATCCTGTTCAACTTTTGCCCTTTTCTCAATCCTTCGTATACTCAGTCTTTTTTTTTACGTTCACTATCAGCTTAAATCCTGTTGAACTTTTTTGCCTTTTCTCAATCCTTCCTATACTCAGTCTTTTCTTTTACGTCCACTATCAGCTTAAATCCCGTATACTCAGTCTTTTCTTTTTACGTTCACTATCTTTTTGTTCAACTTTTTTCAATCCTTCGTATACTCAGTCTTTTCTTTTACGTTCACTATCAGCTTAAATCCTGTTGAACTTTTGCTCCTTTTCTCAATCCTTCGTATACTCAGTCTTTTCTTTTACGTCCACTATCAGCTTAAATCCTGTTCAACTTTTGCCCTTTTCTCAATCCTTCGTATACTCAGTCTTTTCTTTTACGTTCACTATCAGCTTAAATCCCGTTCAACTTTTGCCCTTTTTCAATCCTTCGTATACTCAGTCTTTTCTTTTTACGTTCACTATCAGCTTAAATCCTGTTCAACTTTTTGCCTTTCAATCCTTCGTATACTCAGTCTTTTCTTTTACGTTCACTATCAGCTTAAATCCCGTTCAACTTTTGCCCTTTTCTCAATCCTTCGTATACTCAGTCTTTTCTTTTACGTTCACTATCAGCTTAAATCCCTTTCAACTTTTGGCCTTTTCTCAATCCTCCCTATACTCAGTCTTTTCTCTTACGTCCGCTCTCTGTAAACCTCTGTGTACTAGTGGAATTTCCGCCTTGCTTGGGATGAAATGATTAAAAAAAAATTAATTCGCTGATTTATTATTATTTCATATATTAAATTATTTTATTAACGCAACATGAATAGAGAAATAACATCAAAATCAGAACGATTAATCGTTCAAAATAAAGAAAATAATTTCTTCAGGCGGATCCTGAGAATTACATGGACTGAACATGTGAGTAACGATGTAGTTTTAGAAAAAATAAAAACAAAATGCATACTTATACTTCACATCAAAAATTGACAGTTGAAATATCTAGGATACACAATGAGAAAAGAAGGCTTGGAAAATTTAATACTGTTATGATGTTGATTTGGGGTTAATAAAGACAAACGCTAAATAACACGTAGCAATAAAAAGGGTTTTAATAGTTTGGTAAAAAGGTACAGAAATCGCCTGAGTAGTCAATAACTAGCTCAGCTAAGAATTTCTCTGTCTATCTGTCTTTTCCCCATGTTAACTGACATGTCACTATTTAAAGTCTTTGTTCACAGACAAGTTCATCTTCAAGAGGGGTGGTAGGTTTCCGACACAACAAATACACAAGGAGAGATTGAAGACAACGGGGATAAACGTAATCTACGCATTACCTACCTAGTGGGCTTGAGTAAATGGATAACAGATCAAGCAGAAAAGAAGAAAAGTTAAATGTAAATGTAATCATTTTCTTGCTGAAATAGAATGTGCTATGCTTTTCATATTTGATTATGTAGGATAAAATATATTCATTTTAAAAATTCATGGCAAGGTGACATTGGTTGTAGTCACATTTTTCATTCGTTTTACTTCTAATTTATTTTCTTTCCTTTCTTTTATCCCCTTTCCTTTCATTTCTTTCTTTTATTCGTTAATATCCATTTCTTTCTTTTTTTTTCTCTCGTTTTCTTTCTGCTTTTTTGTGATCCGTTTTTTACACCCTTCACAGTTCAACTTACACCCTCTCTTTCTTCGTAGGCTCGTTATATATCTTGTTTTTTTTTTCTCTCATATTTCACCCATTAATTCTTCTCTATTTATTTCTCTCTCTCTCTCTTCAAAATCCATTATCCCTTACCACATTTCTCCTTTATCAAACATTTTCCCTCTCTGGTAACCATCCTTTAGTTGATTTCTATTTTGGCACCACTCTTGGCCAATTCATTTTCGTCCACTTTTGCCTGTATGAAAGACGACATGGATTTATTGAGAATAAAGAAAAAAAGAGCTAAAATATCGAATCTCAAAATTGCTGTTTCTAAAAGTCAAAGAAAAATAAAAAAAAAAGAACGTCAATGCCAAATAAATTTGAAATGTATTCGGATATTGACAACATGTCGGTTTAGATATTTATTTCAACCACTTATCGTTGAATATGAGAAGAAGGTTTTTGAGATGATTAAGCCAACGGCCATTATGTCAACATATAATCGCACATTAATTCGTGAGTCGACGCTACAAGTCTTACATACGCAGATATACCACATCACATACAAAGAAGAATAAGCTCATATACAAACCGAATTGTGATATTCCCGCATATCATCCTATATAAATATGCACATTATTGCAATCTGATACATCGAAAAAATGGTACAACATACATACCTTATAGTTTTATATAGACGGGCCATAATGAATATATCCAGCCAGGACATCTTTATTCCTATCACCCGTTTTATTAGATATCCAGGGATTTTCTTCCCCTTAGTCTACTAGGATTATAAGACAAAGTTTTTTTTTTAATGAATCCTCTAAACAAATATTCCATCTTTTATTCAAGTCTTCCCATTTATTTCAAGGTCTCTTTAGATTCTAGGTCGAATTGTTTCCATACTGAAAATTATTTTTAAAAAAATACTAATAAAAAATCCAGTCCCCACTTTTATTCCGTCCACCTCGTCTGTTTGAAACACTAGTCTACGTACACGCGCAAATATTTTCACATAATTAGATGGGCAGATTTAAAGCAAAAACAAATGTTATCTATTATGCACTGACTTGTCCGGACTAACGTCTTTATTTTTGTTATTATCGTCACAAAGTTTCGGACATTATACCCTTCGGCCTTTTTCAGGTGTCTGAACCACTAGTTTGTGGAACAGACCCTCACGTGAATTCTTCACTGAACACTATAATTATAACTTCTTCAAACCAAAAGTCAATCGTTATCTACCCTTCGTATTCTCATAATTTTCATTTCTTACCACCTTCTTTTTCATTCATATCACACACCTCATTCAGCATTATTATTTTGTTGAATGGAAACGTCTGCCTTGTGTGGCTCTCAAGCCTTGTATTGGGTGAACTTTAGTGTATAATAAATTGATTTGTTCGAGTGATATCCCTTACTCTCCCACAGAACCAGAGTGTATGAGCTTTTCTCCTGGCCGAACCTAGGGATTGAACATAGGACTGTCAGATAAAAAACGTTTTTATCTATGTACACCCTCGTGCAAATTAATGGAAACAACTGCTTTAGTTTCATTTCTGTCACCATACGGTCAATTTTATACCCACTGACGTGACAGGGTGTAATAGATTTCTATTTTTTCCTCAGATTATGTCTTTTGCAGTGGTGTGCAGTAATATGAATGTATTTTGGGGTGTATGATAAAATTTGTTTGGCCTTGAAAACTATTGCACTGCATCAGATTTTCATCAAGCCCAGACATTATGGTCTCGAATGACGATTAGTTGTCCTACGGTCATTGTCTGCGATGGACGTTACTCCAAGGAAACGTACGAAAATTGTAACGTTGCACAAACACAATAGCAAGTCTTACCGTGAGAAAATCAAAGTACTATCGACTAGATCGAAAATTCTCCTGATCTAAATCTCTGGTCAGTCTGCAAAGAAAGACTTCGTGGAATGGACATACGAAGTACTAACATGTGCACTGGGTCATGTTTCATTGGAAAAATACAATGAAAAAATAAATAATAACGGAATTATTTGTTTTGTTTCAGTTAATTTGCACAATGGTGTACCTCTACTAATTCTCGATACCTAAGGTTTAAAATTAATTTTAAAAAATGAAAAAGCTTTCTTGAAGTTTTCATTTTAGTTTTAATTGAAAGCAAAGGGATTACATTTACTATTTCGAGTAAGCAAAATACTCTAGTGTATTTCGAACAGAAATTATATTGATTTGAAATCGACTTTCATTTATTTATTTATTTTCCTAAAATAGCTGATTAGTGGCCTTTTTAGTCGTATTTCATCGCAATGTAATACACTTTATTGAAAATTCTCCCCAAAATATAATATACTTTTCTGAAATTTTATTTGAGGAATATTAGCTGATTTAAAGTATAGTTAGTCTGATTTAAAACAAATATTATTTACTTTAAGTTTAAAATAACAGAAATGCATTTTAAACCAAACAGTAACTGTGTTTTTAACCGACAGTAGCCATTTTTACGTGTTTGACGAGTGATAACAAGGTGATGACAGGTTTGATGTTGTTCTACGAAGACTATCTGTAAAACATAATTTAAGAAAATGACGTGAGCGCCTTTTTTATATAATTTGTAATACTCAGCAATCTTAAAGGCATTAGGAAATATTCTCCTTAATCTAATTTTAAGAATGTTCTCTTTAAATTTACTATTGTCATCGCTTTTATTTTCTGATAATGTTGTATATGGTCGCCTATACCTTCTCAATGGGCACGTTTATATACATAAAAAATTCAAAATTCTTTTTATAAATCTTGGAGTCTGAAGACAGGTATTAAGCTTTTCAATTTTTTATTGTTAAGTATTGTCTTCACTTAATAACAAAATCACCTAATGCAATCAAAGTAATGCAGAAATTTAAAAGATTTGAAACTTTATAAATTACTAGCAGTAGAGCCCAGCGTTGCCCGGGGATGTAACAGTAAGAGATAGATAAAGTATCGACCATCATAAAGACTGAAAAATAAAATTGACAAAGATTATTGTTTAAGGTTGACGGACACGCATGTCTTAATTAGTTTTTTTTTTTTTTTTTTTAAGTTTTGTTGAAATCAGTTGAAAAATGTAGGAAATCTGATCCAGTATATAAACACACACACACACACACACACACACACACACACACACACACACACACACACACACACACACACACACAATCTGCGTTTTATAATAAGTAAGATTAAAATAAAAAATGAAAAAAATTATTGTAAAAATTCATTATTCAACGAAAAAAAAACATTTTTTTTGAGACAGTAGTGTCATTAATATATCTTAATTATAAAAGAAATTGAAAGCTTTCCTAATTAAACAATGTCATAGTTTTATTTTTATTTTACAAGTCGGAGCAGATTTCTGGAAAATGTGTAACTGTTTGAAAAAAAATGATTTACATTCTCAAAGTTGTCCTGTTTTAACTAATAAAAAAAAACATTTTGCGATCAAATTTTAATTTCTCGAAATTTCATAAAATTAAATAAGTGGGGGTGGGGAGTAACACATGTAAAAAATATTTTTACCAAGATTTTCTAAAAAAAACTTCAAAAATAATTTCATTCATTGGTGAATAAGTCCAAATCAATGTGTTATTTACCATAATAATCATTGGTCTACCGTTGACGCAAAAAAAAAGCAAGATTTCAACCAAAATTTCGAACGTGCGAGAAAGAATTAAAAAAATTCAATAAAATAATAAAAAAATACTTTGTTATTTTTCTCTTAATAATAACAAACATTTTGACTTTGTTTTTACCAATTTTGGGCCTCTTTTTCGTCTTGCTGTACTGTTTTTTTTTTCAGCAAATTAGTGGAGGTACATACTTTTATTAGTTATGCCATATGTACCATACGACAATTCTGTGGTGGAACCCAATGACGTTTTTCTACCCGTTCAGCTGAATATAGGTATATGACTTACATTACCCGTAGTGGAATTAGATGTTTTTCTACATAGGCTTCATGATCTTAATTAAATCACCTGTATGGTGTTTATATTTACGCTAGGACTACTGAGGAGGTTTATTATAGCTTAGAATGTATACAGGTTCTTTCAATCAAGATGAAGATGCACATCCAAACAAATCTGCATAATAAAGAAAAATTCCTCACCTCGAAAATTGAAGCAAAATATCTATATACATACGCGTGAACGGATATTAGTTTTAAATACAATATTATAAAATTGTTACTGATACTACCTCATATCTATTATAACTAAACACCAGGGAATGTTATGGAGACGCAGTCATGAAATAGCGAAAGTCTATGAAGCTGTTATTGTCGTTGTTATTACTTTTCTGTTTCTCGCAAGTAAATAGTTGTTCCTCCCTCAACATCAAATAGTAAATGGCCGTGCGTGATGGAGAAAAGTGCCGATATTGTTAATTTTGTGTAGGTACAGGCAACAGAATACGCCAATGTAAAGACATGGCGAATTTATTTTATTAATCAGGGATGTATTGAGTCGATTCTAAAATGAAGTCTGCAAGAATTTCGAAGTAGCGGTCAAAACCTAGGCATGCAATGCACCATCTACTAATTACTGTTCACATCCAGTTCCCTCTCTACTTTCAGGTTGCAAATAATCAATTCTATAGAGATGGTTAAAGATGAAGACATCCTATTATTCTTTTAAAGATGTTGCTATAGGGACTGGAAGTGGGCCTCGATTATTTTAGAGAATAACCTCAACACTATCTATCTATCTATCTATCTATCTATCTATCTATCTATCTATCTCAGTCTATTCATATCTGTCTCAGTCTGTTTATATGTATCTCAGTCTGTTCATATCTATCTATCTATCTATCTATCTATCTATCTATCTATCTATCTATCTATCTCAGTCTGTTCATATCTATCTATCTATCTATCTATCTATCTATCTATCTATCTATCTATCTGTATTATTATTAATAATAACTAAAGAATAACAAATAAATATATGTATTTTTCATTGTATACTTACCAGAGCTATGTTTTAGAATACTAATTTCTGTATATATCTTTAGCTGTTAATGTAAACTAACATCATTCTCAATATCTATGACCCGTGTCACTGAAAATTAACCTTGACATCTACAATTAATGACAATAAATATTTTCATAGGCAGCAAATATTGTAAAATAAGTATCTCTTAGGTATACATTTCATTTGTTTCATGTATAAGAAATTAGGTGGGACTAAGTTTCAGGAATTTTGTTTCTATTTCTTTCAGTCTGTTTCCATCTATCTATCTATCTATCTATCTATCTATCTATCTATCTATCTATCTATCTATCTATCTATCTATCTATCGCACATTTACTATTATTTTACATTGATCTCAATTTTACATTAGTTTTTGTTCTTTTTCTGTTCAGAAAGTGTCCTTATTTAATAAACAGAGTTGCACACACACACACACATACACGCATGCACATATATATATATATATATATATATATATATATATATATATATATAATATATAGATATTTGTATTCCTGTCTGCTAGGGAAGCTGTTCAAACATATTTGTGTTTGCTCATTACCCAACTATACCAGAGGCTCTGGTAGGGAGCACATCATCTGGTATGGTCAATAGTTTTAACAAGCCCAGAAGGCTGAAACCCTCGGCCACGATGACTTGTGACTTTGTGCTAGCACAAATATCGACGTACGATTGCTTCTAACCAATTCCACTCACAATTGGGTCAACACGTGGGGTATAGTTTTCTGACATTTTCCTGTGGTACCGCCATCGGCCATGGTGAGATCTGAACCCGGGTCTCATTATTGCAAGGCGTAGGTTATCACTAGTCGGCCAATATATATAACACAAAAGCGTGTTACATGATCAACGCTCAGGTTAATCACATTTTAATTGTAGGAGGTGATGCATTCATAACACACGCACATACATTTGTATAGAGATATGCATGCACATACCTATGCACGCTCGCATACATACTGACTCAATTAATTACAAATACATCTACACGACCTCGCCGACCTCACCGGACTCACCAGTAGCAAATATGTCGCTAAAAAAATTTTCGAACTAAAAATCTTCAGAAACATGAATAAAGATAATTAAAGTGTTAATTAAAAATTCTATCAGTCGAAAACTAAAGAAATTGTGTATCGCCCGAAGCGCCAAGTGGTTAGATGCGTCGGCTGAAAAACTAACGATATCAAACATTCGCTAACAAATATAATAACAAACAATTGTATATAGAAAACCACATGCTCTTGGCAATTAATCGATTATTTGTTAAATAAGCTATCAAAAAGACAAAGGTTGTCTATGAAAGACAGTGTTATAAGTGCGTTACTCTGCGAACCATTGAACGTCTGTATTGTTTGCTTTGAGCACAAAGATTTCTGAAAAGTTTTCTGTGGCATCCGTAGATTTCAATTCAACTGGTAGCACTAACATTATGTGTTAATAGATAACCAAACATCAACAGGATAGTAATGAGACACACATTGTCTAAAACTATAAAAGATAGGAAGTTGTGGAGACCAGTAATCGTCCACGTACCGAAAAGATACGGCACATAATAAAAAAAGCAGCAGCATATTATTTTCATAAATTGTTAGCGCGTCCAGCACCTTTGACAGGGATTACTGGAAAATTTAACACTCACAGGATATATTAAAGTCGGAATTGATTGATTGATTTTTTACGGTTTATCAACCCTTTGTAGGTTATTTAAATCTAGAATATATTTTTAGATTATAAGAATATTTTTTTAAAAAATAGTAATGACCTAGTGATACAAGTCTTACTAATTAACCCATAGCTGGAGAAAAGGTGGATTCATACCTTTCCCAAGGGTGTGTGTGCGTAAATGAATATAACAAACACAACGAGAATTGAACTCGTCTCTCCGATTAACAATACCGAATCATTATCCTTTACACCACCTGCACATCCAAGCTTACAGCAGCATAGGTACTGATCAGTCTCGATGTTGCTTAACTTCGGTGATCATACGGGAACAGGTTTTTCAACGTGATCTAGCCGTAAGTCTTAATGCAAAAAAATGTCGGAGGGGAAACAGTGAGTAACCAACCTAATGAGTTTGGGTGGATGAATGCGAGAACAGGAACGAGGAGGATACATGGCATAGTGGATAAAGGCGTTAGTTAGATCCAGTGACAGGACCCAAAGAGTGTGAGTTCAATACCTGGCTAAGGCAGTGGAGAACTTTCAGAGGGGAATTAACTGGAGATAACTGATAAATGACATCCATTAAATAAGGCACTTGGAACTAGAAGAGTCTACCTCAGTGAGCGAAATAAAGGGTTCAGTTCGACATTCCAACCACCTGAAGAAGGCCGGAGCGTACCACGGCCGAAACGTTGTAATAAATATGGCGACAAAGATGAGGACAATAGTCCAAATAATGTAGATAATGCACATAATATCTCATCTGAGAAATATAGAAAGGCCGAAACATTATAATAAATATGGCGACAACGATGAGGACAATAGTCCAAATAATGTAAATAGTGTACATAATACCTCATCTCAGAAATATAGACAGATAAGGAACGAGGAGGTATAGACAAATATTATTTAGAATGACAAAGTATAGGAAATTGGAAAAAACAATGATCACCTACGTCTAGCGTGACACGGGGTTTAAAAAAAGAAGGCTGTAGTCGCGCAGCGGGGAGTTTTTTTAAAAACATTTTTTTTAATTCAGCTGGTGGTGGTAGTAGTGCTGCGCCTGCTTTACCAATCGAATGTAAACGCTGGTCTTTACTCTTCAAGGAACATCCTCAGAGTTCACTTCTGAAGTCTTTCTCATGACTGGATATGCCCACAAGATGTCGGAGTTTTGAAATCAGTTTTCATTATCTTACACTGACTTCCCTGAAATACCGGCAACAAGTATTCTTTTTTTTTTGTTACTCTTGTTCACCCAATATATGGCCCAAGTGTCAGTCAAGGTAGATTTTTACTGAATTAAATTGTTGAAAGTAGATAGCCTCATCTTTCTTTTTCTTCCCTATTTCGCATATAAAATGTGCGCGTATTCTGTGCAATTAAATGTATTGTAACTTTATTTGCTGTTGAATTTACGAACCTGACAAAATACAAAATTATTTTTATTAGATTTCTAAAAATAAGAATAAACTTGTAAGCAATGGCTTCAGAGATCAGATCTCTAACCAATGTAAAAATAATGAGTGATCGCAAACATAAGATAGAAAGATAGATTCAAAAGTGGTTAAGTATTTAAGCTCTGATCATTGTGCAACGATGATCGGGCAAAAACCAACGCATTCACCGTGTAAACAGTCCTTAAAACCTGGGATCAAATTCATTGCCCTTTTGTGGCGTTTTGCATGCAATAAGCAGCTCTGATATTCCTATATTTTACAGCTCAGTTCTTTCTCCTCATATTTTTAAAAAATATTTTATTTCTTTTTATTAATCTGGTTCCTTTTCAATTTGTAAATGGATTTGAATTACTGAACTTGTCAAATTTAGATAACCAAATCGCTTAATATAGTTGTTATTCAAATTCTCTGAAGAATATTGCTCATGACTGTTTTAACGTTTGAGATGGAACTAACGAGAGAAAAATATAAAAAAATTAAGTCTCTAATCATCCATATTTGAAATACTATATAAGATCAGCCCAAAGGAATTGTAATGAATGAATTTTACAAATTTCCCTGGTGATAGTTTAGTTCGTACTAGTAGTATGAGTGAACACTTAAGCTTTAATAATCAGTGATTTTAGTTTGGAACCAGACTAAGATTTATTTTGGAAACATTCGTTATATTTGAAAAACTTAAAAAAAACAAAAACAACTCATTTGCACAAAAGAACATATATAGACGAGTCAAAATTTACCAAAACGGAAGTTGGCAACACGCCATTTTTATTATGTTCCATGTAGAACAAACTAATTATGTTTTATTTGTTGGTTATTATTCTGTAGTTGGCTTTGAAATTAGTGCAGGGTCTGCAATAATTGTTTCCAGTATGGGCACATGAATAATGGGGCTTCGAGGAGAAAATCGCACCAATGGGAAGATTTTTTTCGTAGGATAAGTTTCAGACATACACAACACTAATATAAATATTATCTGCCTGTATATGTATATATTTGTGTGAAGGAAGGAAGGAAAGAAAGAAAGAAAGAAAGAAAGGAAGGAAGTATCGTCTGCTTCTTCCCTTCCTTAGGAAGTAAAAAGAAAGAAAATAAAGAAAGAAAGAAATGAAGGAAGAAAGAAAGAAAGAAAAAGAAAGAAAGAAAAAGAAATGAAGAAAAGAAAGGAAGGAAAAATAAAGGAAAGAAGGAAGCAAGCAAGATGCTTGCTTCCTTCTTTTCTTAGGAAGTGAAAATGAAAGAAAAAAGAAGGAAAGGAAGAAAGGAAAAGAAAAAGAAAAAAATAAAGGAAAAGAAAGAAGGAAAAATAAAGAAAAAGGAATGAAAGAAAAAGAAAACAAGAAAGGAAGGAAAGAGAGAAGGAAGGAAGGAAGGAAGGAAAAAGAAAGAAATAGGAAGAAATGAAGGAAGAAAGAAAAAAGTAAGAAAACAAAGTTAGGAAGGAATTAAAAAGAAAGAAAGAAAGGAAGAAAGAAAGAAAGAAAACGAATGAATTAAACATGGGCTAGAAAACATAACTCTGTACATAATTCGTACGTACATTTGTGTCTATTCGTGTGTATTGATCTTCTGGATTAAAATTGAACTGGAATTTCTTTGTTCTTAGAAAATAATGCTTTTTTCCGCGATTGAAGCAATTCAGTATGACTTAATTTGTCTTTCAGTAATTTTTTGTTTGACTGTTCTTTACACAAACGTATATGCTCAATGAGAATCAAACAGATGGTAAATATATAAGACAATTCAGTATATAATAATATATAAGACAATTCAGTATATAATAATATATAAGACAATTCTACTTAGACATATTACACTGATTCACCGACGTCATCAGAAAAAAAGAATTTTGTTACACAATATCCACATTAGCGAGGCAAAACGTGATTCACGTGAAGTATCTGAACGCTTGTTTTTCTTATACATTAACTGTATCCTTATAGAAAGTAGATTTTAACTTTAAACTCGGTTGTTTTCTATTTATTATTAGTAATATTCACATTTTTATATATCCTGCTTTGTTCGCACATGGTATAGAGGCCATCCATTAGACTTGGAGTTACACTGATGGTATGATAGATTTATTTGATGGATAGAGTTCTCCTTAATATGTGAATAGTGGCGAGGAGGATGATCTGGACGTCTTGTCTGTTGATGTTGGCAGGGATTTTGTTAGTGTTTATTTCTATCTCTTTCTTGACCAGTTACATATTGCTAATGCTATTCTTATGATTCTTCATGTTTTATAATCTTTCAATTTCTATTTCTAGATCTATCTATCTATCTATCTATCTATCTATCTATCTATCTATCTATCTATCTATCTATCTATCTATCTCAGTCCGTTCATAGTATCTATCTCAATATGTTCATATCTATCTATCTATCTATCTATCTATCTATCTATCTATCTATCTATCTATCTATTATTATTATTATTATTATCATTATTCTTCTCATTATTATTATGATTTGTGTATGCTGTGTTTCCTGCTTTGTATCTTGTAGAGTGGGTTTCCAAACTATGGCTCTTAGGTCCTATAGGAGAATTGTCATTTAATTGATAGCACTTTTCTTAGTATATGAGAGGTTACTAGTAGATCTTCTAGGCAGCTTGTATGTTGATGTTACCTGGGATACTGTTAGTAAAATTTATCACGAAGCCCAGTGCTCCTATAACTATTGGTACAGTCTCAGTCTTCATTCCCCACATCCTGTAAATCTCGCTTATTATTATTATTATTATTATTATTATTATTATTATTATTATTATTATTTGCATTAATTTCTGTTGTATACACATTATCTTCCGGGTCCCAACAAGAGACCTAAGATCACAAATGGCTTCATGACAGTTTCCACTGAGCATTTTTGCAAAAAAAACAACAAACAAAACAAAACAAAAAAAAGTAAAAAAAATCAAAAAAATCCAAGATCACATACATTTTACATAGATAAAGTTCTTTGTAATGTGTGAGCTACCAGGAATCCCGTCAATGAGTTTCTCGGCACCTTTTCCAATCAACCCGGGCGCTCTAACTACGACTGGAATTACTGATATCTTCATGTGCCACATTTCTGAGATTTCCACTTCAAGATCCGTGTATTTTGATAGTTTTTTGAAGATCTTCAAAGATACAATTTGCGGGGAATACCATGTCAATAAGAAAAGCACATTTTGTTCTTGTTGTCTTTGATCACAATGTCTAGACGATTAGCTTTGATTGTTCTGTTTGTATGTATTTTAAAGTCCTATAAAGTTGTTAGAGACCCTATCTCTGTAACTAGGTTTCAGTGATGTTCATACCACTTTCTTGCAGTTTTCTTCCCGTAAAAAATTGGATATTTTCCAGTGCAGATATTAGCCCACTCTATCATACCGAGTTTCATATCCAGTGTCTACTAACACCGTGCAACCTGAGATGGTCAATTGTTTCTGGCTATTTATTACAGAATCTGCATTTCAGCTTAATACAGTGCTTCAGTATGTGCGCTTGGTAATTTCTCGTTAGTAAGCATTGATCCGGTGCAGGAAAAATAAAACATTAGGTTTCAGTTTTTAACTCTGAACTACGGAGTTTGTTTACATAAGCTTGTTGGGCACGGGAAATCATTATTATTAATTAATTAATTAAAAAATAACAAATAAATATGTGTATCTTTTTAATTGGATACTTGCCAGATATATTACATTTTATACTTATCAGATCTATTTTTTAAAATATTAATTTCGATATATCATAAGCAGGTACTGTAAACTAAAACGACTGTTTATATCTATGACCTGTGTCAATGAGAATAAGCCTTGACATCTTGGAATAATGACAATAAATAAATATTTTGATAGACAACAAATATTGCAAAGTAAGTACTTCTTAGGTATACATTTCATTCGTTTCATGTTAGTATAAGAAGTTACGTTGAACGCCTATTCAAGACTAGAAAATCATTTTATTGCCAGTTGCGATCTAAGTTTTGACCCTTCACCTAGCTAGCCGGATACTTTAGCTAATCTATCTATCTATCTATCTATCTATCTATCTATCTATCTATATATATATATATATATATATATATAATATAAAGAGTTATACTCGTTTGGAAAAAACCTTAGGTATTTTGGCTTGTAATTGAACAAAGCAATGCCCAAGGGAAATAAGGGATAAAAAGAAAGAAAGAACTAAGACCATGTAATTGGGGCGAAAACAATCGTCCAGAATCCGAGCTCAGAGTCCAAAGAAGAAAACCTCCAAAACGAGTAAAGCAAAAGTAACTACGTAAAATGCTCAATACACTAAGTAGAGCAAACCTAAATATGAACATAAAGAGCCAGGTAAACCTACCTAGGTTCCAGCTATACGGATTGTCAGGGTCAACTGGCCAGATGATCTTGATGATCCGTATTTCTACATCTGAGCGCTCGGTTAAAAAGAGCATTCGGACAGTTTTTTATATAATTTAGCATCCGAAAAGAAAAATAAATATTACATCGCATGAGAAATTGTATAAGCACCTTGTCTGTCGTATTCAATGAAATGTGCATGAAAGAAGAATTGCTGCTTAAATACACACACACACTCACACACACACACACACACACACACATATATATATATATATATATATATATATATATATATCTTTTGCTTGCATATTTATTGAAAACGGCCGACAATGAATTAATTTTAATTAATCTTTTATTTAGTTTTTCCAGCAATCTAACATTTCTCCATTTTTCGGGGGTTAAGGAATATAAGAATTGTCCATAGTTATAATTGTTCCGAGCGATTTCGGCTACTTCTCTGGCCATTATCAAGGATGTGTTTTTGGATGGTGAAATTACAATTTTGTGGAAACTGACTCGCACATGGATGAATCAAGTGCAGATCAAATATAGATCGGAATCCGACAGGATGATAAAATAAATAACAGGTAGGAAAGGTAAATCAATCCAATATGTCTGACTTTTTTTGAACCTTCGTCGCTTCCACCCCCACGCCAATACAGAGTCTATTAATTCATAAAAATGTCATCGGGATGAATTATGTTGACGTTGAGCATTGTTTGTAAACGAAAAGTTGGCGTGGCTACAAAAATATTATTTAATGCAAAGAACATTTGATATAATAATCAACGTTTATACACCTGGTTAGGTGGTGTTCCAACGATAGAGCCATATTGGTCCAAGAAGAGAAATCCATAATTAATGGATCGATAAATTTTGAGACGATACATGAATGTAGACATGTCAAAACTTCTGTAAATGTAAAGAAATAAAAGGGGAAAATAAATAACAGTAGGAAGAAAAGGAGAAAAGAAGTGAGACAGATGGATAGAAAAAGAAAGTGAAAAAGATGGTATATATATATATATATATATATATATATATATATATATATATATAGAGAGAGAGAGAGAGAGAGAGAGAGAAACAGAAATAGTGAGAAGAATCGTGGTAATAGAAAATAGATAGCTAAGAGGCAGATGAGAAGCTAGGTACGAATATATTGAGATTGAGATTTACTAAGTGTAGGTGTGGCACAAGGCCAAATGTATGGAGCACACAGTACTCAATCGTAATTAATTTAGCGAGACAAGCTTAATAAGCATTATACAAAGTCGAAACACTCACGAATATATTCAGACAGATATGAAAAACTATGATAAGAGGAATGAAGGAAGGAAGGAAAGAAAGAAAGATGGAAGGAAATCAGGTGGGAAGAAATATATATATATATATATATATATATGTAAGCAAATATATGGATATAGATCCGACGTCGACTTTATATTAACATTAATACAGCATAATTGCATGTTAAAATTTTTGTTTGTTTTTTCTGTATTTTTTCTTCATATATATATATATATATATATATATATATATAGATATATATAGATATATAGACAGATATATATATATATATATATATATATATATATATATATATATATATATATATATATAGAGAGAGAGAGAGAGAGAGAGGGGGGGAGAGAGAGAGAGGGCAGATAGATAGAAAAGAAAAGAATAGACAAGACGGACAGACAGACAGATAAACAGGTAGAAAGAAAAGACCAACAGGAAGATACTAAATGCGCATTAATCGACATATAAATATTTTCCCTTTTGATTATGACAATAACAAACAGAAACTGATATCCATTAGTCGGCATTTGTCATCTGTTACCACCTTTTGGGTGATTCAATAAACCAATTTCTGAATTTTTATTTTCGTTCTGCAACACATGTGATCGACTTGCTTTAACAACTGACTTAATTATATGAAAAATGCAAATCAACAAAAAATCAAAGCAAGTAGGTATATTAACTTGACCACTCCAAGCTTGGCACTAATTATTTAATCCTGACAGATTTAATGCTTTTGGACGAAGGTTTTAGTGATTTATTGGGAAATGCAGGATTCAAAACGATAGTTATGTCATTAGTGCTAAGCGTTTTAGCTTAAGATGTCTCTAACTTTATTTCTGGTTTTCAAGATCGCCAAGCAGAAGAAATGCTTCTGATTTCATATCCGGATAAAGTAATGTTTCTTGTCTAACGTTTATGGAAAATAAAAAAATACTCAATGCAAATAAATATAAATTGGGTCGATAATGATCATAATATGTTAAGTATTAAGAAAACAGATTTAATTTCCAGGTAGAAAGCGGAAAAGCAGCTGCCATTCATTTACGTCTTTATTTGAAAACTCTCCACACCAAACAATTATTTATAATAAAGTGTCATTATTTACGTTATTTACATTCGGGTTAATGTCTTTATATTTATTGTTATTTTTATATTTTCGGCCTTATTTAGGGGTTTTTCCATTTGTGTAACCTTCAGTGAATCCTTTATTACTTCTACAGTGGTAGACTGTTCTTGTTCCATTATCCATATCTAGGGATATCTTGTCACGGACAGCAGAACGAGAACAATCTACTACAGTAGATTTAGTTAGAAAGAATAACAATGAAGACAGTAGATAATGATAGATAATGATAAATAATACTGATAATTAATAATGATAGATAATGATAAATTATAATGATAAATAATGATAACTCATTCCAGAATGTCATCAAAATGACAATATGTAGAAAGTTTCTTTGCCTATTACTAACTTGAAGTGAATTTTCTGCAATAAACTTTCTTAATCTATGACTAAAACTAATCTCCCAAGAGTGTTGTGCAACCTTCTGTTGCCTATAGCTAAGAATCTATATCATCAGTGGAGTCCCACCCCCCTACTACACTATGTACTTTAACGTTTTCTTATCAAATTGGTGACTGGGAGGTATAAATTTTCAAAATAAACACAGTTAACTTATCTGAATAATATACACTTTCTTAAAAAAAAAATTTTCATATTTACAGCAAAGGTTGGTTTAATTAGCTCCATAATTTCAGCAGAGGCAGACTAAAAAATTCAGCAAACATAGATTTAAATTTTTCAAAATTTTCAGCAAAGGTAGTTTTAAACCGTTTTATATTTTCAGTAAAGGTTGATTTGAAATGTTTCATATTTTCAGTAAAGTAGATGTACAAAGTTGTATATTTTCAGCAAAGATAAATTTTAAAAGTTTAATATTTTCAGCAAAGGTAGAAAAAACGTTTTATGATTTCAGAAAAGGTAGATTAAAAAAGTTTTATATTTTCATCAAAAAAGAAAAGGAAAGATAATTTATTTTCTGGTGTAGGGATTTTTAGAAATATGTGAAATATTCGGTGAGAGGCTGGAAACTCGATAATTTGACAAATGAACCGACTGATCAATCTTTAATGTCCCCTCCCCGGTTGTTTAGGGCTATGATTGCATTAAACCAACGGTTTTTTACCTTTTCTAGTCCTACGCTTCTTTTCAGATATTATTTTACGAAATGGCGCCCCCATGTTAACATTGCACTGGTAAACGGAGCATTTAATGCAACATAGTTCATTTGACGTGTTTACATTTTTGCTATAATATATTATCACCAATGACCGGAACAGTAAAACGGCAGTCACTGGGTTGGGCCGTAGAAATTGCGTAAATAAGAATGCAGAATGACAATCAGCCTAGAACAACATTGATTTCAAAACGGTAGGAAAGGCAACGGGGATCCACTTCTCTATCTTCCCCCAGAAGCCATGGCAATTCAAAAACACTAAAGAAAAAGGACCTCTGTGGAGAGCCAAGATTGTCTGAAGGAAGAAGCCATTAAACATGTTTATATTAGAAGGAAATCGCCGAATTCAAAACTATGGAGAAAGCAACAGAAAACCAATGTCATGCCAATTCACAGATGATAAAGAAAAGAAATCTTGAAGAGATAGGTCATTAAAATGATTTGGAATGTTGTTTCTAAAATTTTCTGTTGATATATCGCCCTTCAGATATTTTCTGGCAAAACTGATTAGAAAATTTATAAAAACAAATCCTTCGTTGGTTTGAACTCTTAATTCCTGGGGAAGAAAGGTGGGGAAGAGTAAAAAATATATATATATATATATATATATATATATATATATATATATATATATATATATATATATATATATATATAGAGAGAGAGAAAGAGAGAGAGAGAGAGAAAAAAGAAAATAAGAAAAAGTATAAATAGATGAAAAATAAAATTTGATTTAACAGAGTAGAGAGAAGTAAAAGATCTTTGAATGATAGAAAGAAGAGGAAATAAGGAAGAGAAAAGAACACATGAGAGAGAGGGAAAACAAACAATAAATAAATTATAGTAAATAGGCAAATAAGAAAAATGATAGAGAGGAAGAGAAAGAAATAAAGAAAAGAAAAGAGAGATAGAAAAAAAAACAAAAAAACAGAAAAGACAGGAAAGCGAGAGAAAAAGAAAGGAGAGAATGAGAAATTCGGATAAAAATACTCTGAAAAAAGTCATTATAAAAGACGCAATTTTAAAGTTACATAATACTCTGTGGATCTTTACACAGGAGCAGCTCTTGTAATTTTCTTCTTGACATTTCACAGGCTTCCTTTAGAATGTCATCATTTCAATATCCGGAAAATTTAGACCTTCGGCCAACTGACCAAAAGCCTAAGCGGTCATTGTCACACATTCCTATTCAGTGCGATCTGGTCTCAGCAGAGAAACAAAAAGAATGTAGTCGGGAAATCAATGATATTCACGGATTAAAATATGTAAAGTGCAAAACATTAGGAGATGGTTCCGCAAATAATGAGGCTGTGTCGGTGAAGAAGGCAACAAAATGGCGCAGATGATAAAAGAGCACTCACAGTCTTAGGTTCAGGATATTGAAAGAAGTAAATATTGATTCCACTATCTCGCTATAAATAAAAGTTCAAGGAGTTTTCTATCTCTGGTCTTGGTCGCTCATTCTCATCTGAAATCCAATTTACTTCTGATAACAAGAGAAACAAAAAATAAATAAGAGACAAATAAAAAAAATAATAAAAAAGAACAAATTCAGTCAAAGATGTAGCTAAATGGTGAGAGCAGAAAACACTTGATCTGAGGTTTATCCTCAAAACCGCTGTCTAAAATCAATGGTTAAAAATGACTGGGGATATTGGCTTATCTGGTTCCCTGGTAATTGTAAGTTCAATGCATGGATCGTGCAGAGCAGAAAAGCCATATACCCTGGTCCAGTGAAAGAAATGGACAAGCGACACAAAAACGAATAAACTGATACGAGTTATCTCCCCTAAGTAATGAAAACGAATGAGAACAATCTACCCTTAGTGTTCGGAACAACATTTTGAAATCGTTTTCAGCGAGTGAAGACCACAGTTCTTCGGACCTTGAAGACTGGCGCTACAGAATCACAAAGAAGTATATCAAATAACCACAACCACATCATTTGAGGACATCCAATAGCAACATTATCCAAAATGGATATCACATGTAACTCGAAAAGGAGATAACGGCATCACTACTTGAAATAAAAGATTAGGAAAGAGCCCGCACTGAAAAGAGCTATAAAAGCTACTGGACCTGAGAAATCTATTTTCATAAAATTTCGTAACAAAACTTAGACATGTTTATCGACTACGACTACAGACGTTTGAAGAAGTACATAACGGAGAATACAAACACCAAAACGATGTCAGTATAATTGTTAAGATGAAGATACTAATCCAGATGTAAATTTATTTAATACAAATGCATTTAATTATGATAATATCTTCCTACAAATATTCCAGCAAGAATAAATACAATGAATTCAAATATTAAATGTTTTTTGTTGAAGAAATAATTCTCTTAGTGCGCGTGAGTGAATTTGAAAATTGTCGAAAAAAAAATGGTTTCAACTTTATTTTGACTGACCACTTTTATGAGAGGGTAATATGTTCGTTGGCACCGGTTCATTCGCCAGCCAATTATTGCCATTCATTATCTATTATTATTAAGGCGTTATCGGTTTCGTGCACTTGCCACCTAAGATCAGGAATCTGATAGAACGCCAAGGCCTTTTTATTCGAGTGGTAGTGGATGATTTTACAAGTAATATTATTGCATTAAAAACAAGATAAATAGTATCAATTGATTTCAACTGACTTTGTTTAAGTTCGGTGCCATAATTTCCCATGTTGCCTTTAAAAGAAGAATTCAACTCCAAACATTTATTTTAAAGTACTCTGAAATGATTATATGAAATGTTAATTACTAATGCCGTAAACAAAACTATACTACAAAGCAGTTTTGAGCTCGTTGGTCGGTCGAGAATAAGCCAACTTATAAATAGACTACGTAGTTTATGTTTTTAAGAAGATATACACATTACATGCAGATTGTATTAAAAGAACCAAAAAAGGCATTGATTGATTGATTGGTCAATTGGTTCATGTGTAGAAGTATCAGACAAGCGGGAATTAAAATTAACCTTTAAAGATCTATTTAGGTGTGTATAAACTATCTTATAGACAGATGGATGTGAACAGACTAAGATAGATAGATAGATAGATAGATAGATAGATAGATAGATAGATAGATAGATAGATAGATAGATAGCGAAAATACATAGATATGAACAGATTAAAATACAGATATGAACAGACTGAAATAGATCGATCGATCGGTGGATAGATAGACAGACAGGCAGATAGATAGATAGATAGATAGATGGATATGAATAGGCTAATATAGATATGAACAGATTAAAACAGCTAGCGAGCTAGTTAGATATGAATGGATTAAAATAGATAGATTAAATATGAATAGATATATAAATAAATATGAAGAGATAGATAAAAGAAATATATTGATACATATGTGGAGAATTGTTGTGGCGTGATTTCACAGTGGAGGCTTGTATTTGTACTAAGTCGGTCCTAAAATAGGTTCGACGTACAAAACGTTAAGAACTTCATATAATAGGTATAACGCAGAGTAATCTAGTATTTGACTAACTGTCGTCCGACATCGACTGACTGACCGACGATATTCAGTCCCCCCCCCCACGAGGGCGTCATGTGGCACAAGGCCTTTTTAGCGTGGGATCTCCGAGCCCCTGGTTTCATGCCTTTTTCTTTTCCTTTTCGCTTTATATTACCGAACCTAAACTGGAATTTGCCATTTAACCTTTTCCCGTCTCAAAAAAACAACTAACCATTTATTTACTTTTATTACTTTACTTATATTATGAATACGACTCCTAATAACTTTTGATTCTGGCAGTTGTTGTGGCTTGAAGGGAGTCCAAATGAATGTTAATCTGGAAAAAGTATTTCACGCCCCAGGCCAAATTTTTCATGTTGTTTACAAGCGGGCCACTCATTACAAGTAGTCCCCCACCCCACTATATATAGATATAGATATGTGTGTTTGTGCAACTTTTATATTATATCATAAAGAAGTAATTTATACAAAGAATTAATTAGCAATGTTAATGAGATTAAAGGCGAAATCACTTCACTAACAAGACTTAATGAGACATTAACTTACTATCAATTTCTTGAATAATACGATCCTTATGTTTTAGTTGTTGGATGTTTGAGTTGTTGTCAGATGGAATTGACAAGCCTAGTACTTTCAACAATTTTCAACAATGGAGAAAAAAAATGCGCCTTGAAGATGACAATATGAAATTGTTGAAAGTAATAGGCTATACAACAACTCAAATATAAGGATCGTATCATTCATGGAATTGATAGTAAGTTAATGTCTCATTAAGTCTTGTTAGCGAAGTGATTTCGCCTTTAATCTCATTAACATTGCTAATTAATTCTTTGTATGAATTACTTCTTTATGGTATATATATATATATATATATATATATATATATATATCGGAGCTACATAATTTTTATGAACAAAAATGCATACTAGAAAAGATAAATTTAACTATTTTTAAGGTGGGGTTATAATGCAATTAATGTATACCATTCAGAAAAGAGAAAGAAAAAAGTTTAACCTTTTAAAAATGTTTCCTATAATCTATATAATACAAAGCGCAAGATGTAAACTCAAATTTTGAATATTTCTGGTAACATCAAGGTAGATAACTCTGTAAATCTTCAGCAGCAATTTAAAAATCACCTTTAACAATAATAATAAAAAAAAATTACAAAAGATCCAAAGAGGTTAAATACGACAGGCTTCCGGCCCCTATACTATATTTAGTGACAATTTTGCTTAATTTTATTTTTTTTTTTTCTATATATAATGATCCACTCGGTGTTCATTCGACTACAGGCAAGACCAAGCAGAACTTAATTACAATTGTCATATTTCGTAATCCTTTTATCGAAAGGATTTTACTATAAAAGGAAAATGACACATTGATTTTTATTCCAGTAATCTGTTTAATCAGTTTCATTTCATTGCAAAAAGCGTGTATAGAGATTTAATTATTTTTTGAACATCTTTCCTTAACACGCGAGATTTAATCTCCTCTTTGTTGTAACTAGCCATATACTGTGTACTTTGAACAAATATTAATTCAGCTGGACCCTTGAGTTTTCATAGCCGTGATAGGATTTAGGTTTTATTAACAGCATTCTATATTACCCACGGTGCGGTGTCACTATAGTAACACGTTATCCAGGCTGATATCAGAGAAGGAACCAATCATCTGAGGTTTATCACATTCCACCTCGGGCAAAACTAATTAATCAAATATAACCAGATATTTTGATTTTACATTTAATCAAATAGAATTACTTGCAGATAACTTGGATGTTTGAATGCACAATTCCTCATCAGTGAATTCAGTTTGAACTTGGTTACATATTAAAAAACAAAGTAAACACCAGTAAGAGTTTCTACGGGAAACGTAATCCATTTGATGACATTGTAAACTTCCATAACATTTATAAGAATTTTGGAGTAACTTAGATTGGAATCTAAAGAGTTACTTAATCTTGGAAAGCGTACAGGCACACCCACCCACACGCACACACACCGATGTTAAGCAACGTTGAGTCTGGCCAGTTCTTAGATGGGTGACCGCTTGGGAATACAAGGTGCTGTAAGATTGGATGTGTGGATAGTGTAATGGATAACAGCTCGGAATTCGAAGAGCCGAGTTCCACTTCCAGTCAGGTTCATTATATTCACCAAATATCTTTGGGAAAGGTACGAATCCACCTGTTCAACTCCCAGCTATGGGTCAAATAGTAGGACTTGTATCACCAAATCATTATTATCTATAAAAAAAAATTCTTATAATCTTGAAATATTTTTAGGCTTTAAATAAATTGCAAATAGTTGATAATCAATCTAACACACAGGCATGCACGTGCACACACACACATACACACAGACAGACAGACACACACACACACAGAGACACACACGCGCACACACACGCGCGCACACACACACACACGTACATTACATATAACAGAAGGTCGGACTTTTAGACAGTCTTTTGAGAGAGATTTTCTTTATTTTATTAAATTCTCTCTAAAAAAAAAAAAAACCAAGGCCGGTATAATTAATTATAGCTAATGATCGGAAGCTCACGTAGGATTGAAATAAAGTTCAAATATATACATATACTATTCCAGGATCATTTTTCAACTTATTCGAGATAATCTACTCCCTCTCTAACCTTCCAACTTTATCTCCTGGAGTAACAGGATGTCTCACAGATTTCACGTACGATTTCATTTTCAAGTCTTATTTTTCACTGCTCTTTGGACTGTCCTAGCTGAAACTCCTCTCTTGCGTGTCAAACGTCTTATGGATTGAGTTGGATCTTTTCTAATTGATCTCTTTAGTTCTAAGTTGAAATGATGATGCCTCTTCCTGTTGTAACTTCCTGATCTGGTTTTCCTTTCTTCTATTCCAAATTTTTTTAAAGTTATTCTATTGATGGTTCTTGAATGGACTTTGAAGATGTAAGCCAGAGTAAGAATGTTGAAACCATTACTGAAAGCCGGAATGATCTTTTTCCTCTTACCATTGCTCGTCTCGGAAGACACTGGGTCTGACACAAAACGATTTTAACAAGTTCTCTTTCTAGCTGAATAACTGAAGTGATTCTTACGACAAATGATATCAAGATGCTTAAACTTCTTATCGGAAAACCAGGAAAAAAGAAAATCAATTAGTTTAGTGTTTTTTTTTTTTTTAGCTATTAAACATTTTGTGGAATGGACAATTATGGACATGATTTGGGCAATTTTGCTGTTACATCCGGTATATATAACGAATTAAGCGATTTATTTTTAATCCGATATTTTCGTTACTTCAAATTTCATTTTTAGCAGATAACCGTTTATGAGTAGACGCCCTATTTTTTTTAAACATTTTTTTGCCTTCATTCAATTCCCCGTCTAGAAACTGCTTAGGGATCCTATCATCTTTCATTCTGACCAGATGACCACTCCATCGCAACCGGTGCTGAAATACCAGAGACTCTATACTGGTAGACTGACTGCATTAGAGATTATCAAGGTCACTTATATATATATATATATATATATATATATATATATATATATATATATATATATATATATATTTAAAAAAAACAGGAGGTCAATTAAAGTTAAAAAAGCTCTACATTTTATTTTTATTTTTACTTATTTTCTTTCTCACGTGTATTGAGCACCTTTTAATACTACTGTTCGCTGGTCTGATTCAGCTCTGAGCATTAACCTATATATATATATATATATATATATATATATATATATATATATATATATATATATATATAAATTAATTGATTTAAAATATGTTTTTTCGCTACACAGTCTAACCATGTTTCAAAATGGAAGCTAAAAGCCACGAATTTAATTTTGTGATTAAATTAAAGACATTAGTTCCATTTCATCCTCAAGCGAATTTTGGAGTAACTTTTTAAAATTACTGGGTTTTAAATACACAGCTAAAACAAAATTCATGTTTCCAAGGTTACAGATAAATCTTTCTTTCTTTTTTATATATATATATATATATATATATATATATATATATATATATATATATATATATATATATATATATATATATGTGTGTGTGTGTGTTTGTGTGCATATATAGATGCGCGTCGTTTAGGTGTAAGTAAACATAGGTTTGAGATGGAAATCTATTTAAATGTTCCCTTCTTTTGGAAGGCTGTCAGAGAAATTCAACAAAATAATTATTCTTCAACTTTTAATAATAAATTAGTATGTACTTATGTCAGTGTGTAAGTTACATGATCGTTAAAGAAAATATCGCCATTTTTCCTTCATTGATGCCACTGAAATGAGTCTTTTTCCAACGATTTATCACTGTGAACATTCCTTCATTTACTCAATTGAGATAATCTGGTATTTGGTGCGTATGAAATTTACCGATTATTTTCTTGGGTTCAAAGTGTATAAATGTATGTATGAGTTTAACTTCATCTTATCTCGCAAGCGTTATAATTTACCGACCCTGGATATACCATATCTTTCGATATCGAAGACGCTGTTTTTTTTTCTCTCCTTGAAATGAACCTTGAAAAATTCTACTGCTTCTTTAAATTTGAATTGTTAATTATAGAGGAAATGCTAAGTTTTTGTTAAAGGAAATTTAAATGAAAATCTAGGGTTGACTGGAAAAAACACGCTCGCGTATGTGTATATATTGTGTATGTGTGCGTTTTGTGTGTGTGTGTTCTTTTTTTTAAAATAACGACAAAACGTGAAAGAGAGAAAATGATTTTCAGAGATAGGATACTGATTTGTTGCAATCCGAGCTCTCATTTCAAAATAAAGAAGCAATCAATCAAAAAGGCAACTTATTCAGGCGATAAAAAAGTTTATTGATTTTCGCACTTTATAGCCTCGTCCTCTTTTCTACTGTTTATCACAGTTTGCTCCCACATGTAATTTTATACTCCCTCTTTCTCAGTCTCTTCTTGTACGCATTCCTAATGAAAGAGCAACGCCTAAATCTTTGATTTTGCATCGATTTCAAATTTTCCCACCACTAAAAATCATAATTAAAAAAGGGGTAAATGAGTCAGTGAAAAACTTCTAAGTTTTATAACTGCAATTAAATGAAAGATATTTACATTATAATTTTGCACAATTTTCCGTTATTAACAAATGATAATTGCAGAACTGATAATTTGAATGTGGTATTTAGCAATAAGAAAGATATTTAGGGTTGATTTTGTAGTCTGCGGACAAAAAGCACTCTCATCTTTGGTTTACAAACTAAATCTAAAAAAACGAAGTCTTTCCCGTATGCAAATACTCCACAACTGATAAGACGAACCATAAAATTACCTAGGTATTTTTGGAAAAATATACTTGAATATTTAATAGTTTACTGTAACAGGAAGTCTAAGTCGCCGATTCTATTGTGTTATTTTCCTTTCTGTCATAAGAAATTATCACATTTTGGGCCGATTATTAAATTTTTGTGGTTATTATTAGTTATATTTTCAATAGTTTAGCACAATGTAACCATAGCGAAGCATATATTGTGCAGCGAAGGAAAGAATCGTTCGTATTGACTTGATGATACCGACTACGGTCGATTACATTTTTTATACCTATTCACTTCAAAAGCAACTCGTACTTGCCACAAGCCACAAGGCGTCTCAACATATCTCAATGTATTTAAATCCTAGCTGATAAAGGATTTAGAAAAATTTTCAGATCTTAAGTCTATATTTTATTACGTAATTTATAAGCGTCAAATTTTCGCTACTGATGCAATCATAATATTATCACTGATTTTGTTTTAATTGGTATCCTCAATTAATGTAAAGGGATTACGACTACATCACGTTGAAACATCCGTTCTCGTACGAACACTGAACTGAAGCAACGTCGAGCCTGGCCAGTACCTAGATGGGTGAACGCTTGGTGTAACGGATAATGGCTCGGAAGTGTTAATCGGCTCTCCGATTAACACTTCTCGTTGGGTTCGCTATATTCACTTACGCGCAAATACCCTTGGGAAAGTTATGAATTCACTTTATCTCCCCCAAACTATAGGTTAATGAGTAATAATTGTATCACTAAACCATTATTATCCCTCCCCCCAAATTCTTACAATCTAAAAATATTTTCTGGCTTTAAATAATTTGCAAAAGGTTGATAAGCCGTAAAAAATTAATCAATGTAAATTAAAAAAATTAGCATATAAAAGAAAAAAAAAAGAAAGATCACTTACTTGATTCTGGTTTTAAATAATCTGCAAAGAAAAATATTGATCACTGCCTTGATTCTGGAAGACATTAATGCTGAAAGTCATTTGCATAGGTCATCGTTGATTTCTTGTACCCAAATTGTTATTATAACTTGTTTCGAAGGATTTCTTCTGATTTTTGATCGTGCAAAATCTTCATTTTTATATTTTTCAGTTTGCTTATAATTCCAAGAGCTCGATACCATGACCTAGAGATCATTTTTAAAACTTTTAGCGCTGTTATCATTCATGTCGAGAAGAAACAGCGCAATTTTAGGCAAATTGGCGTTTTGTGCCAACCTGCACTTATTTTGTGCTATACGTGTGTATGTCTCCTCGTGTAAATTCTTTAATTGGCAAAATTCTATAAGTTGTTGATTTATTTGGAATTGATTTACCCCTGCTTTCATTATTTGGAGAATTCTTCGATTTATACACTGGGATATTTTTTTTGCAAGTTAAATTAATAAATAACGATGTTTCTAATTATTACGTATCAATTAATAGATTTTGATTAGGTTAGAAATTACAATTTTCTGTTAGATAATTTATGCAAAAAACACTTGAGTGGAAATATCAGCTCTCCATACACTATTCACCTTTTACTGTCCTGACAGCTAATGCATTCTATATCTATCTATCTATCTATCTATCTATCTATCTATCTATCTATCTATCTATCTATCTATATACCCAAATATAAGATTGGTGCAGGCGGAATAAATTCCAATAACCAAAAATACTATTCTTAAAAGAGTGCTCAATACAGTAGAGCAAATATTATTTATTCAAAATTTTTAACATAAACATGTTATAAAACCACTACAAAAATAGCCATTTTGTTTCAAGACTTCTGTTTATGTTATGATTTTTGAATAAATAATTATAAGTGAACATTGAAGTCAACACACCGAAGCGACAGACTGTTTCATGCAAAACGCAATCGTCAGGCCACATGCGTTGTGTTTTTCTCGATTATTTATATATACGGATCAGTATTGCATTGGATGTAGTCTATTGCATTGTGGGGAGTCTATTTTAAGGGTTATTTTGGCTGGAGTGTTTTTTTTATTTTGTTTATTATTTACTTTATTTATTTGGATTAATTTATTTTACTTGTTTTTGATTATTTATTTTTTTCGGTTTTTGATTTTTAAGGTAGTAAAAATTTTTCGTGTCTGCATTTAAATTAATCACTGACCTTCCTGTAACCACAGTTTCTAACAAGATGGTTTCTTGAGACCATCTTAGTAAAAACCGTGGTTGCAGGAAGGTTAATATTTCAGATATTTTATATCTTATCTATATATATTGCGTGTGTACGTATATATATATATATATATATATATATATATATATATATATATATATATATATATATATATATATATATATATATAGTACAGGTAATCGATCCGTTGCTATATAATCCGGGTGGATCCTAGTGATATTAATTATTAAAACTGATCCACAGAGAGCTCGATGTTTTTTTTTATTTTAACAGAGCATATGTATTATTTTTTACCGCAAAAAAAAAACAACAACAACAAAAAGCAAACAAATATTACCTCAACATAGAGGTCATCTATTTCAAGTTATTCTGTACACGGCTATCATCAGCCCCTAAGTGTCTGTCTCGGCGCATTGTTTTAAATTTATTTTCAATGTCAGTACTTCTCTGGATTGGAGTTTATTTATGTCCAGAACTTGTTTTTTTTTTGTGGTTTCATATCAGTTGCTAGTATGTGGTGTTTCTTATAAGAGCCCCGGAGTGTGTTTTTCTGGGATTCACAGTAAATAGTTTTTGTACTACAGGTGTGCAATATTATTAATAAGCGATGAGGGATTTAAAATTAAACTCGTTAAGACTAATATAAATTAGTTGAGTTATAGATTTATAGATTGTGAGTAATACCAGAGCACCCAATGGAATAAATTATGCTATCCAACGCACTTATATGCGTACATATCTTCAAACATACATATATGCACATTTACATGTTCATATATATATGCTACTATACGTACACATACACCCCCACATATATGCACATGTATTCTTATGTAATTTGTAATTTATTTTTATGTCTACATTTCGTAATTAGTTCTCTCTGTTGATTTAATAGTTTGCATTGATCTTTATATTTTATTACCCTGAATTTTACTTCTGAACATAGCTTGCACCTATTCCTAAAACTATTGGGGGTGTTCGCTCAACCTAGAATTTTCCAAATTATTTGAGGATTCAGACCCTTTTCCTTCAATTCCCAAAATTTTTTGAAAGGGCTGTTTGGTGTTTTAATTTTGGATTGGTGAATGAATGTTTATGTGTATTGATCCTCTTTTTAAATTCTGCAGAAATATCAATGTGAATATTATGGTTTGACGTATTTTCTTTAGGGGTAATGGTTGCCTGGTATACTACTCTAGTGGATCTGCATTTGCCTTCTACTGGGCAGTTTTCCTTAATTCTACAGTTACAGGGGGGTTCCATGTTAGATTTAGTTTTAGTTTTCCTAATTTAAAATGTAATTGCTATGGGAATGAATAATTTGGTACATATTATCAGTGCAGATGTAGCTAATTTTGACTGATTTGCTGTTGAATATCTTATTTAGAGTTTTTTTTGGTTGAAGTGTAATGTATATATATATATATATATATATATATATGTGTGTGTGTGTGTGTTTGTGTGTGTGTGTGTAATTTTTTATTTTTTTCTTGAGAATGTTTTGGTCTAATAGTCATCTACTTAGGAACAAATTATTGATTAGAAATCACTATTTTTGATTGTGTTCATGCTTTACTATTATTTCCTTTAAATATTTTCTCACGCGTCGCCTTTAAATAGAATCGAAGTTTTTTTGCCCGCGTTGTAAACAGACGAGCTTTCAAGAATTTTCAAACTGAAAAAATCAATCAAAAGTTTCACATACAGAGAGGCAAACACTTATGCATATTTTGGGGCGACGAAAGTGAGAAAGAAAGAGGGGTATAGAGAAAGAGAGAGCGAATGAGAGAGAGGGATATGGAGAAAGTGAGAGCGAGAGAGAAAGAACAAGATAGAAAGACATGGGGAGTGGGGTATGAAGAAAGAGAAATATTGTGTGAGAAAATAGAAGAAAATAAGGAGATACAGGGAGAAGTTGAGAAAGAGGTAAGGGATAATAAGAGAGAGGTGAATAATTGTAAAGACATGCCTTCTCTTTTATAATAAATAAAGTGAAGTCCAGAATAATCATGCGGATGAAAAATTTGCAACTTTTGAAATAAACCTTGTGATTCCTAGAACAAAATAATCTTGCCACAGAGAAAATTATTTCTGACATAAGCGGACAGTATCAAATAAACTAGATACCGGAAATTGAAAGAGATAATTTAATCGTACCGGAACTTGTATTTTCTACCCAAGAGAAATGGTGTTCTTGCATGAGTGTCGGCTCAAATAAACATTCCATGGAACTAAATAACTGTGCCGTGGATTACAATTACTTGATATGCAATAAGCGTTCTGTACCAAATTACAGTTGTACCAGGTTGGGGAAATAAATGAAATAATTTAATCCTGCCGGCACTTGTATTTGGTACACACGATCAAGTTTAATAAACTGGCACAAAATAATCGTGCCGTAGAAAAATATTTGAAAAATAAAAAAAACGTGCGTATTGTTGACTTCACTGTTCACTTTTATATTTACATGCGCTCTGTCTCTGATATTGAGCACTTTATCCCATAAATATAACACACCTTAAGACTATATTTCTTCCTATACATATATATATATCCTATTAAGACGAATACCTTCCACCCTCCCCTGACCACTGTCTTGTGCCTTTCGTCTGACTGAAACATTGAAATGGATAAATTCTGTATTAGTTTTTCGACGTTTTTTTCTTTTTGTTTTTTTCTAGCTGTCACAGTTAAATTTCTAATCCCGATACGTACTCAATTTATACCGGAGTTGAATAAGTCTGACGAATTTTGAATTTCGTCGGTTGAAATAAGCTTATTCCCCTTAAGAGGTGATTTTGCATTTCATTGGGTACTAATTATATATATATATATATATATATATATATATATATATATATATATATATATATATATATTGATGCATGTTTCATTAAATAATATAAGCAACGACAAACTCATGTAAACGAGACGCGGAAGCGAAAATCGCATCGCTGCTCGTGACGTCGCACATAACCACGCGAGAGTGAAAACGAAAAGTACTTAAGTATGGGAAGCCGTTGGTATAAACCAATGCCTTCTGTTATTAATTATAGGCATTTAAGAATATTTGTGGAGATTTCGTAGTTTATTTTGTTCAGGTTAGGTTTCAATTGTTTTATGTATATAGCTTTAAGAATTTGAAGAGTTTGTTTGTGCTTTGAAATTTTTCATGCAACAAAAACAGGCTATTATTATTGTTTCGCCCGTGTATTGTTTGATATATTGAAATGTAATTGTCATCTTTTATAATGGCTTATATAAGCCGAAAGCTTAGATAGGATTAAAAATATGTAACAATATGGTGATTTCCTTTCGTCTTTCTTTGATAATGTTACTAAGCTTATCAGACAATATGAAAGGAACTCACTTAAATTAAATAGACAAAACTTGTCTATATTATTTAATGAAACATGCATCAATGAAAAATTGCTGCCTAAATATACACAATATATATATATATATATATATATATATATATATATATATATATATATATATATATATATGTATATGTGTGTGTATGTGCAGTTTAAACATTGACTCAAAACGTCACTCTTGTTTTGTATTCTACATGTACAAAGTTAAAATTGGGATGATGGTTTATTTCATTATCGATTCTCATTTCATTTTTCGCCTCTAACAACTCCCATCTTTCTATTTCGTCTTTATTCGTTCTTGATTAATTCTGTTTTGCACAAATCTGTATATCGACATAAAAATTAATGCTGTTGCCTAATTAGGCGAATTTTCCATCGATTTGCTTTTGAGAGTTCAGACTGCGCAATTTTGAAAACGTTTTTAATATCGTTATCAAAAATATTCAGTGTACGTACATACATTCATTTAGATATACACACGTACACAAACATATATATTTCTTATTGCTTTAAACGTTATAT
This sequence comes from Acanthosepion pharaonis, assembly GCA_903632075.3. Lineage (NCBI taxonomy): Eukaryota > Metazoa > Mollusca > Cephalopoda > Sepiida > Sepiidae > Acanthosepion > Acanthosepion pharaonis. The sequence continues at coordinate 726,679 of CAHIKZ030004332.1, read as the reverse complement.
TTTAGTGGATACACGTGTCTGAATAGACGCCTTGTTTTTGTAAACAGTGTAAATTACATGTACCTTTCGGCTACAGAGAATTTCAACTGACCGGACTTAGGCGAAAGCAAAGGGCGAAGTAGATTTGTAACTTGCCAAAGGTCACATTTTCTTTAGTAATATTTTCGAATACACAGGCCGGTAGATGTAATTCACGCGGTTAAAAAAAACAAAAAAACAAAAACAACAACAAAACCATGGTATCTATTTAAACACGTGTATGCATTAAATATAACCTTTAAAATAATAGGAAATTATGTCGGACCAAAAATAAGATCCATTAATTCCTAGGAAATGTAATTCGACATATGTATTGTATATTTGATTGAAGACCAATGAAATATGTCCTTTGGGTGTTTTATTTAATTTTGTTATACTTTTTTGAACTAATGTTCATCCAAAGTCATTAAAGATATAGTGTTACTGTGTGGCGTTGTATGAGCATATGTTACTTATTTCTTATTTTCTTACAATGTCCTTTTTTTTTCTTTACTGATGATTTAAAATTAGAGACGTATTTTCCAATATTTCTCCAAGGATATGCAACCATTTTCCCATCTCCTGGGAGTAAAGTTGGTTTCCAAAGGCTCAGGTGTTTGTTTTCATCGGCGTCTTATTTTTCCAGATTTAGTTTCATATTTAAAATTTTAATCTCGTATCATGTCACGTGCCATGAAGTAATAGTTATTCACGATCACGAATCCCGTGGCCCCTGGAGGTCGTAGGGGCACCACACGTACTACAGCCGCAGAAGTACTGGTGTGTCTTGGGAAAAATAACCTGACAGAAATCAGCCCTCTTTTTTCCTTCTCCTAGACTGGTTGCCAACCAAGGCTATAAAACTCAGTCTGTCCTATTTACTCACAGCTGGGAGCGGATGGAGCAAACAACCTTCCTCTAGTTTTGAATTCAGAGTTGTCCATTTCTTAGACTGCTACCCAAGGCTATAGGACTCAGTCTATCCTGATTTAGTTGCAAATAAATCAAATAACTTATAATAAATACAATACATTCAACATGGGAACCATTATTTTCAAGATCTTTTAAGAACAACTAAAAAAGCATTTAAATGTATTTTAACATAGAAAAATCAGAATTAGCAATGTCATGAAACGGTTTGAAGATAGGATGCTGAAAAATAGAACTCATAATATGACGTCACTTTGTTGTATACGTCAGAACAATGGACCGCTTGCCGAACTCACAAGAGCAAATTGGAACGTATAACTATGGTCGTTCCATGTCATGTTAGAAGGCTTACTTGTTCCAATGATCCCAAGATCGAATCCGTCTGGAGTTCCAATTCCTGTAGGACCAACAAGTTCTGAACACGACCAACCCGCGAAGACCCAACGCCGGAAATACACGATCTCTAAGGCCAAACCGGTAGTAGAGGGCGGCGTTAATAGGATAGGTGTAACCAAGGCGGACCTTGATAGATCAAACATCCGACAGTCCGATGCAACCAGGTTTGTCAGATCTCGACTGTCTCCCCTTTGAACCGCAGTAAGGCGCTTTTGGGCAAGTGTCTCATCCACGCGCGCCTCGTCAAACACTTTTTTTTTCACAGCTTAACCGCCACTAGGGATAGGGAAAGAGAAAATGACGATCTGTTCTCCAGAGACCAGTAATAATATATA
>CAHIKZ030004332.1:680000-722500 GCA_903632075.3 Acanthosepion pharaonis | reverse complement strand
AAAGGTTCCTCTCGTTCGATGCACAGAATAAGAAAGATACTTTCTGTATATAACATTTGCCTTGTTGCTCCAGCGAGAGTATAGGACAGGTTACATTTACCGTTTCACTTTTTTTTATGCCCACTGGCCTTTTTTCTCTTTATTATCAGCACCGGTAGTATTCATCTTTTTAAGACTCGATAGCACCGAATAAGACAACAGTATTCGATTCAACATAAAATCAGCTCGATTTTAACTCGCAGCGTATAGTTTACTTGATTGCAACATTGTCTATTCCTCGCCGTTGATAAATATCGAATGCCTATTTTTAATCATGACGAAACTTACTGTAAACGTTTCTCGTTGACTTTTTAGCATATGAACAAAATATTGACTTATATTCTAGTATTCCCCTAAGTAAGGAGTAATTATTTCGTGTTTAAGAAAAATTACTCTAACATAAATGCTTTAATATCAAAAACTTCGATTTTTTAAATACTTTTATTCGATGATTGCATAACTCACAATTATTCATTGGATGGTTCATAATTGGATGATTCATTGAAAAGTGGTCAATTAACAATATGAAACATACAGGGCAAATTTCTGATCAATTTCGCCCTTAGTTCTTTTGGAATTGAAAAAGTGTAAAAAAATATGTAGTTAATAACTCCACATAATATAAAATGAAATATTTATCCATATATTCTATATGCCATGTTCCTTCAGTACGTACACAATCATGGCTCTCCACAACTGCCTATCCTAAAATAAGTATCTATCACATATGAAATCAAAAAGAAAAGAAAAAACAATAAGATAGAAATATTTCGGAACTTGTCGGTTATCCGTCGCTATTTTTTATATTAATTTTCCAACTTTTTCATAAAAGCAAATATAAACTACAAGAAGACAGAATGCATGGTCATCAGTAAAAGAATAAACCCAAAATGCGATTTACAGGTCAGGGACACTAAAATCAAACAGATGCGGAAATTTAAATATCTGGGAAGTGCTTTGACAGAGGACGGCAAGTGCGACGCTGAGATCCGAAGACGTATTGCGATGGCTAAAAACGGATCCCAAAAGTTAGGCAGAGTATTACGAGACAGGAGGATTTCTTTGGTAACAAAGAAAAGAATATTGAGCTGCTACGTGATATTTATCTTCCTTTACGGCAGCGAATGTTGGATGGTCTCCTCAAAGATGAAGAAGAGATTCGAGGCAGCGGAGGTATGCAGACAAAGAGGAAGCTTATACTTAACATCAGGAAGAAGCAGCTGAAATCTCTGGGACACGTAATGAGAAAGGACGGCTTGTAGAATCTGATACTCACAGGTCAAATAGAGGGAAAGAGAGACAAGGGAAAGCAACACATGACATAACTAGCAGACTTAAGCAAGTGGATGACAGAACACGATCTTGGGGGAAGTAGTAGAGGGACAAAACTTATTGAGAGCTACAATGGGTAGTGGGAAGTGGAGAGCCATGATCGACTACGTCCTGATGGGACACGGCATATAAAAAGGAAAAGAATAATATACTATCTCAAAGATTCATTTAGCACTCTGAAAAGAAAAAAAGGAAACAATTAACGAAAAAAAATTATCAACCGTTTTAATTAGCACATATAACTTTATAAAAGATCACTAATACGTAGATTAAAAAGTGGCAACCCACAAGTACCAATATTTCTTTTATTATGAGCTCAAGGAATAAGTAAACATTGTCTGGAACATGGAACCACCCACAGAAGCAATGAGAACCAGACATTTTGCTGCAGGTTCTCATTTGAACATGCTTGTCCGTGAATGACAGAGATTTCCCAAGAACAATGAATTATCTCTTTATTTTCTCACTGATTGACAGAAGTTGTAATAAAATAGATAATGAAGTTTTTTTTTAATCATTTACTGTTGCATATATATTTCGACATCATACTTTTGCTGCATTTTTAGAGCTGTCTATGTCGCCAAAATTACTTTCCTTACTCACTAACACGGAAAGCTTTTAAAACCGCAGTTTACTAAATGTCTATTAAATAGGAATGACTTATCTTTTTGTAATACGTGTAAATACTTCTTTTTCACTAAGAGAAGAAAAGTACCTAGATATTTCTCTGATGTATTCATTGCCATTGTACGACTTAACAGAGTCAATCTTATTTTCTCTCTTATATGCTGTCTTTATCTGAAATGTCTTTTTGTTTTGGCACAGGGGACAACCAGATTTCACCAGAATGAACCAGATATTTGTTGATGAATTTGTTGATGCCTGTGACTGTAATAACAAGATATTTTGCTTAATAAAACACGTTTTCTTTACAGAGTTATTCTCACTCGGTTCTCGTATATCACTATATATTCGCATATCATTCATTCATTCATTCATTCATTCATTCATTAGCTGGTGTTTTCGCTTTTAGCAGATTGCGAACAATTTTTTTCCCCGCCATTTATTACGATCTTAAATGAGCGTATTTTTTTACATCTATCATATTGCAATTGTGTGAATACAGTAATATGTCATTCCTCTACGTCTGTTTTTACAACCAACATATCAACAAGAAACAATGCGGCAGGTAGTACTAGTTTATATAGTACCAATAGCACTCGAAGCATGACCTGACATAAATTCACATAACGTATGTATATAAATATATATATATATATATATATATATATATATATATATATATATATATATATATATATATATATATATATATATAAATATATATATATATATATATATAATGGGTGGGTGTTATATTAGCCATTCGACATTTGACATAGCCTGTAGTACTTTCGGCTGAAATTTATAAAGTCTTTTTATTAAAACAATTAGGCTTCTCAAGTCCAGTAGCTGTTATCGCTCTTTCTATTATTGATGGGGGCTCCTTCCTAACCTTTTGCTTGACGTCGTGTGGAATGTCAACATTGGGATGATGTAATTATTTCTATTTTAGTTGTTGCTGCTATTGAATGTTCTCAAGCATTATTTTTTTTTTTTTTTTATTATATATATATATATATATATATATATATATATATATATATATATATATATATATATATATATATGTATAATGTAAATTAAAAAGTTAAACTTTTGTCAAAAAACAATATTTGTCAAAACGGTTAAATTAATGAAAAAAATGTAAATCAATGTAAGACATAAAACATTTAGAAAGCCAACCTTCCTGCTACGGCAGTTTCTACCAATTAGGTATCGTAAGCTAGTAAAACTGAATTTTCTATCCCCAAATACTCTCATGTAGATAAACATGTCGCCGATAAAGTAGAAAAGAAAAGAAGAGGGACAAAAATTAACATATTTTATATAAATATACCTACCTGGGTTTATAGTTTGCTAGGAGGAATTTTCTAGCATGTTTGCACGCCGTCATCACCTCCAATCTTTTATTTAGCAGCTGATGTTCAGGATATTGCATTATTGTCATTTTCTCCTCTTGGCATAATTTACACATTTTATTCCCGATACTAATTTAGTATGTGATATCCATTTTAGCAGCTGCTACTTTTGAAAGTCCTCATGTGATGTGGTTTCTCTTATTTGGTACAATTCTTTGCTTGTGATTCTGTAGCGCCAGTCCACAAGATTCGAAGTAGTATGATATTCTCCAAGACCCAATGGTGTGTTCTAAAACATTGAGGATAAACTCGAGCTACTTACACAGTGTGAAAGCACAAGAATAAAAAAAAGATCGATACATTATATCAGAACGATAGACAAAAATTAAACTATTAACGCCTGCACTTTGTAAATTTGATTCTTCAATTAACCATTTTTTATATCCTTTGATATGTCTCTGTTTTGTCAGAGATGAAAGTGACGTTCAGTAAATTGACGAAAATAAGAGACATAAACGAATGCCGAAAAAAAAAAGGCAAATAAATAAAAGAAAATATTCATAAGTTAGCATCAACAATAAATCGAAAAAATAATTTGGCTATAGATTTATATATGCATTATATATAAAATTGTTTAGTTAAACCACGCATATCGTCCAGAAACACACATATACTGAATAAGAGAAATAGAGAGAGAGAGAGAGGGGAAAGAGAGAGAAGAAAGAAAGAGAGAATTCTGGTAGAGAAGGAGATATTGTCAATGTATGATTAAATAGTCTTACACTAAAATGTATATAGCGAAATAAATAAATAAATAGGAAGTGGTATCTCTCCCCCATCCCACAAAATCAAGACGTCAAAAAATATTTGACGAAGAAAGCTTTAAGACATCAATAACATTGTCACTTGCCTGATTCTTCCACTGAAAAATTGTATATTACTTTACAGCTCTAGCAGGTAATGGAATTGAACTCACGTCGCAACCAGTGAATTAATTAGCTAGGCCATGTCTAACGATAAAAAAAGTACCAATACAGCATTGTATAGATACACATTGGTAATTAAACACATTTTAACAAGAGCAATTGACAAAGTCATAAACCCACTTGCCAGTATTGAATATGGTCGCTGTTTAATTATGTAGTTGCGGAAAGAGAACTCAGCGATCCGAGTTCAAATTCCAGCCTTGTCTGGTGCGTTCGCATTCAAATCAATACCGTTGGGAAACACATGGATCAATATTTTGTACTTTCAGCTATGTTTTGAATAGCAACCAGTCTAGTTTGAATTCAAAATTTTGTATTCAAATCCAAAAAGAAGGTAATGGGGAAATACTCCACAATCTTTCTCAAGAACTCAAGGCAACTTACATTATTTACATTATTAGGACTGTTATCCTCATCTTCATTGCCATATTCCCAACGTTTCGGCCGTTGTACGCTCTAGCTTTCTTCAGGTGATTGAAATTTCGAACCGAACCCTTTATTTCATCCACCGGGGTAGATTGTTCCACGTGTCATGCCTCTTCCGGATGTTTCAGTTATTTTCCTTTAACTCAACTCTCCAAATTTTGGATCACCACTGCTGTAGCCTGGTATTGAACTCACAACTCTGGGTTTAGTTACTGAGTCTAGCTAACGCCTTCATCCTTGAGAACATTTGTATATGGATTTCTGGGATTTATAAACCTAATGTCTCAGCAACTTTTTTTACCATTGCTCATATTGCAATTTTTCTGTTATTATGATTGCATATTTTTTACCATGACTTATATTGCAATTTTTGTTGTTATTCATTGATGAGACACACGGAAGAGGCATGACACGTGGAACTAGAACAAACTATGCTGGTGGATAAAATAAAGGGTTCGATTCGTAATTCCAATCACCTGAAGAAGGTCGGAATGTACAACGGTCGAAACGTTGTGAATATGGCAATGAATATGGATAACAGTTCGAATAATGTAAATAATGTAAGTAATCATAATACCTCATCTCAGAGATATAGACAGTAAGTCAAGGCAATTCAAAGATAACAAAGAAAAAGAACCTAAGGAGAGCCCCGATCGCCTACCTTCTGAAAGAATATGGTCATTTTTTTAAGTTTCATTTCCTGTCTAGTCGATGAATGACTATCTGAAGGCATCGGTTTTGGGCTTACACTTGGCTCTTGGTAAATTAGAACCAGTATTCTTAGTTCATACCAGTATTTTCGATGCATTTAAAATGAAAATACCTAAGATGTTGAAAAGATACAGGACCAATTACTATGAAGATAAGTTCAGTTCATTTTTTAAGTAAATTCAAATACCTAGGGATCAATTGGTTTCCACCAATAACATTTTCAATACGTTCATTGTTAAAAAATCAAACTAAAACGCCAAAATATAAAACATAAGAATAGATTAAAATCAATATTTAATATAACTGAGAAAAAGTGAAGCTTGCCATTAACCTTTGTTGGCAATTTCACGAAGATTTTGTTTTTAAATATTTAAAAAAAAACCTTTCGTTCTACTTTTGTGGGAATAACCTTAATATCGGTATCATTACAGGTGATGAAGATATTAAGGTTCTTCTTTTTTATGAACGACATCGTCGTCGTGCATCCCCTCAATAATAACAGCTTCAATCAGGTGAACCTAATAAAGAGAAACAAATAAAAATATTACTGAAAATAATATTTGTCAGTTTTCTGCATAAAATCCGCCGTTATTCTGATGATTAACCTCATTATCAAACTCATCATCACTATCACTATAATCTGTCATATGTTGTTATGTCGTTGCTATCGTCACGAACCCATCACCATGACTAACATCATAACCATCATCATCATTATCATTGTACACTTGATATTCTTTGGCAATAATCTCTCAACATCTATATCCTCATCATATAATCCTATCACATGGTTGAAATGTCACAGCTAGATATTTTGTAATTAGTTATGACTTTCACTCAGTTTATTCGTGCATTCGTATGCAAATCCTTCGTGAATTTTTCAAGAAAAAATACAATCGTATAATCATCCAGTTATTTTCTTTGATCATCTTTGCGTGTTAAATTTTTGTTTGCTTGTAAAAACGGAGCAACACTTGTTAGTTTTAAAACTTATTGTCCGGATTTTCTCATGTATCGTGCAGCTTGCATTTATAATAACAGTTATCTTCTAGTTTGCTGTCGAAATTGATGTTCTCTCTTTTCTTTCAGATGCAGACAACAACTATTTCGACTGTCAGCCTATAAAATAAGATGAGATAAAAACTAGTTTGCAAAAAACTGATGCTATTTTTGGGTTACTCATAATTATAAGATCTTTGCCAGAATTTTTGGTCATTGCTGACGCAATTTGACTAGTTTTAGGCATACAGATGTTTATTAGATACTATCTTCACTATACAAAACAAATGAAAATATTTCCCAAATAATTGTTACTCCTATAGACATCTTATGGAATATAGGACCACAGTCTTATCGCAGTAAGTGCTGATACCATGGAGTATGTACGTTTTTTGAGTTAAAGTTGCTTAGCCTATACCCAACCAGTTTTGAATTCAGAGTCGTCCTTCTCCTAGAATGGTTGCGAAGCACGATCAGAGAGTCCAGTTTGCTTTGCTATTTAACCCATAACCAGAGATGATGCCATACTTTTCCGATCGGTACTAAAATAACGGAACAAACTCGATCGAAATTTGAACTCAGCACGTCCGATCCCTCTTTCGACCACTACGTCATAGGCCCATCTATTTCTGTAGTAATTACACTGAAATATATATTTTTTAAAGAATGTCTATTTTAGCATTCTGTACATAGCATAATAAATCGGATTATGGATAAAGAGATTTATAGATTTTCTTAATACTTTGGAAGATCAGAATTATGCAGCTCTATAGAGTTAAGGCTGTGTCTTGCTATTATGAGTGCCAACAATTATAGCAATATTTTCATCTTTATCATTTTGTTCTTTTACCAATAATAATAATAATAATAATAATAATAATAATAATAATAATAATAAAAGCAGAAACGAGGCAATTATAATGTCTGTAAAGTACTAAAGCTTATTTGACAGGAATTAATAGGCAAACACAATAAAAATGGTGGATACGCAATATGTAGATTATGTGGACAAGGTGTTTGAGACGAATGACCATTTTGTGTCTGGTTGTCCAATTTTGACACCGTAAGAATACAAAGATGAACATTACTGGGCACTAAATTTATTAGAAGATACATTAGTATTACAGTACGCCACATGCTGAAAATGGTGAGAACATCACCCAGAATCAGTAATAGAAAGTCAGTATTCCTTCTGACTTTGCCGTTCATTCTAACAGACATTAAAGTTAAGTTAAGTAACATTGAGCCTGGTCAATATCTAGATGGGTAACTGCTTGGGAATACGAGTAAACTTAGATGTGCGGATGGTGTAATGGATAACGGCTCGGAAATGGAAAATCGGGCAACCAAGTTCCAATTCCAGTTGGGTTCGTTTTATTCACTTACGCACAAATAACTTTGGAAAAAGATATATATCCACGACTTCTCCTCTCAGCCATGGGTTAACTTGTAGGAGTTGGATCAGTATCAGTTCCAAAAGCTTCTTAGAATCTAGAAATATGTTCTGGCTGTAAATACCCTGCAAAATCTTGATAAGCCGTAAAAGCAAATTAATCATTATACCAGGTTTCGGGTAATGGTTGTATAAGGGATTGGGCTGAACAGAAGATAATAATAATAATAATAATAATAATAATAATAATAATAATAATAATAGTAAAAAGAAGCGCGCGATTTAAGTAAAGAAAAAGAAAAGAAAAAACAAAATGGTTCAAAATGCTAAACAATTTTTCAAATGCAGTTTGATTAATTCCTCTTTGTAACTAATCAATCAACGGAAAATCCCAAGACGAACAAGATTACCTTCATATTAAATTGCATGCCTTTACGCTGGGGGTGTTTTATTCGTTCTGACGCGTTGATTATCAGGACAGCCGTTTATTTTTTTTTCATTACAAGACAAGCAATGTTTGCAAAAAGATTTATCACCTTTTGTTGATTTATATATTTTTATTCTTGAAAATAAAAATATTACTTGAAGAAGACGGGCGTTCTGTTGAAATATTGTTTAACATTGTTAAAAATTGTCTTTTTCTTTTCTTAAATCGCACTATTCTTTTATCTGTTGAAAAATATTGGAAGAATTACGTCAATCATTTTGTTTGTCAATAATATTAATAATAATGATGATGATGATGATGAGGTGGAGGGTGATGATGACGATAATGATTATAATAATGATTATGATGAAGATAATAATGATCATGACGATGATAATAATAATGATGATGATGATGATAATGATTATAATAATAATGATGAGGATGATAATGATGATAATGATAATAATAATAATGACGATGATAATAATAATGATGATAATGAGGATGATGATGATGATAATGATTATAATAATGATGATGATGATAATAATAATGACGATGATAATAATAATAATGATGAGGAGGAAGAGGATGATAATGATGATAATGATTATAATAATGATGATAATGATTATAATAATGATGATGATGATGATAATAATAATAATAATAATGACGGTGATGATAATAATAATAATAATGATGGTGTGGAAGAGGATGATAATGATTATAATGATAATGATGATGATAATGATTATAATAATAATAATAATAATAATAATAATAATGATGATGATGATGATGATGAGGAAGAGGATGATAATGATTATAATGATGATGATGATGATAATGATTATAATAATAATAATAATAATAATAATAATGATGATGATGAAGAGGAGGAGGAGGATAATGATTATAATAATATTAATAATAATACATGAAGCAATAGAAATATGAATCATATGATCACACTTTTCTACTTTTTCTTTCCTATCATCATACTTCATTATTTCAGTTGTTATGTCATAATCCCAACTAACGATTGCGGTTAATTCGACGTCATTCTCCTTAGCAACAAGTTAATCCAGGGAAGCAATTTTTCTGGCAGCAGATTGTAGAAAATCATCTGTCCGGCTTCAAAAAACGACACATTCTGTCGTTATTAAAGTCATTGATGAAGATGGCGACATTAACTGCGCCTTTACACATTATCGTTTATCATTACATCAGATTCAAGCTGATGTACATTTTCCATTAAATAACAAATCTACCTTTTGCGACATTTTCTGCCGAACTATTTCCTCAGTCAGTCAATGAATGTTAACATATTAATTATAAAAAAATCACCCTTTAAATAAAACTGTTTTTTAACGAATATTTTTGGTCTAATGATAGCTTGAAAGTAATAAAATCCTTTCAGTTAATTATAAAAATGTGCGACGTCAGTCAATAACAAGTTTCTTGCATATCCTAATCTCATATTTTAAATTCAAACTTTCATAGCATTTGCTAAAATTAATTCCTAATAAAATGTGCATAAATAGGAAAATTGTAACATTTTAAAAATGATCTTTGATAAAAGGACAGAGTCGACAAACACAAGTCTACTGAGCATACAAGAAAGAATAGAGATGTGCCTATGATGAAACACGTCTTGATAGAAGAAAGCGAAATAACTGGCCAAGAAAGAAGACGGATAACGGCATCGAAAATGAAGTTGAAACTTCAGTCAGAACAAACGAAAAGTAGTTTACGACATGCGTCGAACCGCGGCTACATCCGGTTTCTGCAAGAGCCTCTGAATTTTATTCTTATTTTTCCCCGCTGTACATGCTACAAAAGAATAAAAACCGTATTGTTACAAAGGAAGGAAGGAAGGAAGGAAGGAAGGAAGGAAGAAATGAATGAATGAATTAAAAATAACAAGAGAGAAAAAAGAATCTAAACAGGAATTTAGAAAGGAACAACAAAAAATGTATCAATAAGCAAAAGAAAGAAAGAAAGGAATTAGAAATAACAATAGAGAAAGAAAGAATCAAAATCAGAATTCAGAAAAGAATAATAGAAAATGTATCAATATGCAAAAGAAAGAAAGAAAGAGAGGGAGAAAGAACGAAGGAAGAAAGAAAGAAAGAAATGAAGGAATTAAAAATAACAAGAGAGAAAGAAAGTAATTAAATCAGAATTCAGAAAGGAATAATAGAAAATGTATCAAAAACAAAAGAAAGAAAGAAAGAAAGAAAGAAAGAAAGAAAGAAAGAAGGCAAGGAAAGGAAAGAAAGAAAAACTAAAGTACAGAAATGAGAGCAAGAGATACTGGAATAAGGTTCAATAAAGAGAGAAAGAAATAAAGAACGAAAACTCAGAATGGAAAGTAAATAGCAAAAACTGAACATTGAAAAGAATAAAAAAAAGAACATGAAAGAAAGAATTTGAACCATAATACGGAAAGGGGGACAAGGAATATTTAAAAAAGTGCCAGTAAATAAAAAAGAAAAGAAAGAACGAAAGAAGTGTTGGCCGTCGCCTAATTAGTATGGGAAAATCGAGAAATTAATAGGCGCCATGAAAGTGCTCACGTTGGAAGAGTGACAGAGAAATACTACTTGAATATTTGACGGGCAGTATAACACATGTCTATGTGCAACCAATCAGGATAGAGTTAAGCCATTTATGAATCTTTTTTTTTTATTTGTTTTGGAAGCGATTTTCCATCTTTTTGGTTAAATGTTTATTTTCTCTTTAAGTTACAAGATTTAATTTTACAGAAAACACGTTATGATACATCAGATAAAAGCTACTTCTTTAACAACTCTAGTGACCAAAAATAGAGTCTTTCTGGTTCTCTTGAAATTTTATTAACTGCTAAATTTAACGGCGTTTAAGTATCAGGCGGGTCAGGCTAACGATGTTTTTCTTTAGATTTTTAATGGAATGAGGATAGCGATTAAAAAATAAAACGAGATTTGAATCTTCTTTACTTACCATTTTCATTCCCGCCCATATTTCTTATCAGTTACACTCGTTTAGTCTGATGTGTGCGCGGGGTCCCGGACGCTTTTCGCACGATACGTGGACCCTACATTCTCCGCTTACGATGTGTGAGAGACTGACCGAGACTGCCTGGAGTGTGATAAAATCTTTCCCACATCTGATAACTACATGCAGGTATGCGGTTACGTGCGTCCCCAACCGGCGGCCGCGATTGACTTCAGGTCAATTCCCTTTATGCACTCCACTTCGTTAATACCTGGTGTGAATTACGTGCAATTTCAGCAACGTTGTTTTCAGAATTCATAGAAGAAAGTAAAAAATTAAAAGGGAAGTAGGAAAAATTCAAGGAAATAGAAAAAAAAATCATCCAACTTGTTTTCACAAATTCTATCTTACATCGACATATATATATACACACACACACACACACACACACACACACACACACACACACACACATATATATATTTGGATTGATAGTTGATTGATTTGAGTTTGACCAGGGTTTCACGCTATTCGCGATCGTCAGACGGTCGCAAATAGGGTAAAACCCAGGGTCACAAACTCACACCAATCCAACTAAATATGTTAGCTCTATCACTGATATTGATCATTTTCAATAAGTAACGCATATAATTTTATTTATATATATTATATAAACTATATATATATATATATATATATATATATATATATAATTGCATATATATATATATATATATATATATATTTATATTTATATATATATATATATATACATACACAGTATATAGATATATATATACATATATATATATATATATATATATATATATATATATATATATATATATATATATATATATATATATATATATATATATATATATATATATATATATATAAAATAACTGAATGCCGTGGGCGTTTTCATAACCCTTTACCGACCACCAGATTTGTTAGGAAGTAGGAAACTTCTTTTATTTTTTTTCGTTTTTACTGGCCTTCAGCGAAAGACTGTTGAAATCTTATCCCCAACGGGACATAATATATTATTTGTTTCATGTACCGATTCGCTTTTTATCTATCCATGAATATAATCCTTTTATCGCATCCATACCTATATCACTAGAACCAACCGCTGGGCAGCAATCAACTAATGCATTATTTGTATTTCTATTTTATTTTTATTCGCAATCACTTTATCTTATTTGTCCTCTGTCAGGATCAACTTTGGTTCACAAACTCAATTAGATCGAACGGCTGATCAAAGATTCTCAGTGGAATATATTAGATGATAATACGTGCTGAGATTGGAAAAAAAATCCTTAGGCTAAGATGAGGCTTGATCAGAAAAAGGGGCGTGTAAGCGAATAAAACTGTCAGAATGATGAATGAGAAACCATTTCAATTTAACACGATGATGATGAGATATGGAGTTTTCAAATGCGTATATTTGCATGCAAACATGCACGTGCTTAATTGTCGAAATATTTCCTTAGCAATTGAGGTGTTTGCCCAAAGTATCTGGAGATGCTGTTCAAACTTTGCTAAAGTTCGGGAATTTGGATATTGATTTTCGAAAATCGACAACAGCATTATCCGCTTGTCAGAAAGCTGTCAATAAATTTGTGTGAAATTTGCAATACTTTTATGTAGTATTTGTATAAAATATGTCAGATTTTATTATGCAAAAGAATAGAATTGGCATTTGGTTGCGAGAAATATAACGTGACTTTCAACCTGTGCAACAGGAAAATTATCCAAATCGAAATGATTAAAGATATCTTACTGGAATTCTCCGAGGTATTTTATAACACTATTGGACTCTACTTTGAACAATAAGAATGTATTTGACTATAAGTTGAAATGATGATCCCTCTTGTTTTTTGTAACCTCCTAAGACAGTTTTCCTCTCTACTGTTCCCTCTTTTTTAAAACTTATTCAGCGTTTTCATGGTGGTTCTTGAATGGACTTTGAAAATGGAATCCAGTGTATGAATGTTGGTATCATTACTGAAGGTCTGAATGATCTTTTTCCTCTCACCATTGGTCAGTTGTGAAGAAATAGTGAGGCTGACACAAAACGTGTTCTCTTTCTGAATAACCCTTACGACAAATGGTGTCAAGATGGCTAACCCTGCGAAAAAGAAACTTAAATAGTTTAGTGCTTTTTTTTTTTTAGATATTAAACATTTTGTGGGATAGACAATTATCCCATGATATATCTAAAACTTGCATGGTGTAATAATGAATAGAAGCTCGGATTGAGAAATCGTAGAGCCAAGTTCGAATTCCAGTGGAATCCATTACATTCACTTCAAAAGATAACTCTGAATTCAAAACCTGCGGAGGGTCGTTTGGGGACCGCGTGGCACGTAGTGCACCAGGTTTCTGTATTCGGCCCTTCAAAAAGAGTGGTTGGTTCTGCACAAAGCCTTCGCCACTATAATCAAATCATATTTGCGGGTGTCTGGCTGTTGGTTCCTGGGAACTGAAATGCTTCACCCTCATACGTCGAATGCGCTTACAGGTTTTTCACTTGAAAGTTTGACGCAGCAGACTCTTCCTATCATCTCAGGTGTCAATCGTGTTTATAAAATATGGTGTATTTTACTTGTGTAAATATATTAAATTTATCATTGTGTATTCGTTGTGTGTGTGTGTGTGTGCACATTACGTTGATGCAAAAGTTTCATATATATATATATATATATATATATATATATAAGTGAACATTTAAATACACACTCAGAGGCGACAGGCTGTTTCATGCTAAACGCAATCGTCAGCCCGCGAGTGATGGATTTGTTTCTCGACTATTTATATATATATATATATGGGTCAATGGTACATTGTGGGTAATCCATTCTGGGGGTTATTTTGGTGGGAGTAGCTTGTTTATTTATTTATTTGGGTTAATTTATTTTATTTGTTTTTATTTTCGTTTTTTATTTTATATATTTATTTCTTCTGTTAGGTTTTCGAAGTTTTACTAACGTAGTAAAAAAATTTCGAAAATTTCACATTTCCATCCTCAGGGAGTAATTTTACCATTTACAGGTAAGCTCCAAGACGAAATAAATGTGGCGTAGACCGAAAGATGTGTTTTTTTTTTAAATATGTTATTTATTGGCAGTTATATAAGTATTAGAACCTGAACTGTTAGTAAGTTAATGCATTATTAAGTCTTGTTAGCGAAGAGATTTCGCCATTAATTAAATTAACATAACTAATTAATTCTTTGTATGGTTACCTCTTTATGATATAATATATATATATATACTGCACAATCTAATATATATATATATATATATATATATGTGTGTGTGTGTGTGTGTGTGTGTGTGTGTGTGTGTGTGTGTGTGTGCAGCTGTTTATTGTTCTTTTTATATCTCTCTCTCTCACTCTCTTTCTCTCTCTCTATGTATATCAAATTTTCCTGTCTTTTCTATAATTTCTATTTTATTTTGTCGGCTTTGATGTTTTTACAGAGTCAAGGAAACATTCGATGCACCAAGGTGTAACATATAAATTGTTCTCTCCTTTCACGGCGACATGTTTTCTCTTCTCATCCAGACATGAGTAGTTTTGTTTTCTCAATCTAATTATTGTTGGATATGAATTTCTTTCATCTTTTATCAGTACTGATGATTACTGTTGATATCAAAAAGAGACAAAGAGATCTGATTACAACTACTTACTTGCTGATGGCAACCAATCGGTAATGTGATAACATATAACTCATTTTATTCCGTGAAAGAGTCATATCATTTTTCATCCTAATAAGCATCCTTTTCAATGGCAATCCATTTGCTAATTTGCTTTATTTATTTGATGTTATAGCTCGTTGTAATTATTATAATTTTTTCATATAGACAAAAACAATTTACTCACGACAAAAATGCATTTAATGCACCGAAACGAAGTTGCATCTTTGTCGTGAGTAAATTGTTTTTGTCTATATAAAAAATTATAATAATTAATTATTGCTCTACTATCGGTATTGAGGCCTCTATTGAATTAGTGCAGTGAACGTTAGAATTTATATATTATTTTCGTTCTCATTACATTCTGGTATATATATATATATATATATAGTCATCCACAGACTCATCAGTGTGACTAGACATCCGATTGCTTCAAGCCGGGATCTAAAACCTACCTATTTGGCAGAGATTCTGCCCAAAACCTATCGTCGCATGTCAGCGCGGAAGGGAAATTTTAACGTTTTTACTATGCGGAAGACGTCAGTCGCTAGGAGACCTCGATTCGAGTAGAAGAGCATTGCATTAGCAGCAGCTGCCACTGTTTTTAAAATCACCCCTTCCTCTCCGAGAGCTTAATCAAATTATTTCGAAAGCATAGTCATCTACAGACAGACTGTTTCGCTGTATATAGTGGATTCTCTCTTCTTCTTTTTTCGATATATGAATATCCTTATTTTTTTTTTATTATCACTGAAGGCGAGGTTAATTTTAGAATTATGAAATATCATCATCATTCTGGATCATAAGAATGTATATTTTCAGGATCATAAGAATGAGTTTATTTATCTGTTTCTTCTACACTAAGTTTTTTTCGTTAAACTTCGAATTTTCTTGACCAGAAAAATATTACCAACACACGCACACAAAAATATATTGGGCTTTGAATGTTGATTTCCAAACCAAGAAGGCAAGTCTTCCTCTATTTAAAAGACTGTGGCAAAAATATTTCCCTACCACACATTGTCCTACGATTAGACTCTATTTCAAATAAAAGATAATCTGAGTGTTTACCTCTCTACTTTATATAGGAGTAGATATGTATTTAATGCTATATGAATGTGGACACAGATATATGCTTTACAATTAATCTCTTCCTGGAAAGCGAAATCTGACCTCTAAAAATTCCCCCGAGCCATTTTCCCATTCTTTTGTCAGAAATCAGCTCGATGTAAATTGATCGGTCTTTGAAAACATCCAAATCGCCCTGAGAATCATTATCCAGATGTCTATTCAATCAGAAATAATTGATTTCATAGAAACATATAGATGGACACCTTTTCATCTTTTGCAGCACCCAATTTAACGCTACGATACCATCTCCATGTCAGTAGATTTTTAATGTTCGATATACAATCGAAGTTTACATCGGAGGGAAATTTGATGCCCCGAAAGGGATATTTACAATGACAAGCCACAAAACATCAGCAATTTATTTAACTGCATATGATAGTACAGCTGACTTTAATATTAGATCCAGCAATGATGTTGCAAGTAGCCTCTATGGAAATTATGTGACTTGTATGTAAACAGATCCGGAACGATTTCGAACAAGAAGTTATTTGGGGTTTTTTTTGGGTTTTTTTTGCAGAGATCAACGTAAATTGAAATTCTTGCTGAGTAACTTTAAGGGATTTTTTTGAACTGTCGGTAAAGAAAAGATAAAAAAAATGATCTCCTTTGAGACCAGTTAGTTGATTGAAATTATTGCCCAGAAAAATATCTTTGAAAAAGGATGTAAGAATCGATTTGGGTTACAAAGGCTGATGTCAGTATTGGTTTATACTTAATTATTGTCGGAACAGTTTCAAAAACTGGCAGTATAAGGACTATTTACTCTCATTCACACGAATATAGATACAAAAAACATATACACACACGCATACAAGCACACACACACACATATGTGTATATATGTACGTACATATCTTAAGAAAGAGAAAGCACAAATGGAGTTAGAATCCACAGTTCTTATCATTTACTTTTTAAAAAGTGCTCAATACAAACGTAGAGAAAAATATAATATTATTAAAATATTTTTATTATAATAGATTATAATAAAACATTTTACATCACTACACAAAAACTTTTCATTTTTCGAAACTTTAATAGTTTCTTATCAGGCGATAGTAGAGAACATAATACTTACTGTTATTTATCATCGACCGATTACGTTATCTACTATCGCCTGATGAGGAACCATTAAATTTCCGAAACATGATAGTTTTTGTGTAGTGATGTAAAATGTTTTTATTGTAATAAAAATATTTTAATAATAATGATAATAATAATAATAATGATAATAATAATAATAATATATATATATATATATATATATATATATATATATATATATTGTCATCCACAGAGAAACTGTTTCGCAGTATCACAGCTCATCAGTGTGGCTAGATATCCGATTGCCTCAAGCCACGATCGAAAACTGACTGACCTGGCATCAGTCGGAGATTTTTCCCTTAAGCTATCAGCTCCCAGAAGAGAGGAAGGTGAATTTTTACGTATTTATTTTTGAATAAACACGCCAATAACTCAGAGTGCTCGATTTATAGAAGAGCTTTCATTATCAGCAGTATCAGTCCCTGTTTACAAATTCGCGTTTTCCTCTAAAGTGCTCGACCGAATTT
Source organism: Acanthosepion pharaonis (assembly GCA_903632075.3). NCBI lineage: Eukaryota > Metazoa > Mollusca > Cephalopoda > Sepiida > Sepiidae > Acanthosepion > Acanthosepion pharaonis. Next base: position 704,817 of record CAHIKZ030004332.1, on the reverse strand, counting down.
TAATTTTTCGTATGCGTATATATTGTCACATATATATATATATATATATATATATATATATATATATATATATATATATATATATTGTCATATATATATATATATATATATATATATATATATATATATATATATATATATATATATTCGGGGGCGTATATATTGTCATATATATATATTGAGAGAGAGAGAGAGAGAGAGAGAGAGAGAGAGAGAGAGAGGAAAGGCAGAGAGAGACATAGATAGATAGATAGAATGACATAGATAGATAGATATAGATTTGTTTCATTCAAAATGACTGAAAAGTGACTTCTGTTAAATTTTCTATTGTGTTTGTTTTTATACGAACAAAAAATGTACAGAAAATATTCAAATGTTTGTTCGTTTCGATCGCTTTTGCCTAATATATTAACCATTATCAAGGGTTTTGGTTGCACTATTGTAAATGGTATGTCATTGCTATTGTCAAGAAAGGCAAAGAACCCTTAACTACATCAACTATGAACATGGCCACAGTCTGCTGGCCGTATTCCCAGTCTCCTTTGTTTGAATGTTGTTTTCCATTCTCATCGACAATTCGTTTAATTATGGTCCAATTTTTCATTGGATTAATACCTGGAGAGTCTGGGGGCAATCCATTGATCTGGTGTCTGCATTTTTGTAGATGAACATAGCCAACTTTACAGAATATGCAAGCGCGTTGTCTTGTCTGAATATATATGGCTGTGAATTTTACCACACAATAAACTTCTTGTCCATGAACTTACCATAATTCTCTGCATTTATTTTGACACTATACTCGACCTTGACATATTCTATGATTTTATTGGCCCAAGCCATAGCTCAAAACATTACTTCACTTACCTTGTTCCCTTCTACGAAGTTTTTTTTTTACTATTTCCACAAAAGAGCCAACATCTAGACCTACGTTCATGCCTATCCAATGTAGCTCTACTTTCATCACTAAATTCATCAGTTTTTGGGTCCTGTCACTGGATTCAACCAACGCCTTTATCCACTGTCTGAGTTCAATCCCCGGTTAAGGCAGTGGAGAACTTGGAGAGGGAAATTAACAGGAGATAACTGATAACTGACATCCATCAAACATGGCACGTGGAACTAGAACAGTCCACCCCAGTGAGCGAAATAAAGGGTGAAGTTCGACATTCCAACTACCTAAAGAAGGCCGGAGCGTACAACAGCCGAAACGTTGTAATAAATATGGCGACAAAGATGAGGACAATAGTCCGAATAATGTAAATAATGTAAAAAAAAAACTAAACAAAAAAAAAAAAAACACGTTATAAACTGACATTTACATGATCTATTATTATATGATTATAAATATACCCTGGTAATATTAATTTTACTGGCCAATACTAATTTTACTGTGAAAACATTGAATTGCACCATAAAATCTCACACAGTATATTTAGTATTTCACGTACATTTTTAATATCACGTGTATGAGGTGGGACTGAAAAATAATCCGATCGACCCGCTTTATTAAAATCAATATTTCAATACCAAAGCATCTTTTTTTTTAAGTATTAAAGGAGGATTGTGGTTTGAGATATCAAAAGTGTTGAACTGCAGAGTGAGTGTGTGGGATGGCATGCACGTCTCCTTGGTTTCATCTTGAGAAATGTTCAACATGCTCTTGTATTTTCATCATTTTTGTTGTTGTTGTTGTTTTATTTTCTTTGATTTGTGATGTGTATACATTTCTTTCCGGGTTCCTAAGGCCAGAAATGGCATCATCACATTTTCCACAGACCAATTAAAAAAGAAAAAAAAAGAACAACACATATTTCACATAGCTAAAGCCCTTCGTAAGGTGTGGGCTGTGCTTGTGAAAACGAGTGTTTCGTCGAATTTTTGTTATATTTTTAACTATTTCTCCAGGTTTCAAGGACGGTGTGATATTTCTTAGCGCACCTGGAATTATGTGAGTTAATATCGCTCGACGGTCTAAGGAGCTCCCGAACGAGGATCTGGTTTATTTTCCTTGCTAATTTTTTCAAGTCATTCTCAGTTTTGTGTGAAAAGAATTTTGCTGATAATTATAATTCTAAATTTTGTTCTTGTTTTTGAAATTGTTTTTTCATTATTTTTTTTTTTCAGAAAAAGAACATCAGCATCTCTACCAATAGAACACGATCTTAATTACATCCCAGAACAAAGTTCGTGGGTAAAACAATGGGCCTTTATGCTAGATGGGACAGTTTATTATATCAAGTTCCGTGAGTATTTGTTAATCAGTTGTTTTAGTTTTTTTTTCTCAATATTGTTTTAATTTTAAGTAAGTATTAAATGCTTACTTAAAATTAAAACAAATAAAAGTAAACAAATAACCAGAAAACACGTGGAGAAATGATTGAATGCTAATAGCTTTTAAAATTTATGGATTTCGAATTAATCATTTTATAAAGGCAAATAAAGTGCGAACACTCCAAATCATGATCTTGCGTACCGAAGACAAGGGACGGTACGATTAATTATTTCTCGCAACCCCCACCCCTTACGTTGTTTATTCGGTACGGCACGTTTATTATTTTTCAATTTTCTCCACGGCACGATTATTTTGTACCAGTTTATTAAACTTACGTTTGTTTACCAAATACAAGTGCTGGATCGATTAAATTATTTGCTTCTATTTTCATCCAGTCATGGTACTTATTTGATACGACACGCTTATTGTTTTTCAAATAATTTTCTCCGCAGCACGATTGTTTTGTATCGGTTAATTACACTTACACTTGCGTACCAAATATAAGTGCTGGCAGGATTAAATTATTTCCTACTATTTTCATCCCAGAATGGTGCTTTGAAAAATAATAAACGTGCGTTTATTATTTTTCAATTAATTTTCTCCACGACACGATTATTTTGTATCGGCTTTTAAAATGTTCTCTTGTGTACCAAATAAAAGTGCCGGTACGGTTAAATTATTTCATTCTATTTTTCTCCCTCATCAGTCACTTACTCCGCACTGTTACAGACTGCGCATCAACATAAGATGTTATTTCCATGTTAATTTTATTAGCTACTCTTTCATGCTGGCTCATGTTGGAACAGAACGTATGAAGATGGATTCATACCTTTCCCAAGGGAATTCGCACTCGTCTCCCCCGACTTCTCATTCCGAGCCGATATGTGGTGCTGATTTGGCAACGAACTGTCCAAGATCCGAGTAATGAATTGGAGATGCCAACATCAAGCAAATTGGACACATAATGAGGAGGGATGGATTGGAAAACTTAACCCTCACAGGGAATATTAAGGGCAAGTGGGATACAGGAAGGCAGTGAGCCATCTATCTAACGAGCTTGTGCGAATGGATGGTGAAATGTGGGGGGAGCTCTAGCAAAGAAAGAGAAGTGTCCTGAAGTGACGCGATACAAAGAAGAAGAAGAAGAAGAAGAAGGAGGAGGAGGATGATGAGAAGAAGAAGAAGAAGAAGAAGAAGAAGAAGAAGAAGAAGAAGAAGAAGAAGAAGAAGAATTTTCTCAAAGGCACGATTATTTTGTTTCTCATTTCTTAAACTTATATAACGGCCATGCTTGTTGCTTTTCAAATAATTTTCTCCCTGACTCGATTATTTTCCTCCAGGAATCAAACATTCTTACCGGCATGATTGTACCGGATAGCACTTGTATTTTATAAAAATCATTATTTGTTTTAAAAAGATTAATCTGATTTTATTAATACTTCAATGTTTATTAATTTTATCTTAAATGCATTATGTTCATACGGAGGAGAATAATAGTCAAGCGAAAGCGCAAATAAATATAAATTTGGGGCTAGTATTTATTTCAAATAACTTTGCACACCGTCCTGTACAGTAGGGCAGGTTGATTATGGAGCCGTGCTATTGCACTCAATTTGAAACATGTGGTTTGACATGATAAATAACAACACAATATTTTTTTTCCAAATTTTACCGTTTTTTGAGGAAACGAATTGAAAGATGAAGTTTAGGTTTAAAATTGGTGCGTTGGAATTTCATTCCGGTGATCAGTAAAAGCCTTATAACTCAGATTTATAATTTACTGGAAGCTTTACAATTTGTATATGGACAAGATGCAAGACACATACGAAATCATTGTGCCAACAAATAAGACCTTCATTTACTTCAAAGGGAAGTTATACTGAACAATTTATCTATATTATGATGTAATATATTATACAGTGCAGTAGTTTTAAATGGGAATTTAAAACATTTTGTCTTATAATTTATACCCAGCAGTTATTATGGTGTTATATACACTTTTATCTATTTTTTGTTTTTATTAATTATGCTCTAAAAATGATCTGAAAAATTTTAATCGTTGAGTAGCCTTTTTTGTAATCTTTTACAAATTTTGCACGGTTTTTTAACGGAAAAATTTGATCGCGTTGGCACTTGTATTTTGTGACGATATATGTTTAGTTAGAATGTTTTTTTTTCTTTTCTATTTGTTAACGTCTCCGGTAAGTTCCACGGCGTCCTACCTTTAGTATTTTCTGCGCCCACGCCATATTGAAAGATGCAGAGAGGTTGAAATTTTTACCAAAACTTTGTCTAACTAGTCTAATCCGGTCACATGAAATAGTCACCAGAAGTGCTGGTGACTTTTAAAATAAACTACAGAGGTACTTGATAACAGGGTTAAACAAGGTTTATTATAATATGATTAAAAATCCCATAAAATATTCCGGATATTTATCCACTTAATCATAGTATGTGTTTGGACGTGTGTATGAGGTCCATGTGGTTTGTTTTAAATTCACTAGTCGGTTTGCCGGGGACTAAGAAATGTTCCCGTAGTTGCAGACTGTCGTATTGTCGCGACACCGCGGAACGAAAAAGAGAAAGGGCGTTTATCCTTTTGTCCTTTTAAACCTGAAACAGCACCGCCTAGTGGGCGTTTTCGCAGACTAGGTATCGAAGTACTGCCAATAATAATAATAATAAGTAGTAGTAGTAGTAGTAGTAGTAGAAGAAGAAGAAGAAGAAGAAGAAGAAGAAAAAAAAAAAATTATCTACTTCTATTCCAAGTAAAAAAATATTAATATATATAAAAATGTTACGTGATGCAAAGAGACGTGAAATAGAATTTTACAAGACAGCGAAAATAAAGAAATGGCGGAAAGGAAAAAAAAATTGATCACGCGCATGCACACATACACACACGCGCATGTACACATACACACACGCGCATGCACACATACACACACGCGCATGCACACGTACACACGTGTGCGTACGCACACGCACAAAATGCTTTCCTTTTGACAATTATTTGCTTCGGGTTTTGACGAGATTAACCTCAAAATTGGAGAATTTCTACTCTTATCCATTATACCGATTGGAAGAAAAACGAAATTAAAAACAAACAAAAAATACATGAAATCTGGAGACAGTAATGGAAAATTTTACCGAACGAAAAAAGTGATTAAGGCAAAAAGCCAAAGTATCAGAACTACCCATAGCTACCATTATCTATCTATCTATAAATAAATGCATATATACATGAAGAAATGAGAGAGAAGAGAAAGATGAAGGAAGAAAGAGATAGCGGAAGAAAGAGAAAGGAAGAAAAAAGAGTGAGGCTGAGTAGATAAATTCTGAATCTCACTTTTTCCTCTTCCTTCCTCTCCCTGTCGATAGATAGATGGATAGGAACATGCTGAAATACATACAGATAGATAGATAGATAGATAGATAGTGAGAAATGACATAAACACAAAGAGAAGGGAGAGGAGGAAAGAGTTAAGCAGTAAAGAAGTCCTTTTTTTCTTTGCATAGCTTGATATCTTGGCCACTACTACACTTACACGGGTGATGTCATTGCCATTTATTACAATTCACTTTTGTTAAAATGGCCAAGCAAAGAATCCACCCAGCAAGTAAAATAGACAAGACAAATGATGGAAAAAAATGAATGTAAGAGAAACGTACTGATAGATTGATTAGGAAGAGAGAAATATAAAGAGAGAGAAAGAAAATGAAAAAGAGAGGAAGAGAAAGGAAAATAAATAAATAAAGAAAGAAAGAAAGAGATAGGGGGGAGAGAGAAAGGGAGATAAAGAGAAAGAGAGAGAGAGGAAGAGAGAGAGAATAAACAGATCAATGAATAACGTAGGAAAGGAATCGAAAAGAAAAGTCCCAAATTGAACATTTTTATAGAAACAGTTAAATAACGTCGAGCCAAACTTAATGGTTCATTTGTCAGATTGTTACGCGGAAAAAATAATGACGAAACTATTTAAGAGAAAATAATAGAAAAAGTAGAAAAATATACCTTTATACGTATGTATCTACAAAAATAAATGAAGAAAAAAAAATACAGCGGTCTACAAATAAAGTAATAACGCAAAGGTCTTGGCTAATTGATATTTTTCGCGATCACTTGTCACATTAAAAAAATCAAATCAAATTCTATAATGGAAATTTGCTTAAAAAGAAACATTCGTTGGTGTAGCTTCATGTTTAAAACATCTGATGGTCGCCAGAAGTTTCTATGCTTGACTCTTGGTAGATAACATTCTGTTTGCAGTATTATTATTATTATTATTATTATTAATAATAATAATAATAATAATAATGAAGATAAACCCCGTACCAATCAGTGGCTATGTAGTGCAGGGTTAAAAGCTGAAAATGAAGTTTTTATTCTTGCTGCACAGGACCAATGCTTGCTAGCTAGAAATTACCAAGCACGCATATTGAAAAATTGTATTAGCCCAAAATGCAGATTCAGTGATAAATATCCACAAACAATTGATCATCTTGTATCAGGTTCTGCGGTATTGGAACCCATTAAATATAAAACACGGCACGACAGAGTGGGCCAATATCTGCACAGGAAAGCCTACAACACTTACGGAAAGGAAACTACAGGAAATTGGTATGAACGTCACCCAGACCCGGTTACGTAGATAGGACCTGTAATAACTTTATTGGACTTAACAATACACACAGACAGAATAATCAAAGCTAATCGCCCAGGCATCGTGATTAGAGACGGCAAGGACAAAATGTGCTTCCTTATTGACATGGCAGTCAGCGGAGACTGCAATGGAGCTTTGAAGATCTCCAGAAAACTGCCAGAATACAAGGACCTTGAAATCGAAATCTCAAAATTGTGGCACATGGGAACATTGCCAATTCCAGATGTAATTGGAACCCTCGGATTGATTGGAAAAGATTCTAATAAACTCATTGAAGGGATTCCTGGTATCCCATGCCTTAAAGAAATGCCAAAAAATGTACTCACAGGTACATCCCACACCTTTATTTATGTAAAATATATGCGATCCTTTTTTTTCAAAACTGCTCAATGGAAAATGTCATAATGCCATATCTGACTTTAGGTCTCTGGTCGGGACCCGGAAAGAAATGAGTATACACCAGAAACCAAAGGAAATAATAATAATAATAATAATAATAATAATAATAATAATAATTGGGATCCAAACTCTTATAAATGTCAATTTTACCGTTGTTGTTCAATAGTTAAAAAAAAAAAAAAAAAAAAAAAAAAAATAGCAGGAGTAGGCCTGGCCCCATGAATGTGATGGTCCACCATGGTATAGATAGGCTCTGGCACCCAACAACCAGACCCCACGTATGTGTCAATACGAACTAACCATAATGTTGACAGAACGAAAAATATTGCTAAACTACATCGGTCGTCACGCGGATCAACAAGGACCGCGATTCTCATTGAGGAACCAGACTGGGATCGAAATGTCTGTAACTGAAATAAACTCTACCCAATGAGAACTAAAGAAAAACCACGCCGAGGACAGTCCTCACAGTGGCCCTCTATATTCATTAAAAGAAAATCTCACAAAAAGAACAATAAATAAATGTTCTAGCGAAAAGAGTATATTGAAGTAATGATAGCATTTTACATTGCCACAATAAACCCGACAACAACGACCAAAACCGCCTATAATATCTTGCGAGAAAAACATCCCTCAAACAGACTAAATATCGATACCAACAAACTAGCCAATGTCAGGCGTGATATCATCAGGAAAAAAGAATATCTGACTTAGAACTCGAAAGCATTCGCGTAAACATTAAAAATAGATTAGACGTTAACATCGAGGGGCTAAATGTCAACAACCCAGAGGAGACAAATGCAGAGGAACAAATAGAAACCAGTTGTAATAATCCCTCTGAGGTACACAAGCAAATAGAGGAAGATAATAACGAATTTAAGAGAGAAATAGAAATTACAAAAAGCATTCGATATAAATGGGAGAATGTAAAGAAAATTTCTTTCAAGGAAAGGCCAACAATTCCAAAAATAAGAAAGAAGTGTCAAGTGAAGGAAACCATCAATCTCGTTAAACAAGGAATTACAAAAATAAGGAACGAAATGAAAAGACCGATGAACCTGACAGAAATTAATCATCTTATATACGCAGCCTCGGCATCGATTGCAGAAACAATATGTGAAAAAGTAAAAACACAACGTAAACGAAAAATTAAATCTGGAAAGAAAAAAATAGGAACCAAAATAAATAAAGTAATAGAACAATTGTCACTTCTAAGTGAAGTCGACAAGGCCTTCAACATGAAAGAAAGAAAATGGAGACAACTGAAATGAAGCCTTGACGTAAAGAATAATACTGACGTACCAAAAATTAAAGAGAAGCTGAAACAACAAATTCAAGCGAAGGCTCAGAGAATCAGGCGTTATGAAATAAGGGACAGATTCTTCTGGCGAAACAAAATCTTCAAAGAAAATGCCAAGAAACTATATCGAGAACTGAGAAAAATAAAATAGAGATAAATGACTCACTTAATATCCAGGAAGTCGAGGTCTGGGAAAACTGTAACATGCACAATGAAAGAGGTACATGGATCAAGCAACAACAGGAACAGTACATGCATACAGAGTTCCAAAAATGGACGAATATCAATATTACTGAAACAACCGCTGCCATCTGCAAAAACCCCAAAATGGAAAGCACCAGGAACATTCATCGAACAAGTTGTATTATTTTCCTACGTTCACATTAGCCTTGGAAAATAATGCATCTTGTTCGATGATGAAGCGATGTACCTTTAAGAAGTTTAGTGTGATTTTAATGTGCAATAATAATGATATGACATTTGTAGGGTCTAATATGTCTTATTTTTTCTTATTTTGTCTTATATATTGGGTAATATAAGTGTAAAAGTGACTACAGGGATATTATTTAATGTCTAGAGAGCTCTTATAATGTCAAAAAACGTATTTAGAAGGTCGTAAACGGGTTTTCTATGCTCTAACTACCAAAATATTCGATTTATAAATAAAGGATCCTACTTATTGTGGTAGGGTGATCTGGGACTGATTAAGCGCGATAAACGAAGGACGACTTGTAGTAAGAAACGTGCTATCATTTAAATGAGAGTTTTCCTATAAGGGCTAAGGACCATAGTTTGGACATGACTCTAAAGGATACAAAGCAGAAAACATAACATATACAAATGAGCGCGATTTAAGAAAAGAAAACGAGAAGAAAAAACAGTTTCTCACAATGTTAAACAATATTTCGACAGTAGGTCTGCCTTCTTCAAATTATACTTAAACAATTGTTTTCAAGTATTAAAAATATATATCTCAAAAAAAAAAAAATTATAATTCTTTGTACAAACGTTGCTTTTCTTGTAATGAAAAAAATGACTGTATTGGTAATGAACGCGTCAAAATGAATGAAAAACCGCCAGCGTGAATGGCATAAAACTAAAATACAATGGCATACAACTATGATAGTGATCTTGCTCATCTTGGAATTTTCCATTTGTTGATTAGTTACTAAGAGGAATTAATTAAACAGCTTAGTATAAATCTTAGGGAACTCTATTATCATACTTTCCATTCCCCTGGGATGGGAAGTTAAATAATCTGCTTACAAAACTAGCCTCATACGTTTTAAGGGTCGAAAGGTCAATAGTTACTGAATATTTATTCAGAATGTGTACCTTAAGATGTTTATCGAAATTACACTCGTTTGTAATAAAATGTTCTTCAAGTTCCGTTGATGTTACATTGTTGCGTCTGACATCATATCTGTGTCCATTGAATCTTTTATTTAATTTTTGCGTTGTGCAAGCCACATAAATCAAATCATGTTTGGTACAATGGTCGGCATATATTAAATGGGAATCAGTAAAATTACCACCCTCTGTTGAAATCGTGATGTTTCTCTTTGAATTTGTGATAGAATTAACTTAACTCATGTCACTGCACAATGCACATGGTTTTCCTCATCTATGACTGTTTTAGGGAGTACAACGATCCGAAACTACAATGTTGTTTTGAGTATGGAAGCTTACATTTGTTAAAATTTGCCTGTTTTTATTTCTTTTGAAAGAAATAATAGGCTGGTTGGGAATAATAATAATAATAATAATAATAATAATAATAATAATAATTCCAGATGTAACAGAGACTCAAGTCGACAAATATCCCGAACTTTCCAAGGGTGAATAAAAGAAAATTAAGTTAATGGCGAACGCTGCTTATAAGAAGACTCTCGAACAAAAATAGATATCTAAAGCTTTGTATGGAAAGTACCCAAAGCGTCTGGATGAATCAGACATCAATGTTCCCCAAATCCATCAATGGCTTAGAAGCTGTAATCTTAACGGGGAGACAGAAGGCCTTATTATGGCAGCACAAGACCAATGTCTTATTAGTAATGATTGCAAGGCTAATCAACAAAGATGGCTTAAATCCTACCTGTCGTTTATGTCATAAATTTGATGAAACTTTTGACTACATAGTACCAGGGCACCAAATCCTTTGCTGAGAAAGAATGCGTTATTAAACATGAAAACCTAGGACAATATCTCCATTGGCATGTCTGTTCGAACAACATTCATTACTTCTTATTGAAGATGTATTTCCGTTATTTTCTTTTAATTCCATTTTGAAAATCGGTTTGGTCAGCACCAAACTAAAAAAAGTTATATACAGGTTTGGCTTGCACAAAAAACTCAAAAAGATCGACACAGGTTTAGTTTGCCCGATTCAGAAAGATAGAGATAAGTTTACTTAGCACGTGAGTCAAACAGGTAGACATAAAAAAACAACCTTTTCGACACCAAGCCATAATATTCACCATTACTCTCCCTTATGAACAGAGATGTACAGCGCGTCATACTCTAGGGGCATACCTAATAGGCTATGGTCTGGCACCTGACAATTAAATCTCTGGTATTGTAATGGCTATTTATTACAGTCCATCCTAATTCACATGTAGACATGTTAACACATCTAAGCAATTAAGATCAGAAGATGGTGTAGCATCAGGGCATTTATTATTATTATTATTATTATTATAAAATATGTGATTGTAAATGGTAATGAAAGCAAAGATTTAAATAACGTTTAAATAAATTGTAGAAAATATCATTACAATAAGGTAACGAAAGCTGATGCGGAAGCACCTACTCGAGTTCAGTTGGTCTGTCCGAAGTCGTGACTTTGCAGTCTGCCCGCTTATGGGACCCCAGGTCGTGGTTCGAGCTCGCTGACAGATCACACCGCTTCGTCGGCCGAGCCGAATGACCACGCGCAAGTGAGGGAGCAGTCGATTTCACTTAGTTTACCTAACTTTGTGAAATTTCAATTTTTTTTCGTTCTCATGCACGTAGAGACAGGTTCGCACCGCGCGGCCGACCTCGCCCGTGTCTGATTTGATGTTACCGTAGAACACACCAAAAATGTAAGCTTTAATCTTTAAAAAATAAACGCGAGAAAAGCAGTCTTAATGCCAAATTAGTATATATTTGGTAAACTAATTTTTATTTTGCTGTAACTTTTTTTATAATTATGATTTTTATTTCAGGATTCGTTTTTTTCAACAAACATCTCATAAAGAAAGGTAATGTTTCTAGAAAGTTGTCGATTTACTGATCGGTCAAGAAAAATTGAAATTCACACGCACACACACACGCACACACACATATGATTAAAAAATAGTTTTAAGGTATGCTATATTTATGGGTAAAGGTGCTCCATATCAGAGATGCTGCATATGTAAAGATAAAAGTGAACACTGAGGTCAACATCGAGCGGCGACAGTCTGTTACATGCTTGAACACAATCTTCAGGATCACGTGAAGAGTACGTTCAAGTATGAAGTAGACTGCCGCTCCTCGCTGTTGATCTGTGTCCACTTATATATATATATATATATATATATATATATATTATACATATTATAAATGTATGATAATATATATATATATATATATATATATATATATATATATATATATGAAAATTTCTCAGAGTTAACTTGTAGAAAAGACAATATTTATAATATAAAATGATAATAGGAAAACTGTAGTTATTGGACGTCAGCAATAACTACAGTTTTCCTATTGTCATATATATATATATATATATATATATATATATATATATATATATATATATATATATATATTGAAAGAGGGAGATGAACAGACAGACAATAGATAGATATGAGCAGGATGATGTTGGTATGAACAAAGTCATATCAAAATACAAAATCACGTAGATATGAAGAACAGACAGACAGACAATAGATAGATAGATAGATAGATAGATAGATAGATAGATAGATAGGAGCAAACTGTGACATAAAGACGGAATGGCGGAATTACTGAGAATGCTCAAGCAAATGTGGAATATTTCATAAGAAAAATATAAAACTCATAAATATAAAAAGAAAAAATGTATGAAAATGCTTATTGATGATTGTCAGATGCAATTTAATGTATCAATTGTTTGTTTCCTAAACGACTTAAGTCACCAAGGAATAAATACAATCGCCGGTTTATAGTGTCGATTCGGACTTGTCCTTCGTATCATACATAAAAAACAATATGTTGTTGAAACGTATTAGTTTCACAGGCAGATGGTAGCCGATTGAATAGGATTAATGCGAAATGTCCCGCCTGCAGGGAACAGTAACGTAATCGTGGCGCCATCTGCATATAAGTTTAATAATGGCGAAATAGATTGCCATCGAGTTGTTTTACTAACGATGGCTAAAGACTGTTTCACTGTTACGATAGTGTTCAGAATTAACTGTCGATAATAGACAAATTTCTTTCTTTTCATTACATTTTAGTAATTCTTTTTTATTCTTTCGACTTTTACTGTCGTGAAATTTTCAATATTTTTCTCTGTTGTATTTTCTATCTTCCTGATTTTGTTTGATTAATCATCGATTTTTTTAGCTTCCTATAAAATCTGGCCTCCAGATCTCGAGTGGCAAGTCACTGCCTGCACAAATCGAAATCACGTATAGTTGAATTTGTAATAGTTTAAATAGTTTATCTTAAAAGTTTTATTCAACATTTTAAGCCAAATTGTAGAATAGTGTTCTCCGTAGATGACTAGTATTCAGTCATTAAAACTTTGGCAGTAATTACATATAAATCTCCACATATTGTAAAGTTATCTTGGATAATTTTAGGCTTACCGATATATCACGTTGAAACATCGTCGAGCCTGGTCAGTACTTAAATGACCACCTAGGAATAACAGGTGCGGTGAGCATGGGTATGCGTGTGATGTATTGAATATCTGTCAGTTTCGTTATATTCATTGACACACAAATATCCTTGGGAATGCTATGAATCATCTTCATCTCTCCCCAGCTATGGGTTAATTACTAGGACATGTATCAGTAAATAATTATTATCTCAAAAACTCCTTACAGTCTAAACATATCTTTTGGCTTTAAATATCACGCAAAAGGTTGATAGGCAGTAAAAAACAATCAATCAATGGATACTTTTAATAATGGCTTCCTCTTAGAGTAAACATGCGGAATTAGCACACATTTAGACGTGTTTTAATATCTTCCCAAGAAAAAAGATGCGAGAACCTGTTACTGTCTGGTGGTTAGTTCTTTATTTCTGTTCCATGTTGATTACAAACAACTATAGAACGACAGTTGACACATTTAAAAAAAAAATAGTTTCTGAAATTAAGATTAACAAATAGGAATCGATTGATTAATACTTGAGAATTCAATCTCTAAAAGAGAGGCAACTTCCAACAACTTGCTATATAAAATACAAATTCTTACAAATGAGGCTTTATCTGTGGTTCGAAACCGATTCGAATCTGATCCCTACTCCTGAGGAACGTCCAGATAGATAACCTGATGGAAATACGGACATTCTGTATACAGGCAACATTCTTCCAATGAGATATACCGAGTGTAACAGGAACTTGTCCAAATTGTGTAACAGCATCCCACGAAATGTTTAATATCTGAATTCTATTTTTCAGGTTTTCGGATAAGCTTAGCCATCTTGAGACCATTTTTCGTAAGAATCACTAAAAACTGAATTAATCAGCTAAAAAGAGAGCAGGTTAAAATCCTTTTGTTTTAGACCCACTGTTTTCCCAACTGAGCAATGGTGGTAGGAAAAAGATCATTTAGACCTTCAGTAATGGTACCAACATTCATACTCTGACTTCCATTCAAGTCCATTCAAGAACCATCAAGAGAATGGTGAATAAGTTTAAAAAAATAGGGAACAGTAGAGAGGAAAACTGGATAAGGAGTTCGCAACTTAGAGCTAAAGCGATCAATTAGAAAAGAACTAACTCAATGCAAAAGACATTTGGCACGTGAGAGAGGAGTTTCAGCTATGACAGTCCAAAAAGCAGTGAAAAAGATTTTAAATTGAAATCGTACGTGAAACGTGTGAGACACCCTGTTACTCCAGGACAGAAAGTTAGAAGGTTAGAGAGGGCGAAGGTCATCTTGAATAAGTTAGGAAATGATCCTGTAATTATATATATATATATATATATTTGAACTTAATTTCAATACTTCATGAACTTCTGATCCTTAGCTATGATTAATTAACATTAATGAACATATCATTTTTGACATCGCGATTCTTCTGTTGAGCTTAGAGAGTAATTATATATTCTTATTGCTCAAAGTCCAATAGTGTTATAAAAATCTCGGACAATTCCAGTAAGATATCTTTAATCATTTCGACGGTTCAGATCTTAATCTAGCAACTGGGCAATCTTGCTGTTACACAATTTTTCTGTTACACTCGATATACTAGCGAAAGCAAAGCTTGGCTATGTGTTCACCGTTGTCACCAGTGATGTAGAATATCATACATCGAAATGGTTTTAGGAGCTGTACAACTAAATACAACAGTATCGTTCAAATATGTAAATGAAATGTCCGTACTCTGGCTTAAGGAGAAAGCTATACAAAAAATGCTGGATAATATGAACTCACTAAGAACTTCGATCTGGTTCACAATGGAAGAGGAAGCAGCAGGCCTTTCTGGATGTACTAATAACCTGCACAGAGAATGGGTTCATATTATCCGTACATCACAAGTCAACATTCACTCTTGTCCCACTGTCCATGTCTCTGAAAAAGGGTTTAGGTAACCTTGATATATTTGAGAAGGATATTAGAATAATGCAGAACTTATACTGGCTGCAAACCGCCTGCATATGGATAAAAATGAATTCAGTAAATATTCAAATATAGAAAGGGGTGTAAGACAAGGATATATCATCTCACCGGACTTATTTAACCTATACAACGAGGCAATTCTGAGATAATTAGAAGTTTTACTAGGATTCATTATTGGCAGTCCCAATCTTAACATAAGATATGCAGATGACAGAGTGTTGATAGCAAACACAGAAGAGAATCTAAAATAACTTCTACAGAAAGTAGCGAAGGAAAAGCGAGAAGAAAGGATTAAACATAAATTGTCAGAAGACAGAATGCATGGTTGTCAGCAAAAGTAACAGTTTACATATTGGAAATACAAAAATCAAACAAGTACAACAATTTAAATATCTGGAAATCTTTTTAACAGAGGACGGAAAGTGTGGCAGTGAAATCCGAAGAAGCATTGAGATAGAGAAAGAGCTTTTCAATAGCTAAGTGAATGCTAGACAATCTCTTCAAAGAGGAAGAAGAAACTTGAAGCAATAGACATTTGGTTCTACAGAAGGATGCTGAGAATATAATAGGACGAATATGAGAGCAACAATAGGTTTTAAAAGGAAATGGAAAAAAGTTATATATAACATCAGGAAGAGACAGTTGAAGTTTCAGGGACACATAATGAGGAAAGAGGACATGGAAAATTTGATACTCACAGGATAGATTGAGGGACAATGGAAAACAACGCAAGAACTACCTCGCGAGCTTTAAATGGATGGCAGAATAGGGTTTAAGAGAGAAACAAAAAGACAGAATTTATTAAGAGTTAAAAATAACAGGAGATTGTGGAGAGTCGTGATCGCCAACATCCTGACTTAATGAATTATGAGTCTTATGACGTTACTAATGGAGATGGAATCTCATTCAATTATTTGTCGTTAACATCCGAATGATGACTGGTATATTTATATTATTATTTTTTTACTATTTTTTCACACAAGGTCCAAGAGCCATTCATGGTAGAGGGTTACTGAAGATGGTTGGTGTGTAAACGTAAGAGGAAGATGTAAGTGCAGATTAAGATGATATGTGGGATACATAACGGTGACCCTAAACTTGAAGAGGTTAAGATTTTAGAGATCGGAGAAGCATCAAGTCTGGAGTCTGTTCACCAGAGTATCGGTTCTCGGAAAGAACTGGGTAGAACTTGCTTCTTACCATTAGAACACGGTAAGAAGGTGGAATTAAAGAATGTAGCTCATTTGAACATTTGCCATGGAAATAGCAATAGAGTTGCGAGAGGTTTAGCTGGAAAGGGCTGAACTGGCGGAACAAAAGAATGTAGCTTGTTTGAACAATTGCTATGGAAATAGCGATCGAGCAGCTATTCGCTTGAGACATTTCGTATGTGGCAAAGGGTCCGTAAGGTTGAAAATGATTAATTAATTACATATCTCTAATTAATTCAACATGCATATTTAAAAAAAAAAAAAAATCAGTATCACCCCATGCAAAGTAGTAAAGCCACTATAAGACAAGGGTTTACAAAGTGTGGAAGAATTAGGAAGAGAAGCATTAATAATAAGCGAGAAGAGGAAAGAGTAATCACGAGGACAGTAGTTAGCGATTGACATTGCATTTAATTTTTGAAGATTAATGTTGGCTGGAAAGCATGGAGCCAGAAGGGAGTCCCACAAGCGAGAAGTGCAAGAAAAGAAACTATTAGCATAGAACTTACGGTTATATCTTGCCATCCCAACTGTCAACTGATGAGACCTTTTCGCCAATCTAGTACTGCGCTTATATTCATAAAGTCTTGATAACATAGAAAATAGTTCATCAGAACAATTATCATGAAAGGATTTATAGAAAAGAGACAGAGAAGGATCCTTAAGGCGGTGAGGAAGTGGCTGAACCGAGCAGCCAGACCAGGATCAATAATATTGCAGATTCTTCTCTGGATTTTATCAAGGAGCTCAAGGTAAACAGCAGGGGCACGCGGCCATATGTAGAAGTAATATTCTAAGCATGGACGAATGGTAGAATTATAGATATTCAGGTAGTTTATTGCTTACAATAGGATATTGACGGGCAACGTTCGAATTCTGGTCAAGTTCGTTTCGCCCAAATATCATTGTGAAAGGTATGAATCCAATTCTTCTAACACCACACGCAGTTTTGCACAAAACCCCTTGAGAAAGCTATGAATCTATCTTTTCTCCCGCCCACTCAATCACTCACTTAAGCCCTGTACGCTCCTCATATCGGGCTACAGCCTCAACACGCTAGGCGTTGTTTCTGTGCATTCTGTTGACGTTTATGGGATTGAGTTGCTAGCACCCTGCACAAACGGTTTTGAATTTTTCTGAGGTGCGAGACATGAAGCTATTGGAGTAGAAGAGACGGCTACATTTAGGAGTTTTGACAGTGAAGGGGTGAGACCGGGATGCCAGCCTCGTAGGTCGCTTGAACTCATGACGTGTGGAAACCAGCGAATGCAGCTCCTAGGAGCAATTTCCATGAAAGTATTTGTAGAACAGACAGAGGGAGGCGACGGTGCGTCTTGTGAGACTTATTCAAACCCAGTCTACCTTAATATTTAACCCATATTTAGAGTTGAGAAGATAAGAATTCATATCTTTCCTACAAGTATTTGTGCGAAAGTGGATGCAACGAACACGACTGGATGTCGAACTCAGTTCACCAATTTCTCGTTCCAAGCACCTAAGCTGCACATTCCTTTCTCCTGTTTTAGCAATTGCAATGGTGGCAGATTTACTCCTGACATCGCTAAATCCTTGTTGGCTTTCAAATAAGATTCTGGAATTGTGTTTTCTTTACAAGATCCTACATACTTGTTGCAAAATTTATAAACATCTAAAGACAGAATTATATTCTTTGGTAAACCTCTGTTAAAAGACTTAAGCATTCAGGTACTAGGAGTTGAATCATAGACAGAGTGACATACGGTTCAAAGATTCAATGCAACAGAGAAGAAGAATTTGGGAAACCAAAAGAATTATTGCGTGAGATAATCTGATGAATGGTAATTAATGAAATCAACTCGCCTCTGGCATCAGACTCATCTTCTACGGGAAATAGATTAAATACGCTTGATTGCCACCGCCATTATCTTGAACGGAACTGCAGCGTTTGATTCCAATTCAACTGATATCAAAAATTCTAACCTGTCAGCCAATCAATCGATTAGTTTGTTCATTGTTGTTATTTGGCAGAAGATGGTAACTAAATTTACAGTAAGAAAAGGGAAAGGGCAAAATTGCTATTTAAAATTCTTTTGATGATATTGGTCGGTTAACATTGATAGAACATGGAGGAGGAATTATATCTGGGAACAAGAATAGATAAATGAAATTAAATTAGTTGCAACTTTATGTGCATTTGAGCAGGGTATTACACAAACAATTTTGCGTATCTATCTATCTATCTATCTATCTATCTATCTATCTATCTATCTATCTATCTATTTCAATCTGTTCACATGTATGTATGTATAAATGTATATTTGTATCTCAATCTTTTCACATCTATCTATCTATCTAAAAGGCAGGATGTGTGTGTGTGTGTGTGTGTGTTTGTGTGTGTGTGTGTGTGTGTGTGTAATGAATGCATGGCCGCAATTTTTGACGGATTTGCACCAAAATTTACATGCACATGCTTCAAGTTAGCGAGAAGGCTAAGACCGACTTTGCATTTCCCAACTCCCATCGACAGTGGAAATAATCGATTTTTCCATGCTTCTACGGCAGTTTTCGTGTAGTTTGCGGCCATTTTGTACTGGCCAGAGAGAGAGATAATAGCTGGATGCCACGAATAGGCAGGAAGATTCTATTGGCCAGCGTGAGAGCCAGCAGATGACTGACACGAATGTTAACTAGCATGCTAGTATGCAAAAGAATCGATAGCTGCATTCGTCACAATTGGGAAAAATTTAAATCTGCGTGGCACTTTACTCCAATTGGCTCATTCGCTTGCTTAAACTCAACGTTGATTATGATTCCGCAGAACTGGGTTGGGTGTGAAAAAGTATTTGTTGTTAACATTCTTTTTCATTCGGTTTTTCCAGTTACGAGTCCTTTTTAAAGCTGATCGTTTTGTCTTCATTTTGTTTAGTTCTTTTTTCGTAACAGATTTAATATTTAGCATAGAGCTTAGAAAAAAAATCGCAGTGTGAAATAGGCAAGAAGCAAGGCATGTAGCAACATAAGCACGGCAAAGGGCACTCCTTTAAAGGCAAGGATGGGCAAAAATATTTTAAGCCAAGTGATAGCAATTGCTGTATGAGTCGTACGATTTTTGAATCAAGCACATGCAACGCCGGGCCATGCTGCTAGTCTCTCTCTCTCTCTCTATATATATATATATATATATATATATATATATATATATATATATATATATATATAAATGATAATACTGCTTGGGAAACCTTGGTTAGCTCAACTTGTAATGTAACAAATTGATATCCAAGGAAAAATTGAAATAAAAAAAGAAAGAACCAAGAACATAACACTTTTTACTAATCCTCTTGTCATGTACTTGAGCTCCAAGTCCAAAGAAAAATAAAAAAACCAAAACGAGTAAAAGACTTAACGTAAAGTTCTCAATATACTAAATAGAGCAAAAACTAAAATAATCCTAAGGAGCCAGTTTATTTCAGTTTATATATATATATATATATATATATATATATATATATATATATATATATATATATATATAGTTTATGAAAAACTAGGTAATCCGTATGGATAAACCTAAGGAAGATAAAATCCAGAGAGCTCAATGTAAATCCAGAGTAAATAATCTAAATAATATATATATATATATATATATATATATATATATATATATATATATATATATATATATAAAGAAAGAACAGTAAGATATATAATCCGGTGTTCTTATAGATATTTTTATTTTTACAAAATAGTGCTCAATGTAAATTTACAGAGCATTAATATTATAAATTAATTGATTTAAAATATGTTTTTTTTCGCTACACAGTTCTAACCATGTTTTTAAAATACAATATATATATATATATATATTTTATATATATATATATATATATATATATATATATATATATGTGTGTGTGCGTTAAATGCTTAACATTTGGCAATAGGTTCTACTGAAAACATAAAATGTTAAAACATTAACGTAATTCATTCTGCATTTCCATTAAAACAAGTTCATCTTTTGATGCAAACATTTTCTACAGAATCCCATTTAACATTGTCTTTCCATCTGGTGATTTAAGAAAGAAACATTTGAACTCAACAAGCACATGTCTTCGTTTACTCTAGAATAATTTAGGCCTAACCTGATTGGCAATCACAAGAAAATATCGAAGATTAGATTCAGGTCTGTTTTTTCTTTCTCTCCCCGCTGAACGAATTTAAAGTCTCCAAACTGCGCAATATGTCCATAGCTTTTGACACACCTTGTAATAACAGTCTAAAGTTTTGTTTTGTGGTCGTTCTAGGTGATGAAAATGAAAATATGGAACAATTATATAAAATAAAGCACGCTACAGCTTGTCCTCGTTTGAAAAGAATTACTTTTAATTATCTGAAATCGATTTCCAATAAACTCCTTGCTTAATCAATATTTGTAGTATTACTGGCATTATTATTGTAGGAAGTTGGGAAGTGGTAGCATGCAAAAAAATCATTGTGAATGTATAACGATTATTAAGAAAAAAATAATATTGCCCAGGAGACATGCCAATGAACAAGTCCATAAAAATAAATGTATTGCGCAAATAACATACACAAAAGAGCGTATTCTTAGCTATATTTATGTGCTTAGTATAAAAATAGAGCGTATGTATATGTAAATATAAAAGTCGACACTGAAGTCGATACCAAGCGATGGCATTCTGTTTCATGCTTCAACGCAATCTACATCCATCTAACATATATACATATATATCTAACATATATATATGAAAAATTTCTTAGAGTTAACCTACAGAAAAAGACAATATTTATAAATGTAAAAGACATAGCGAAAACTGTAATATTAGACGACGCGTTTCGTCCAATATGGACATTTTCAAGGCAAAAACGAAATGAATTTATTAAAACAAAGTAACTATTAACAACAAAACAAAATGTCCTTAGCAACTAGAAGAATTTACAAAACGTTAACATATATTGACAATGTGAATCTAATAGCATTTTCTAAATTCTTTCAGTTGATAAGGACATTTTGTCGTTAATAATTACTTTGCTTTAATAAATTAATTTCGTTTTTGCCTTGAAAAAGTCCACATTGAACAAAACGCGTCGGAAATTATTACAGTTTTCCTATTGAATTTTACACACACACACACACACACACACACACACACACACACACACACATATATATATATATAAATATATATAGCAGAGTATCAGCAAAATCGTCAGCTAAAACTAGAAACAACGTCTCATTAAGTTCTGTTAGCGAAGTCATTTCACATTAACATTGCCATTTAATTCTTTATATAAATTGTTTCGTTGTAATATAAAATATAAGCTGCACACTCTAATCATTTAAATCATTTTTATGCGTCTCGGTTCGCAAGGCCGGTGTTACTGTTTTTAAACTACAATTCCCTGTGGCTAAAATCGACCTTGCTAACTAAAACGCTCCTCTGTGGCTAAATCAGTAAAAGCACGTCAGGCTATATGACGGTTCCGTATAGGATACAGGTTCGATTCCTGTCGGAGGGCGCATATTTTCTATGAAAATTTCTCGGACATTCAGGCCGGTAAATGTTGTTAATACTGTTTATTATAAACAGAGCATTTATTTAAATATCTGTATCTATAAAAAAGAATGTATAAACATAAAAATGTCTTTAAAATAATTGCCTATCGGAATTTGTCCATTTCATAATATATATGAATATGAATACAGAACACACACAGACAGATACAGTGGTAGAATTGCACTGAGAGGCCAAAAATTCAAAGGAGATACTTTGACTTACACTACACACACACACACACATATATATATATATATATATATATATATATATATATATATATGCAATTTTACCACTGTTTGTGTGTGTGTTCTGTATTCGTAATCATTTGAGGCGGCAAAATAACAGTCTTATATTTGAGAATAAGATGAACGCATTTCCCATTCACTGTTCTCGGCCATCTTTATGAAATGCATTTTGCATATTTCTGCTTCGCTTTACTTGCCAATGTATAGGAGATTAAAAACTATGAAAATGAATTTCTTTTAAAACCTTATTTGTTACTTCATTTAAAATCATAAAAATCCGATATATCATGCAACTACAGGATTTGATTCTGTTAGCCGCAGTCTGGAGGCAGATTATAAAATGAGACGAACAAATAAAACAGAAAGATTTCGAAATCTGTTTACTGACCATTTTTCCCAACCGGGTAAAAATAGAATACAAAAGCCTTTCTATTTCTCACGTAACGTGCAACAACTTTGACGTTGTTTATTCACTAAGCTTCACAAAATGATAGGAAAAAATTGAGAAACGTTTTTAAAGAGGAACATTATCATACTTGGAAACGTGTGATAGGAAAACAAGGAAGGCTACAATAAGCTAAAACTACACGCTGCTGTAGTGCGAGAATTATTGGTGGGGCTATCCAATATATGTTTGCGGCCTTGGGTATATCTGCAGTCGATACAAATACTTATCCAAACATTTAAAATAATATATACAGAAAGCTAGGTAGAAACCAAAAGAACGTAAATGAATGTTTACCTATTTCCTTCAAAGATTTACTGCTATTAATGAGTAGGAATGTGCTACATACCTTCTCTCTAACCCTGAAAAGGAAAGCTAGTGGGTGTCGCAAAAAGTGTCTTTTTGCAGATGTTTGTCACATCAACTGGGAAACTCAGAGTGTATTTGTTTCTCATATCACGAGCAACAGTTTTAACGTTGTTTATTTTTTAAAATGGCACGAAGAAAAGCTAGTGAATATTACAAGCTTTTGGTCGGACAGTATTACAGTGTTTATTTAACAATAAATGAAAACATTATATATAAAGAATTAATAAAGGATTCAATAGGATGAGAAAAAGATCAGAAAAAAGTGAACAGATGGGAAAAAGATGAAATAAGAATAAGATGAGAAAAAGATGAAAAAATGAGGAAAAGATGAGAGAAAGAAGAACAGATAAAAAAAGGATGAATAAATGAGAAAAAGGTGAGGAAAGATAAGAAAAATGTGAACAGTTGGGAAAATGATGATAAATTAAGAAAAATATGAGACAAAGAACAGATGAGAAAAAGAGGAAGAAATGAGAAAAAAGATAAGGAAAAGAAGAAAAGAAAAAGATGGGAAAATGATTAAAAGATGAGAGAAAGATGGAAAAAAGGAGAAAATCCTTGTGAAAGTAAAAATAATTCTCAGCCACAAAAACAGATAAATACTTATCGATCTGAGATGGCACTGTAGTCGTCTATGGAATATATGATGAAGTTATTGCCTGGATACCGAACATACCAGATGTGTGTAGGTGTAAAGAGTAAAATTATGAAAGCTAAACGTGTATACGAGTACAGAGACATAACATAAATAAATACAATTGCTGAAATCAGATTTTACACTTATTGATAATTACTGAATTTAATATAAACTAGCCGAATTACCTGCGCCTTGCTGCGTGTCACACATTTTTTTATAAGAAAATCATGATTGATTTTAAATCATTGTTATAATTTGTGGAGAAAAATAATGCATTTCAATATTACTCAATGATCATGCCGATGTGACCTCTATCTTCTGGATTTCTCCTTCTATATTTTGGATAGGAGTCATTCCATTGTTCAAATCTGATTTTAAATTAAACCAAAGGGAAAAAATTCAGTGGGAGTTTTGTGCAAGAACAGCTTGATCTGACCCCTTTGATGTATATTTGATGCAATACTTAACTGAATGAATTGATCAGCAGATCTCAACAGTGATATGACAGTTGAACTGTCCCAACAAATATGTATTGTAAGGCACTACCCACTGACTAGTGATTTCTTGCTCAACTTGACGCCCATATTGTCTCATTTTGATCTTGCCGATGTGACCTCCATCTTCTGGCTTTCTCCTACTATATTTTAGATTGGAGCCATTCCCTTGTTCAAATTTAAATTTAATTTAAATCAAACGGAAAAATTTGTGTCCCCCCTCCTCGGGGAACCCCTTTGATCAAAATGAAATCTACTTATCCAAGTACACTGGATAATGTAGTTTCAGAATATATATGGTTATGTGGGTCTATCTCAAAAACTCTTGGAGGAGTTCGATAACAAAAAGACAGACAGAGTCTACAACTTTATATATATATATATATATATATATATATATATAAG
>CAHIKZ030004332.1:602500-675000 GCA_903632075.3 Acanthosepion pharaonis | reverse complement strand
GTCTCAATTCCACCAACGTTGCATTTTGCGAAAAAATTGAACAGCCTGTCGAAAAAACATATAGCCACAGATCGCGTGTAGACATCTTTTGTGGAAGACATCCAGCTAATTGATATGGGAACTATATGGAGTTCACGATTCTGAGCTATACATCAGTGTAGTAAAACAGAACGGCCGCTCTATAAACCCGTATTTTGGCTTGCAATTTGATACACCTTCATTCCATAGGCGGCAGCTTAGCTTCCCAAATGCACTTAGCGATCCGATTTGTTATTTTATCATCAATCGATGCATTTACATTCATCTTGCTTCCTAAATATGTAAATGACTTCAAGTTCTTTCCATCAATCTGTATAGGAGTGTCTGGGAATTGATGAACTAGTGGAGGTTGCCTGATACCCCGAATCTGATCTGGACATGGAGCTGGATGGTGGATTTCCTCCGTTTTCTTTATGTTAACGGTAAGACCAAATCTTTGGATGCTGACAAGTTCTTGGGCTTCCTCTTGGGATTCCACTTGTGATTTTGCCACAAGTGCAGCATCGTCAGCAAACAGCAGATCACGAATAGCGTTAGTTCGAAAATGTATATTAGCTTTGAACTGACCACTGGTTCGATATTGAAATTTAACACGTGTCCATTTCACCAAAGGCATATTTGAGCTTTACTGAGTAGAATTAAGCAAAGAGAACAGTGGTCATGACACAACTTTGATTCGTGCCATTTGCAGCATAAAAAGAATCAGAGAATTGTCCATCAGATACAACAACAGTTTTCATCCCCTCGTGAGAGGAGTTTATAACATTCAATATTTTATCAGGGTTTCCAAGCTTTTATGAACTTTTCAGAGTGCTTCACGATTTACAGTGTCAAAGGCCATAGTAAGATCCATAAACACTATATACAATTCCTGGTTCTTTTCACACATTTTTTCAGTTACCTGACAGACTGAGAAGATCATTTCAATAGTGCCACGACCGGACCTGAAATCCCACTGTAAGTGAAAATAAATCTTATTGACGAGGTGCTTGATAATCCTGTTCAGAATCAATCTAGCTATTATTTCATCAGCAATTCACAGCAGAGATATTCCACGATGGTTGTCACAAGCATTTCTATTACCTTTGATCTTTTATAGGTGTTGAACTTAGGCGTCCTTGTAGTCTTGAGGAACACGTCCAGCCCTCCATATTACTTTGAAGAGCTTATGTAGCTTTTTGACTAACTTTTTACTACCATACTTGTTGATATCAGGTGTAATAGCATCCTTTCCAGGCGCTTTTCCTGAAGAGTTTTGTTTGATGGAGTCCAAGACTTCTTGCAAGGTAGGCTCAAAAACCTTTCATGCATTTCAGGACGTTGGGAAATGATTACAATAACATCTTCATCTGTAACTGATGGTGTCTTTAAAACAGACTGCTGCTTCCAGCGACGCAAGATATCAGACTTGTCTGACAGAAGCGTCTGTCCATTTGAGGGGAATACTGGCGTAACTTCGTTCTCTCTAGAACCATAGACATTCTTAAGACCACTAAAGAAGGACTTAGATTTCATAGAAGGAGTTTTTTCTATCTGCTGCTTCCTGAAGTTATGTAGCCTTTGCAGACCCCCAGTCCTCCTCCATTTCTCTGAGAGATCGCATTTATCATTAACCAATGCTTTGTGTGAGCTGTGCATTTGCTCTATGAGTAGCTGGACTTCAGCGTTGCTTTCATCAAACCAGTCCGGGTGTTTCCAGACCGGCAGTCCAAGCATCTTCAAAGAAGCAATATGTACTGTAATGTGTTTTCCATGATGATTCAGTATCATTTGTAACCTCGAGAGCATTGGGAACAGGATCCAGCTTGCTGCAGAGATCTCTCTGTTTTCCTGGTGATGTTAAAGTCAGGGTAGTCATTCGCTTAGGCACAAATATCTTCTGCAGTCTCGTGTGAGCAAGACGAAGGGAAGCTTTGATGTAAAAGAGACTATAGTCAGAATGACAGCAGGTAGCATAAAAGGAACACGTGATATTGATGTCCCTTAAGTCTCTCTTTTTGGTGATATACACAGTGAATAAGGTGCCAGTTTTTAGATCAAGAATGCATCCATGAACTCTTGCGGAAGTTCGTTTGCTGGAAGTAAATGTTGGTGAATACAAGATTGAATTCTCTGCAAATAGAAAGGAAGTGCAGTCCGTTAGAGTTCATGCGTCCAACACCCTGATGACCCAGCACACAATCCTATATCTATCGAGTGTTACCCAACCGAGCATTGAAGTCCCCCATTAGGATAAGTTTATCCCTGTGTTGAACGTGAGAGATCACATTACGGAGGTTGTTGTAGAAGTCATATTCCTCTTGCACAGAACTAGTGCCGAGTCACTGTCTTGGAGTGTATGTACATTCTAAAAGCGCTAATTTCTTACATTTCTTACATTTCTTTTTTGTATATAACAAGGACTTAGTGATACACATCTTACTAATTAACCCATAGATGAGGAAAAGAGGTGGATTCATAACTTATTCACTTTATTAAGTAACTATTTAGAGATGAATTTATTTCCAAATATTAAAATTTAAACAGATGATTGTTTCGAATTTACAAATAATTCAAGGTTTATTTAAAAAATAGGACATTTTTTAAAAATTTAATTTATATTGGATAATTCGAGAAGCAAACGATTTTATTATTTTTTTTATAAGTGTAAAAAACTTTTTTTAACTGGATATGACCCGGAATGTCTATAAAAATTGTAGAGTAACTAAATAAATTATTAATTTTACACTTTTTCTGTAGTAAACTAAACAGCCAAAATGACAGCTATATACGTACTACTAATTTATTCTCGAACCCAATTTGAATTGGAACACGGCTGACCGATTAACAATTCCGAGCCATTATCAATTACACAACCAGCACATGCAAGCTTACCCGCACCTGATATTCCCAAGCGGTAAACCATCTAGGTACTGACCAGGTTCAATGTTGCTTAACTTCCTTGATCTTACGGGAACTGGCGTTTGAACGTAATATTGCCATAAGCTTAGTTCGTTGTTAGAAATATAGCCAAGCAGTATTGATAGAATAATCAGTGGTCAGGCATTTAGACAAACGGTATTGATAGAATAATCAGTGGTCAGACATTTAGCCAAGCAGTATTGATAGAATAATCAGTGGTCAGGCATTTAGACAAACGGTATTGATAGAATAATCAGTGGTCAGACATTTAGCCAAGCAGTATTGATAGAATAATCAGTAGTCAGATATTTAGACAGGTGGTATTGACAGAATAGTCAGTGGTCAGATATTTAGACAGTCGGTATTGACAGAATAGTCAGTGGTCAGATATTTAGGCGGTATTGATAGAATAATTAGTGGTCAAACATTTAGACAGGTAGTATTGATAGAATAGTCAGTAGTCAGATATTTAGACAGGCGGTATTGATAGAATAGTCAGTAGTCAGATATTTAGACAGGTGGTATTGATAGAATAGTCAGTAGTCAGATATTTAGGCGGTATTGATAGAATAATCAGTGGTCAGGCATTTAGACAGGCGATATTGATACAATAGTCAGTGGTCAGGCATTTGAGCAAGCAGTATAGTTAGAATGATGTTATTACAAATTCTAAACTTTATTGTAGTTTTCCGCCTTGAAAAACGTGTTTTGCTATCAACTATACCATTGTGTAACTAAAAAAAAAACTTATCTTTAATATATATGAAAAAGTATCTTTCAGAATGATTTGTATATTTTTCTTGTCTAAATAGAATATATATGACTAAATGGTACATTTGGAACAATACAACCAAGTAACAGAAACTCAACTGATAATTTGTTAAATAATTGGTTTCTTTATTTCTTCGTTGTTACACTGTCATTGAAAGTTAAGCATGGATAATTTTGTAATTATCAGTCAAATCTGTCCAGTTCGATTTGTGCAGCCATTGGGTGGAAGCCTTTCCAGTTTGTTGTCAACCGGATATTTCTTTCTATTTAATTAAAAGCTTTTCAAACATCTGACACCACTATCTTTACGCATAAAAGTTTATTTACCTGTAGCATGTTTATTACTTCAAACGTTTATTTTCATCATGTACACACGCGTATATATTCCCATTTATATATGTTCATTGGAAAAGGTTGATTTTTACAAATACAAGGACGGGCAGGTTATAAGATGTATAAATAGCAACAATAACAGCAAAGGCAAAATGAAAATAGGCCGCTTCATCAACTGTACATGCAGATCATTAATATTGAGTTTGATCCTCATTGGTTGCCCCATAATTGTAGCTTTGGGTGGAAAATAAATTAAAATATGTAAATAAAAACAAAAAGAAAACAAAGAATTGTATATGTTGACTTCGCTCTTTTGTATTTTGCAATCATAAATTTGCATCCTTAGTTTTTAATCATTTCATCCAAAGCAAGGGGATAATGCGTAGCTTAGATGTGGCACAAGGCCGAAAGTATGGGGCACCCAGTGAGGATCGGACTCACGACTCAGTCGTAATTGTTCTAGCGAGACAAGCTTGCTAACCATTACACCACCTCGAGGTGCCCAACTGATTCATCAGATATAAGCAAAGAGCTGATATAGTTTTAAGCATCTCTATGATGACACCATCTTCCTTTACTTTTACATACTGTTATTCCATGACTTTTGGCACGTCAGTGTATATTCGCCTATACATTTATATTCGCTTGTGTGCGCGCACACACACATACGTATTGTGATATTTATACTTGAGATGATACATAAGGTATAAAATATATATTGATTTATTTACAAGAATAAACATTATTATTATTTTATTTTTATTTTTTTTGTCATAAGCAAGTTTTTTTCTTTTTAGTGATTGACGTGGTTAAATTGATTGAAATGGCTAGAAAGTTAGCAATCCGACTATGAATCTCACCCATGGTCGATTTTTGAGGGTGGTGACTTCTTGATAATATGAAGACGGTCACAGTTCGAGGTATCGTTAGGAGGTATCTGAAAGTCATACAATAGATTGACCAAAGCTTTGTGAGTGAAGATGAATTTATGATAATTGTGCTAGCAATGCGGTTTTGGGCCAAACGGCCTTTGTTCAAAATTCTTGATCACGCCTGATCATGCGCTATTTCCCAGAAACTGTAATTAAAGTCCACTCAACATAGTTGCGGTGCACAATTGAACAAAAACACAAATGTATTTGAGTAGAGTCTGCAACGGAGATTAGCAAGCAAACGGACATAATTGGAATGAAGCGGTCAGCCATACTTAGTGACTGACATATTAAATCTTTATTAATATCTTCACAGATATCAACTTTTTATAACATAAAAGCTAGTCTAAGGATACAAAGACTTAACTTTAAAAGAATACGTGTGAATATGAAGTTTTTTTTAAAGATAATCAGCAGTCGGTAAAGGTTTAACATACATAACCGATAACAAAGAAACAAACAACAAGTGTGTTAAAAGTGTGTTTTTTTTCTTGATACCACTATTGCTGTATACTCACTACGTAATTTTTATTGTTTTAAAAAATTATTTTTAGAATTTTAATAAAACCCAGACATATGAAACTGGATTTACTCATTCCCTTTTTGTCTCAAGAATTGACAGAAAACATTGTATGATTTTAATGCCAAATTCTGCATTTAAAAAAAAAAACTGCTCACTGATTCTATATGTGAGATCAACATTCAACCTTTGAAAAGTGAACCTGCTCACTACTATTCGATCTAGGGATAACATTACACGGGACAAGACAAAGCCCTTATAGGCACCTCCATTTTTTCGCTAAAAAAAGAGCATACCATGGTGTAAAAAGCCCCCAAATGTGATAAAAACAGTTTTATCGTCAAAGTGTTTATGTTATTATTAAGAAGATTTTGGTTATTTTATTCATTTTTAATCCTTTCTAACACGTTCGAAATTTTGGTTAAAAATCTTTTTTTTTTGCATCAGCGTGTGGTTCAAAGATTACTATTGGAATTTTAGCGTCTCTTTTGCGGTGAAAAGCACATTGTTTTGGAAATTCTTGCAAAAATCAAATAATAGTTATATTTTAATGAAACTTTCAGGCTTATTTTTGAAATTTTTTTAAGAAAATTTTGGTAAAAATATTTTTACTTGTTACCCCGCCCGGACACACACTTCGTGGAATTTCGAGAAATTAAATTTTGCTTGCAAAATTTGTTTTATGAATTAAAAGCAGGACTCCATGGAGAATTTAAATCATCATTTTTTTTTTTCATTTCCTGAAAATCTGCTCCGAATAAAATAAAAAAATGCAATAAAACTGACACTATTTAATTAGAAAAGCTTTTAATTGCTTTTATAAATAAGATATATTAAGGAAACTATTGTCCTAAGAAAAAAAAATTCGATGACTAAAGAATTTTTACAAGAATTTTCATATTTTAAAATTTTTTTAATTATAATAATTTATTATCATTTATATATAAATCTTTTGAAATTCTACACTACTTTGATTGCGTTTGATGATATTGTTATTAAGTGAAAACAATATTTACTAATCAAAAATTGAAAAGATTAATACAAATCATTATGCACTAAGATATTTTAAATAATTTTAATTTTTTTGTATATATAAAATCATATCTAACGTGCCCATTTTGAAACTATGGGCGACCATACACGGCTTTATCAGAAAATAAGAGCTATGACTATAGTAAATTTAAAATCAACATTCCTAAAATTAGATTATGGAGAATATTTTCCAACATTTTAAAGATTACTGAGTACTTAAAAATTATATAAAAAGGCGCTCACGTCATTTTCTTAAATTACGTTTTAACAGATAAATTCACCGTAGAACAACAAAAAAAATGTCAACATTCGTCAATGTTGTAAACATGGCGACTGTCGGTTAAAAAAAAACAGCTACTGTTTGCTTAAAAATTCATTCTGCTGTATTTTAAGCTTAAAGACAATTATATTTGTTTCAAATCAGATTAATTATACTTTAAACCAGCTAATATTCTTCAAATAAAATTTTAGAAAAGCATATTTTATTTTTGGAAGATTTTTTAATACAGAGAATTACAATGCGATGAAAGACAAAAATTGCCCCAATTGTAGAAAAGAAAATCGATTCCAATCAATATAACTTCTGTTTACCCCACAATATTTTACTTACTGCAAAATAGTAAATTTAATCCTTTAGCATTTAGTTAAATCATACTTATTATAAAACCCAGGTTGTGTGTGTGTGTCTGTTCGTTGGATCGGATTTCCTACATTTTTCAACCGATTTCAACAAAACTTCACAGGACGACGTAAAATTCCATTGCAGTGGTTCTGACAGCGCCAAAAATTGGAAAAACAATTATTTTTGCACGAAATCAATTTGAAAACACGATTAAGAAGCATCGCTGCCGCGAGAATGAAAGGGGGACAACTCTTATCGATTTATACTTATTATAAAACCCAGGTTGTTTGTGTGTGTGTGTGTGTGTATGTGTGTGTGTAATGTGTGTGTGTGTGTGTGTGTGTGTGTGTGTGTGTGTTCATTTATATATGGGATCGGATTTCCTACATTTTCAACCGATTTCAACCAAAACTTCACTTTTTTTTTTGGGTAGTGTTTTCTCTTTTTCTTTATTTTTACATTCAGAATGCTTTAAAAATTCCATTTACAAGACAATTGTTTATAATAAAATTCTATTCAATCGGTAGACTCATAACGATTGAAAACAATGTCTTTGTTTGAGTTTGGGTTTGACCAATTCGTAAAAAACAAAAAACAAAACAAAAATAACTAATTAAGACATGCGTGTCCGTCAATCTTACACAATAATATAGTCAATTTTTTTTTTCAGTCTTTATGATGGTCGATACCTGATCTATCTCTTACTGTTACATCCCCGGGCAACGCCGGGCTCTACTGCTGGTCTAAAATGAAAGCTTCAAGAAAGCTTTTTCATTTTTTAAAAATCATTTTAAACCTTAGGTATCGCGAATTATTGGAGGTCCCTACCTTACAATTCTATCTATGAATAATATTACATGGGACAAGACATGTTCCCACAGTTCTATCTATGAATAACATTACATGGGAAGAACATGCACCATATGCTTAAAGTTTCTTTGATTTTCATAAAACTGAGTTAAAAACTTAAATTTTATATTAACGTTCCAGCAAATTAGCGATAACCTGACACATCATCTGACACACAATCTGATACACATAAAAAAAAGAAGCTAAAGTTATTATTTATGACTTTAATTTCTTGTATAAAAAATCTTTTCTTGTCCATTTGTTTTTTTTTTTGTTTTGTTTTCTTTTTGTTTTTTAGAGTATTGATGTGTATTTATATAATCTTTTTCTTTTCTCTGATTGACAGATCTCGGAACGCTGACGGTGAACTGTAACGGAGAGGAACTAGATACTATCGTAAGTTTGCCCGCCAAGTGAAGACATGCGCGCGCAAGTCACAGACACACGCAGCCATATTTTTTTCATATTTGAAAATGGAATATGAATTTTACTTAGGTTCAATTTTTTATAATAAATAAACGACAATGCTATTTTCTCTTTAATTTAAATTAATTTTACCCAAACTCATTTTTGTCACTAAAGTTTATGTTGAACTTCTGTGAGTTTTTGAAAGTTAAATTAAGATAATAATAAATAAAATAAATTAAATCTATTCACTTATCTTTTCATTGTCTCCACTCTGAGTTTCGTGGATAAGTGAACAAATTTATTTTATTTATTATTTTTATTATTATTATTATTATTATTATTATTATTATTATTATTATATATCTTGATATCGTATATATCTTGATACCATAATTACAACATCAGCTCACCTTAAAACGTTATTTTCCAGGATTACCTGGGTCAATCGTTTTGAGGCGAAATACAGCCATTGTTATTTTTGTTAAATTGAAATACACAGAAACACCATCAATAAAACAGGCCATAAGTCTTGAACATTTTTATGGAAAACAGAAATTTTAACTTAATGGAAAGACATTCTAACAATGTTTACAATTCCTTAAAAATTATATAAAATGCCGTATCACTTAAAAAATAAAAAAAATAGATGCAACTATATGAATATATGATGAACGAAGTCGGATCAATAGCATAGAAAGTGTTCTCAGCGCTCGGGGCGAATATAATTTTGACGCCCCAACCGAGTTACCCCTGAAATGTTTCAATATATCTTTTCTGATTTACTACATTCTGAATGCTTAAGTCAAAAATAAAGTTCCAATATCATAATTGTACAACTCTAACACTAACTGCATCAGACTTCAATACTTACATAATTTGTAAATCGTTTTGAAATGTCTGTCTGTCTGTTTGTTTAGCGGCATATAAGCTCCTTATGGGACTTTTAATGTCGAAATTTAATTTTCTTGGGAGCATTAGTAATTTTTTTTTTACAAAAATTTATTGCTGGTATTTTTTTGTCCTAAAAATGTATTGCTGGTAATATTTTTTCTTTACCAAAATGTATTGCTGGTAATTTGTGTTTTTGTTCCAAAAATACATTGCTGGTAATATCTTTTTCTTTACCAAAAATGTATTACTGATAATATTTTTTGTCCCAAAAATGACTTGCTGATAATATTTTTTGTTTACCTGTTATAGTGGAACACACCTATTCTATAGTTAATAGACTCTCCCACCTATAATAAGTAGGAGTAGTAAGAGTAACGGGAGTCGCTCAGTGGGCTCAGTCAGTCAGTCGATGCCGGACGACCGTTAGTCGGATACCAAAGTATCAGCGACCACAACTAGATTTTCTCTGCGTCATTACCTATTATATCAAGTTCCTAACGTTTTGTACGTCGAACCTATTTTAGGACCGACTTAGTACAAATACAAGCCTCCACTGTGAAACCACTCCATAACATACTTGGCGACGAGGGATTCGAATTCATTCGGTGGAAGGAAAAAATTCGTTCGCCATAACACACTTGACGACGAGGTATTCGGATACATACGGTGGAAGAGAAAAAAAAATTCACACTCCATAACAAATTTGGCCACGAGAATTCGTACTCATGCGGAGGAAAAAAAATGAATTTTTTTTTGTTGTTTTTTGTTTTCATATTACCTGTAAAAAATGAAAAATAAATAAAGAAAACTGTTTACTCCTACGGAGTAAAGTTTTAGGGGGGATGTTATAGTGGAACATACCTCTTCTATAGTTAATAGACTCTCCCACCTATAATAAGTAGGAGTAGTAAGAGTAACGGGAGTCACTCAGTGGGCCCAGTCAGTTAGTCGATGCCAGACGACCGTTAGTCGGATACTAAATTATCAGCGACCGCAACTAGATTTTCTCTGCGCCATTACCTATCATATCAAGTTCCTAACGTTTTGTACGTCGAGTACAAATGCAAGCCTCCACTGTGAAACCACTCCATAACATTACCAAAGATGTATTGCTGGTAATATTTTTTCTTTAACAAAAATATTTTGCTGGTAATATTTTTCTTTAACAAAAATGCATCGCTGGTTATTTTTTTTTTTAACAAAAATGTATTGCTGGTAATATTTTTTTTCTTTTCCAAAAATGAATTGCTGGTATTTTCTTTTACTATGAAAATGTATTTCCATATTTTCATTGTGTTTTGACCCCAGTTTGTCCATTAACTATTTGCCCATAATTGGGACCCTAACAGGTGCTACCACTCCACATCAGGCTGAACGTGGGAATAGCAATTAAGAGTGTTTCCACGGTCCTCATAACGTCCCGATTAAAGGCCTTGCTGATCGGATGTAGTTTATCTTTATACCAACGATGACGTTTTGAAAATACATGTCACCCAGTAAGGTTACATTTCAATGAAACAGCCAGATCAAAACAATTCTCTATGTCTGGTTTAGAGTCCTGGAATTCACTTAGAATGCGACTGATTTGCGGTTGTGCCCATGGTTTGTAAAACAGACAGAAAAATACCAAATCTTATGTATTTACTTAAGTTTATATTCAAAACACTTTTATTATTTTACAAAACTAGTATTCATTGTTATGTGGGAAAATGAAATAAAATCAACAAATAAAATAATAACGAAGAAGCAAATTCCCACAATGCTAGTATTAAAGGAACCGGAAATCTTATTACTCCACTTGGCTTCGTCAAACGATATTAGTTGGTGTTGCTGAAGTATATAAAATGACAAACATTTTCTCTTCTCACTCTCTTTCCTCGCTTTGCTCTAAGATTACCACGTGATAATTACGTCCCCATTGGGACATGTTCGTTTCCCCGTCCACTGAAAAACACTCTTTTCCGCTTTCCAATGCATGACATTTGCACGTGTCTTACAAAACTATGAAGTAAATCAACTTTTTCTTTGGTCGTTCCAACTCCGCGCATGGCTGACTTGAGCACGACCATTATAACGATGATTATCCTTACTTACCTTAACTTCAAGACCAAACAGAAAACGGACGTACCCAAGAGACATTAAGAATTGTGCTTCCCTACAGTCACCATGAAATAGAATAAATAGTCCGTAGTAGAAATCCAATTTTTTCTATGCTTCTTCTCTTATTTTCACATGAATACGCACCCACCTATACAATATGCACCAACACGCCAACTTAAAATTCCATAGCCATATTACACTATAGATCACATGTTCTCAACCGGGGTCCATATGGACCTTGGGAATCTATGTAACATTTCTGGGGCTCCACACAGAAATAAAAAATTGGTAATATTTTAGTAGTCCATAGAGCAATTTCATTTCAGAACGGTTGTTATAATCAAGAATTGGAATTTCTACAGTAACCTACGCCATATGAAAATACTAAAAATGGAAAAACAACTCTAAAACTGGCAGAAAACGAGATCAGGCTATATAATTTAACGTCCCTTTTACTCTACCTGATGTTTTGATTGTAAAAATTGAATAAAAACTGAAAAAGATATATAAAGGAAGGATTATATATATAAAGGAAAATTATAGAAAGATTATAATTTATCATATAAATTAATTTAATATATTAATAATAAATAATAATATTAATTTTAAATATTAATAAAATAAAATATTAATATAAATTAATTAATATAGTCAATAGACACAACTGTGAAAAATCCGACTATGATTGACATCGATGGAACCGAATATTAAAAAAAGTTCGCAGGTCTGTATCAACCATAGGGATCTCATTGAATAAATCTGGACTTTTTTTAAAAAAAATTATTAATTACTCACATATTTTAAAATGGTTTATATTATCAGTTATTTTACTTAGTTGTTAAATATAAATTTATTTTCACTAGAAATTTTTTTAGCAACAGTCTGACGCGTGTTGAAATCCTTGCAGTATTTAGTATTATTGAAATTATCGCTAAAATTTTTTGTCGAGATTTACAAACTATGTTTCATTCGATTTCGCAAACCAATCGATGAAATTTGAATGAGCTGATCTGTTTGGAAAAATACTTTGACAAAAACCCTACTTCACGGTTTTTTACAAAACACAAACGAAATGTACTTTGTACCCCCTTACCTGTTTGCAATTCTCTCCAAAATTTGGTTTCGATTGGTCAATTTATGGCTATTTTAGAGGGTGTGACGGACGGACAGATGTAACAGAAGTCACATAATATTATACATATAGATTAAATTAGTTTTACTTCAAAATATATCATAAGCATTTACTATTTCTATAGTACAATTCCTATTTACTTATCTGTTAGTAAAAAGTAAATTGCAGTGTTGGAATGTCAACAATTTAATAGAAATAATAATTATGACAATAATCGTAACATTAATTTTTTGGTCTTAAATATGATGTTTATTATTATGTATTAATTCTGTTGTGTATTTTCAGAACGTTTAAGCTTTTTTTTTTGTTTTGTTTTTAATCGAATGGTTATGGGGGTCCACCATAAAAAATTAAGAGCAAAACTGGTTCATGGATAAAAAAAAAAAAAAAAACCCCATGAGAACCACTGCTGTAGATGAAGTTTTCTCGACAGATAGCTTCACCCGAGAATGGCAGTCGCTATTCTCTTCACCTTGCTACACCCCCATGCAACATAGAATGCTAAGAGTCAATGTTGGTTCTTAAACTCTTGCAGGTTTGCTTTTTAATAAAATAATATAAATTAGTACAATTAAAAAGTACTTTTCTAATGCCTTTGAATATTCTTTTACTAATCACTTATTGGCATTTTATTTCACAGAATGACTTTGGGGACGATGGTGGACGCATAGACTTCCTGCTCGGCAGCCACAAGGCACGAATCAGAACTGGAAGCAGTGGTGTCCGAAAAGAGGGCATGTATCATATTTTGATTGTCAATGGTGAGATCGTACCAGAGTGAGGCTCAACCGGAAGTCGAACTCACCTTGAAAGAGAGTTAGCTTGTGCCCTATTCATCTGGATTGCAGTGTTGGAATCTCAACAATCTAATAGAAATAATAATTATGACAATAATCGAAACATTATTTTTTTGCGGGGTGGGGGGAAATATCATGTTTATTATTATGTGTTAATTCTGTTGTATATTTTCAGAACGTTTAAGCCATGCTTTTGTTTTGTATTTTGGAGACTTCACTCACTTGTTTTCTTTGCACTGTGTATAAACTCCATGTACAGATGAAAAAAAATGAATAACCTCTCTAAAAACTTTGTATATACTCACGCACATGCATTCTCAAAATGCGCATATTAATGTATACATTGTTTTCTCGGATACAAAAAGCAGCAAGTGTCATTTCCTCAAACGCTAAATATAATTCGAAAGTTAGAACAGTTTATCAAAAGTTTTCATGAATTTTTTTTATCTATAAGATAAAACTATCCTACACTTGGAATTAAAGAAATTTAAAAAAAATTAATTTAAAAATCAAATATTAAATTAAAAAGTTAAAGAGAAAACTTTTAAAGTGAAAGAGTAGTAAATATATTTCATTGAAGGATATGAATTTATCCGACAAATATTTTCATTAATAATCGAATATTCAGTGTATACATTAAAAGAAAATAGTTTGAGAAACATTTAATCAAATAAAATACAGCAAAATAAAGTTGTAAACGTATTCAAAGTCAATAGAAATTTCATTAGCAAAACAAAAACGAAATGATATTCAAATAAAAATAGATGATGTTAATTACATAACTTCCCCTTTTTGAAATTCGCGCCTTGTCTTCGTTTTGTTCTACGCACACTACTGTGACTAAGTACTAGCTTTTCAGCTAAATTGCTTACTTTCTGGGGGAAATGCCTATTGTTCTTGGCCTAAACACATCAGCTAAAAAGTCATTGG
The DNA here is from genome assembly GCA_903632075.3 of Acanthosepion pharaonis. Lineage (NCBI taxonomy): Eukaryota > Metazoa > Mollusca > Cephalopoda > Sepiida > Sepiidae > Acanthosepion > Acanthosepion pharaonis. The sequence continues at coordinate 660,743 of CAHIKZ030004332.1, read as the reverse complement.
TGATGAAGGTGTTAAAGTGTTTCGGATTATTTTCTTTTTACGAAGCCTTGGCTGAATCAAGATATGAACACTGAAAAAGTCAAACTAAAGCGAGAAATGAAAAATTAATTTTCTTAATGTATAGTTATGTATAAAATAATGTCTTTTTTCACTCGGAAATTATTTTCTGCTATTTGCACTTTATTTTCTCTGCTTTTATATTTCATTTGCGCACACAATTATACTTGAGGTAATATGGAACGCACAAGGCAATATAACACGGTAATGTGTATGGGTGTTTTTGTGTATGTGTGCGTTTATATATATATTTATATATATGTGTGTGTAAGTGTGTTTCATGCATGTGTGTATGTAAGTGTGTTTCATGCATGTGTGTATGTGAGGTGTCTACACGAAGGGGTGGTGAAAAGTTCACAGTCTGGCCCACTTCCTTAGCTCAGTATTCTGTTAAGAAAAGAGTTATTTTTGTAAGTGGGACGAGCCGAGAAGGTTTCACTATTCCTATATATATATATATATATATATATATATATATATATATATATATATATATATATATATATATTGTCATCCACAGACAGACTGTTTCGCTGTTTCGCATAGTGTGGCTAGACTCTGCCGTCGTGATTCTTATTACTTTATTATTCTCATTACTGAACGTTATTTTTAGTGGTTATTTGCGTTGTCATTCTTGCTATTTTAAACATGTTAACTAACATCAACCGGCCTAGAGCTTGAGAAATCCTCACAAAAGAAAAATGTGCCTCCCAACTTGTTGTTCCTTTTTCATCAGGGGAAATGATTGGCAGGATACACTTCAGTTAAAGTAGTGTTTTCCCTGATAAAAAAGGGGACATGCGTTCGATTCCTGTCGGGTGGCACATATTTCTTTAGTAAGGGATTTTCAGAATCTAGTCCCGTTGAAACTAATTAAAATATTTGAAGTAACAAGTAAGTCAACTCAAATATGTGTAACCACTAAAATAATAAAAAGTAATGTTGGATTAAAAATCATTATATATATGTGTGTGTGTGTGTGTGTGTGTGTGTGTGTGTGTGTGCGTGTTTGTGTGTGAGTGAGAGAGACAGAGAGAGAGAGTAGATATGATAGAATCTGTTAATCAATATGTGTGTATGCTTATATATTTAAATGAATGTACCGTCAAACGCTTATTAGCACTTCCGCTGAATAAACCCCCGCCACATATCTATGCATCTACCTAATCTTTCTGCATGTTGAAAAATTACCTTTCATTGCATTTCGGCTTTACTTACTTTTCTAACACTTATGCATTATTTTCAAGTATTTTTTTCACGCGAACCACTTTTTTTTATATCTCTTGTCTGTTTTTTTAATCTGCTCTTTCTGTCATGATTCTTTACCCACTTCTCTCTCTGGTTTATTCCCCTCTTCCTTCCCATATTTTATTCATTTTTTTCCGTCCACTATTTTTCATAATTATTTTCATATTTTTCTTTCTGCATTTTTTTCTAATTACCTATCTTTATTTTTCCGTCCACCCTATTTCATATTTTTTTTTTTTTTTGATCGCTTGTCTTTTTAAACTCCTAAGCACGCTTTCTTTCTTTTTTTTTTTCCTTTTCTGTCTTCAGCCATATTGTGGTGTGATTTCCGTTCTCATTTCTTGTTCTTGTTGCAATAAGCGAAATTCCGAGACTTTGGCTAGCCACATTTTTCATTGTGTTCTTTCCCCTCACTCACGGGTCATTCGTCAAATCATTTATCATAATTAGTTATATTTTATAACTTTATAGAAAATTTATCTGTATTACGCACCGTTCTATATTGAACCTTAAAATTCTTCAAAACAAACTGAGCGATAGAATTTTCGGCATTTGAAACAATCGTCCATTCAAGCCATTTCTACAGATTATAAAATTTATTTTGCATATCTCTTCTTTTGAATTTTTCCTCCGGCAGGGGTTTTCCAAATTATTTTCATTTTTTTTTTTTTTTTTTTTGTTCACTGTCTGTTTTTTTACTCTTTTTTTGCATTATGCACAAGAAGAGTTAAAAATACAGTTGCATATGTTTTTTTTGTCAGAAAGAATAATTTGATTGCTGAAAAGAAACGAAACGTTAATGAAGAGAAAGAATAGAAGACACGAAGGAATGAAGGAATAAACTTGAATGAAAAATAGAGAGAGTAATACAGAAAGAAATGGATAGAGAATATCAGTAACTGAATGAAAGTGTTTAAAGTCAATGAGAGAATCAAGGAAGAAAGTCGATAATAAAAATGAATGAAAAATAAAGACGGAATAAATGAACTTATATTGGAAAATGAATAACAGAAAAAAAAAGAAATTACAAATGAAAATAAATGGACGTTATATTTTTTTAATATGTGGGGGTTCTTTCATTGGGGTGTCTTTCATTTTGGAGGGCTTCTTCGTTTTTTTGAGGGGGGTTTTCATTTTTTTTACGTCCTAATTTTTTTTTCTTCAATTTTGATTCGTAATTATTCCGTTTAAACTTTCCCTCCATTTTTTTTCACTGTGTTTCATTCGATGCATTTATCTGCGCTAATGCAAACCCAATTCACGTTGTTTAAGGTTCGAGCCCGATATTAGAATCAGAATAACAACTACGGACTGACAACAGATAACAAATTCATACTTCTCAGAACGTAAACAAGCTTGCACTCTTCAACATTCACCCAGCTATATATGTACGCGCACATACGAACATATGCATACGTACAGACGCATATGTATAAGAAAGAAAAGTAAATTACGGACATATTACTTACATGCACCAGATCGCGTGAATTTATATATAATTGTGCGCGTCTCTATTGCTATATATATATATATATATATATATTATTTATTCGAAAATTATAAAATAAATATATTATAAAATCACTACAAAAATAGCCATTTTGTTTCAACACTTCTGGTGTCTTATCAAGAGATGGATTTGAATGTAGAATAAAGGGTTTTTAAAAGCCAATTCTACATATAACACCATCACTAGATAAGACACCAGAAGTGGTGATTACAAAATGGCTATTAATATTTATGTTATAATTTTCGAATATATAATTATATTTGCTCTACTCTATATTGAGCACTCTTTTAAGTATAGTATTTGTTGGTTATTCAATTTATTCCGTATACACCAATTCCATATATATATATATATATATATATATATATATATATATATATATATATATTTAGGCAGCAATCCTTCTTTCATGCAAGCTTCATTAAATATGACAGACAAGGTGCTTTAATTTTTTTATACAATTTCTCATATGATGTTATAATTTTTTCTTTTCAGTAGATAAATTATACAAAAACTGTCCAAATCTTTTATTTTCCCAAGCGTTTTCGGCTATATATTTAGCCATTTTCGAGGATGAAATATATTTACTATTAACTGCAAATGGATTGTTGTGTGTATGCATTAATTATTACAGAATGTTTTATTTTCAAAACACAGTCAACATATTGTATCCATGTTCATAGTTGATATTATAAAGTATTGCTTTTTTTGTTTTTTTTTTAATAAGGCTTCCATTAATTTTAGCCTTTTTTTTTTTTTTTTTATTTTACATGTAGACGCTGATATTATATTTGTATTATTAACAAGTATGTTGGAGATAGGGTCCAGTAGGTCCCCATGAGTATTTAAATGAGACCTTATAGAGCTATGGTCAGAAAGATGTAGTTTTTGTATAATTTATCTACTGAAAAAAAAAAAATTATAAGATCATCTGAGAAATTATATAAAAAACTGTTTGTTATGATTTATATATATATATATATATATATATATATATATATATATATATATATATATATATATATAAAAAGTGAACATTGAAGTCAACACTTAGAGGCGACAGGCTTGTTTCATGCTAGACGCAATCGTCAAGCCTTATGTATATTCTTTATTTATATATATATATATATATATATATATATATATATATATAATGTATGTGTGTGTGCGTGTTTGTGCGTGTTGGCATGAAAAGCTACATCCACCAACACGCTGTTAGTTTCTGTAGCAAGTGGGTTTTTACGGAACGGTGTTAAATTGGTTTTGAATTAACAGTTGTCCTTCTCTTAGACTGGTTGCCAACCAGGGCTGAAGAGAAAGAAGAATAGATTCATACCTTTCCCAAGGGCATTTGCGCTAGATGGAACGTAACGAACTCGACTGGAATTCGAACTCTGTAACCGGATTGCTATTTCTGAGACGTTAACCAAATACATCACCAACACATTCCTTATGCAGAATAAGCTGTACAAAAATTGAGATACTTCTCAAGTGGAGAAATCATTTTTAACGATTGTGCAACAAAAATATCGCACGCGATAAGACTTTGCACAATTTATGTGAAGAAAAGTTAAAAAGATCTCGCACGAAATTTAACAGATGGAAAACCAGATGAGGTTCGATTTTCCAACTAATAATCTGGAGACTTTCAGCATATTGAGCCTGTAAGCACTAGTCCGTGGATTATTCCAAAGACCAAATATCCTTAGATATTTTGGTGTCGTTGATCTTATAGAAATAAAGAAGATTGTGAACATTCTTAAATTCATTCGATATTATTTTGACTAACGTAATTGTTGAACTTTAAAAAGAATGGTATGTAAACTATAGATTGAGAAAATAACGATCTGCTTAACTTTGATAGAAAAATTTCACAAATTAAATGTGAAGCGAAAATAAATGAGGAAAGGTTTTTCAGCTAGAAAAAAAAAGAAAAGTAAGTCCGAGATTGGTGAGAAATATAGAGAGAAAAAAATAAATAAAGTGTGGAAATTAGAAAGAGTGAGAGATAGATTGTTAGAAATAGGGGGTGGGGGCTGGATAAAAAAGTGGGTAGATGCATAAGAAAGGTTTATCATGACAAGTTGTAGTCGGGAAAATCTCACGGTTTTTTATTTTTATTTTCTGAGGAATCATTATTCTTAAGTTAATGACAGAATAAACTTTTTGTGAGTTCGATAAGGATAAATTACCCGTAGAAATTCCCTTATCACTTCGTTAAATATTTGAGCTTAACAATTTTAAGAAAACATTGCAATAACAAGCATAAGTATGAATTCAGATGATTATTTAAAGAAGTAAGTGTGTACAAATGAAAATTTAAAAAAAAACAAACTGATAACATTTTTCATTTCACTGAAGAAGACGTTAAAAAAAACGTAATCGTCTCATCTATCTTCCCTTTCTTTCTTATTATGTATTCTTTTTCTCGCTAAAACCAGACATTGTCTTTGATATATATATATATATATATATATATATATATATATATATATATATATATATATATATATTATATTTCTTCCGTCTTTTCACGCAGTCAAAATGGAATGGTCCATTATTTATCAGAAGTAATGACAGGGAGCAACGCATGTGCTAACCTGCTAACGGAAAAAAAAAAAAAAAACAAAAAAAAAAAACAGAATTATAATGAGGATATAAATGGAACCCCAAATGCCATATAGGGCCATATAGCGTTGATCGCAACATTTTATTTTCTCTATATATTTATTACACTTTGAACAAAAAAAAAGTTGTTTATTGCTTTTTAGCCATCTCGAACGCACAATTCCAGGTTCGATTTTTGAGGGGAAAGACAAATGTCAAGAAGTGGTAATGAATTAAAAGACTAGTGGCAAGTAACCGCTGATCTATCAAGCTGAGCTGTCTTATTTTATTCCAATTCATTTATCTAGATCAAGGGTCACCAATGTCCGCTCATCCGGTCCTCCACCGCATTGTGCCACAAAGGAGCTAAAATATAATTATTTGTATGGAATTATCAATAGATTTTAGTTAAACTTACTATGTAGAAATAGTTAAAATAAATGTAAGTAAAAATACTAAAATTTGGCCAATCTATTTTTTTTTTTTTTTGCATTTGACAGTAATATAAGTTTTAGATTGATTTGCAAATGACTTGCTAAAAGAGAAGTACAGAAAAGAAAACGTCGTCTTTCTGACAAATCGACCGTGGTGAGATTGGAACCGGGGTCATATGGCCAGCAAGCGAACGTTCTAACTATTCAGCCATTCCTAAAATTAAAAAAAAATTATGATAACTTTACCATTTAAGCATTCATGAATATATTAATAACTATGTACAGACACAAATATGTCGGTGTTTGTGTGTGCACGTTTGTACACATATATGTGTATGTATGTGCATTTGTGTATATCTATATATGTATATGCATACATATGTATGTTTGTGTACGTATGCACAAACGTATGAAAATATAACTGAATTTTATCGCTGCTTACCTATTGATGAGTTTTCAAAGATGAAGAAATTTGCCTCTGTTATGGCATCAGCGTTTGGAACAATTTATGTCTGTGAGCAAACATTTCCAAAAATGAATATGTAAAGTCAGCACATCGAACGAGGTTGACTGATGAACATTTGAAAGCAATTCTCTTGATTGGGTGCAGCTATTCCAAAGCTAATACTGATTATATCTTAAATGATAAACGCCAGTTTCACAAATCTCACTAACCCTTTTTTGCTGCTTAGTTTGTGATATTCGGGTACGAGGGCAATGAGTGTGGTATAACTATTTTATTGCTAATGTCACCTTTGATAACTTTTTGGTAAATAAATATGTTTGTTGTCTTTATTTTTATGTATTCAGTGTATCGTATTGAACAAAATGGTTATCCGGCCCGCGCTAGTCATTCTTTCTATTATTTGGCCCTTTGTGATAAAAGTTTGGTGACCTTTGATCTCGATCATCAAAATATACCATTTCTAAATTTTATGTTACACTTTCTTCATATTTTATTATTCCGATATTGGCATTCATCGATCCAAGATATTTATAATGAAATTAAACGTATATGTCGTGTAAACATTTTTATGCACAATTATATTAGATCTTGTTTCATTGTTCAAACTCACTGTTATTTCATGAAAATAGTTTAAGCTCTTTTCAAATATCAACCGATTTTTATAAAATTCTATGAATTTGAAATTTACAACAGATGAACCCCATCTACAACAGATGAACCCCAGATCCAACAACAAATGTTACTTAATGGCTATTTTTTGTATCTCACAAGTAAGGGAGAGGTTATTTAATGCATGAGATAATCTGTTCGCACTTCTTCACACTATAAAACATGTGAACAATGACTAAAAAAAAAAAATAGATGGAAATAGAATCTTTTTTGTTTGTTACAATTTAATTTAAACATGTTCCAGGTGTATATTTACTCAAATTCTATTTAACTTTGGAAAGTTGAAATATTTGCAGTTGACTGAACTGCAAATATAACAGGTGAATAGATGAATGAATGAAGAAACCCTGATTGGTTTCCAGTCACTTCAATCATTGCTTTTAGCCAGGTTAATGATGTGTGCTTTAAAATCAATAACTATATTGAGAAAGATTTCGATTTTTTGTGTCCGTCTTTGCGTAAATAGTGTTTTTGCCCAACGTTCATGTTAACAGAAAGGAACTATCATATCACTTGGTCACCAATCAAAATGGATTTTGAAAAAGTATTATTAAGACTGTTTGTTTTCGAAAAAAATATTTTATAGACGCTGTGCAATCCAGATTGTCCGAGGGATATCTAGACGTCAGCCCGACATTTATAACTCAAAACTTAATTTTTACTTTATAAAAAAAATATCGATAAAAGCCTGTTGATGTCCTATGCATTTAAAATCTGTGCTCTCTCTTTCCAGTTGTGTTTTCGTCTTCCCAATATATATATATATATATATATATATATATATATATATATATATATATATATATATATATATATATATAGTAAAAAGATAACATAAATGTACAGTTTTAATTATAATTCAACTTCTGTATTGCAGTCTAATGTGGCACGCTGTTGTTTATTTTCCGGTAAAACCTTAACTTAAACAATTGCATTATTGTTTTTTCTACTGCAAATCCTAAAACCTTACTCGTCCTATTCGTCTATATCTGACCCTTGATTGAATGAGGGGAAAAAAGATAGTCTTTTTTAAAAAAAAAAAGAAAAAAAAGATTGCTGAAAATTCAACACAGTTCATTGACTATCTCGTTCAAGCTAAAATTTTCTTTAGTGTGCACGAGATTTACATAGGATCAACGAGATCTGGTATCTTGCAGATTTAGCAGATGTCCATTAGTTAAATATTTTGGTTTGGATATAATCATTTCGTTAGAGATTTTTGTCGGATACAGGATTTTATAATCGGTAGATCTTATGTCAGGCAAAATTAAGAAGTATTTTTTTAAATCTTTTTTTTTATAGAATGCTGTTAATTGATTAAGAAGTTCGTTGGAACTTAAAATGATTAAGAGTGTTTAAGAAAAAATAAATAATTTATAAATATATTTAAAAAAGAATTTAACTGCCAACATTTTTGTGAAAGTTGGTTTCGAAAAAAAAAATTAAATGAAATAAAAATAAATAAAATGAAAAATAAAAACGGCAGATTGATACATTGAAAATGATGCTAACTTGTTTTATACATTTCCTAATAAATATATTTAAAAAAGGACATTAATTTATTCTTTTCCTTGACTATCATAAATATTCTTACTATCTCTTTTATATTCTCATTACTTTATCAATATTAACGTTGATTTCCATGCATTGATTTTAATATAAACACAATTATTTCGCGACAACTTATATTTTATATTTCAATATACGAACGCACATTGAATAGGTTAATAAATTTTTTATTAATTCGGAGTTGTCGAACTTTGACGTGGAAAGATTCGAGTTGTTTTTAATTCTTTATGATCTGTAATTATATAAAAAAATAAAAATAAAATCGTATGTATTTATATAACTGATTAATTGATTTATTTTCTACGGCTTATCGACCCTTTGCAGGTTATTTAAAGCCAGGGAATACTTTTAGATTGTAAGAATTTCGGGTTGGGAGGGATAATAATGGTTTAGTGAAACAAGTCTTAATATTTTTAACCCATAGCTAGGGGAGAAGGGGTAGATTCATATCTAATAAGAATTTAACAAAAAAAAAAGAAGAAAAAACAAATTATTATGTGTATATAAATGGGGGATCAATTCTATATTACAGTCCATATATAAACTGAAATCTCACTTTGTGGCCACATTAGTTTCTATACATTTCTATTCCAGAGAATGTAAATAAATCCAAAAGATATGCCTATTTCGATAATCAGTATTTCATTGATTGATTGATTGATTCGTTTTCTAGAACTTTTCAACCCATTGCAAGTTATTTAAAGCCAGAATATATATTTAGATTGTAAGGATTTTTTTTGAGATAGTAATGATTTAGTAATACAGGTCTTACTAATTAACCCATAGCTGGGGGAGTTTATATAATTGATATACGTTCGTGAATAAAAATATGAAATGAGGTCGTGACAAGATTATTATTTTTCTCAAATATTAAATTTTACTATTGTTGGAATTCTTGGTGATGGCTGAATTTTGTTAATCGAAAAACGCACATACTACAAGTGTTTTCTCTTTGGGAGGAAGAAGAATGGATCCGCCAGATCCCAACTTCAAATGTGGATTGAATGGATTCTGTGATAAGTGAGTGCGCGCTAAAATATATACGGGATGTGGCAGAAATACCTACAACATACTTATATACTTACTTAAAATACCTCTTACTATCTAACCATTACGTGCTGGGTATTTCTGCGTGGTATATATGGGAGGTATTTATGTCACACCATATATATATATATATATATGCTGTAAGTATCTGGAAGCCTTATTTACCGCGGCAGACTCATAAATTAGCGCACTTACTATATATTTTCGCCTTACTTTCTCTTTTAATTAATGCAGCATTTTGTAAGTCGAATTATGGTCAAATTCATTACAATGAACGAATAATGAATTGAGTGTGTTATTTTCGGAAAGAACCCGTTTGTTTTCATTTGATCTTTTATTTAAATTCTTCGCGGTTTATCTTTTGTATCTTTTGTGACAATTATTACAGGCTAAAAAGTGTAAATGAAAATAGACTAGAGAGACTTCGAGGAATTTAAATGGAAGATTAACAGAACAGAATAATAAAAAAAACGATATTCTACAGTCCGTAATGAATTTGATCACAATTTCGATTTTTTAAAGAGTGCTTCTTTAATTAAGAGAAAAAGTAAATTACTAATGCGAAAATGTCTTCCGCGGTAATTTTGCATCCACGTTCTTACAACATTTCACCTTTCTCAACACACACACACACACACACACACACACACACACACACACACACACACACACACACACACACACACGGATAATCAGTTACATTAAAAAAACTAAAAATCTATATTGACTCTGGGAGGTGATGCCTAAAGTCGTATACGCACTCTAATATATACAGGGTGCCTTTCAAAAAGTTATGGAACATTTTGAAATTACCCATGATTTAAAACGGACTGCATTCCTAACTTGTGTTGCATCCTTTTATTAATTCTAAAATATTAAATTAACTTTAATATAAGGACATCATTTACTAACAAGCAAATGTTTTTGAGAGGCATCCTGTATTTGTGTAAAGAAAAAAAAAACGATACTCCACCAAATTTCTCTCATTCAGTACAGACTATTCCTTTTTTACCTTCGAAAAAACTAATTTTATTTCTTATCATTGTATATTTGTACAATATCGATTATATATTTGACAATCTCGCTTTTCTACAGGATTAAACAAATTAAAACGCACCAATTCATTTTTCTCATTACTCTTTTAAAGTTTATAAAAAAAAAAAACGGTATGAATTGAAAAAAATGGATAACAAAATAAATGCAGACGATAACTAACGTAGTTAAAATAAATAGAAAATATGAAAAAGTGTCTCGCAAATGGAGATTTCTTAAGAGAAATTATATCTTTACAGCATGAAGTTTCATCTGGATTACTCAAGAGCTTAAATAGCAGCTAACTTTTAAATAGATAAATGCAGTTCAATTAGAATAATATTTGTAAATAACAGAGGAGTGTCGACTTGAAAGTAATATATATATATATATATATATATATATATATATATATATATATATATATATATATATATATATATATATATATATATATATATAGTTAGACACGAAATTCCCAGGACAAGCTCAACTATTAAAAAAAGATATTTTATTTAAAATAGAAAAATAGTAATATAGATGAAAAAAAAACAACAAAAAGAACGAATGTAGATAATAATAATAATAATAATAATAATAGCAACAACAGTGATGATAAAAATCTACTTGTGTGAAAAAGACAACAGATAATTAATAATAATAATAATAAATGCTCTGATGCGGCCCCAGACAAGGGTCACATGGTTTCTTTTCTGGACTGATGATATATATATAGATATAGTTAGATGAAAAAACGAATGTAGGTAATAATAATAATAATAATAATAATAAATGCCCTGATGCGTCACCAGGCAAGAGTCACTTGTTTTCTTGTCTGAATTGATGATTGGGGTGTTAACATTGTCTTAGTGAATTAATATGGGCTACATTAAATAGCCCATCCAGATTGCTCTTCAGTTGCCTGACCATAACCAGTTGGGCATGTTCCCTAGGAGCCGACGCACCGTGCATCTCTGTTCACAAACAAGAGGAGAGGGGAACATTTTTAAGTTTGAAAGAAGAGGCAGCCAGGGTGTCTTGAGAGTTATATCTAACTTAGGAACACCCTCAATTGGAGACTGTATGAGCGGACTAGGTTACCCCACTTGAAGATATTTCTAAGTGCGCTGTCACCATATCGTACACATTTGAGTGTAATGCTTGTGTCTTGTCATACTGGGTATCGTTAGGGCTTCGTAATTATGTTTCGTATATTTGTACCTGGCAGAGTGAATAGGAGAAATATACCAAACAGTAGCACAAGTTCTGTTTGTGGTGGATGCACTGGAAACTATTTCCAAGAATCTGTCTGCCTCGCAAGACGCCTTGTGTACACCTGACATCATCGTGGGGTACAGGTAAAAGCGCTGCTAAAACAGCTCATAATGAGGAAAATGTGTCTCTAAGATGTGGGTAGGAGTTGAGATATGACCAACATCCCCCGGCCGAAACATTTTTTTTTTTGATGATGTTTATTTAGAGAGTTTTGTTAAAACGTCTTTACTTGCCATTTCCCGCTTTTAATGTCAATATTAATATATTTTTTTAAAAATGTTTAATTAATTTTGTTATAAATCCCTGTCGTTTTTTTTACTTGCTATTATTTTATTTGTTATTGTTCAATATATTTCCCTTTAGCTTTGTTTTTGGTTGTGAATATTTTGCTGTCTTGAATAAAATATGATTGAAACATAAAAGCGTTACTTTCTTTTTTGAAACTTATGTCCGACATTGCACTCGAATGGCTGAAGTATTCTGTGCATAAACATTCCTTTATTCATTTCTTAAATGTCATTCTTTTTTTTTAAATTTATAATATTATTTACGGGTTATACTCCGCTGTAATTTAGATCTCTTTCTGATCCCTCTACATGTCGGACGGTAAGAAATCAAAACCCAGCATAATAAGAAAAAAGGTGTCTTCTGTGCAGGGGCTCCGAGCATCACATCCGGCCCACGAAACAAATTTCCGTAAAAATCTAAAACACAACAAAAGAAACCAATCACGAACGTTGCCGGCAAAGAAAAATGATGAGCCTAGGAGCCACTGGCTTTGCTTTTAAGTAAGTCGCTCAGTAATCCACTGACACATAATGCGGCCAATAGGCCAGCTGTCGACACCTAGCTGGATTTTGATGTCGACACTGTGTTTTCAGTCAACCGACCCGACGCATATATACACTCAAGACTTACACCCCTCCAAAAATCAACATCATGTTCAAATACAGACATTCCGCTTGCATCTTCTTTATCGACAAAATCAGATTATTGTTTTCACTAATAAACTTCAGGCTTCTCTCCACATAACTATCATGATCTCAGTTAAACTACCCGACAAAGCCGCCAACTCCATGCCTTACCAAGACTCACCTTCTTTCACAATAGCTTTCCTTACACATCCACTGTAACAGCAAATAAAGAACCATATGTGGCACCATTTACGAGGCAGAAAAGGAAAAGAAAGAAAAGAAGGCAGAAAGAAATATTCATTTTTTTGAATTGTGGGTGATAAAATAGAACACACACGGCTAAGAGACAATGGATATATTGATAAGTTCAACAAATGGCGAAAGGTGTCATTACAATGACAGGGAAATTCTGAAATAAAAAAAAGGAAAAAAAAAAAGAATCAGATGTGTTTTAATAACGGCTGTGTTATTCTAGGGGGACATTCTCTAAACAAACTGCTGGTCGACTTCCCAAAGAAAATTCAAATGAAAATGTTATTTCGATAAGTTGACGAAAAACTAGGCATATAAAAATAACTTTGGATAGATATGGAAAAATTAATCGCGACACACACGAAGTAACCACACTGACCGATTTTCTTGCCGCAGAACATCTTTATGCCTGCGATAATAAAATTATGTTATCAAGAAATGTTCGCCAAAGAAAAGTCAATTGAAAACGTTAATTTTGATAATTGACAAAACACAGGTGTAACTACAGGGGCTTTGGATAGATATGGAAAAATTAATCGCGACACAACGAAGTAACTACACTGACCGATTTTCTTGCCGCAGAACATCTTTGGCCTGCGATAATAAAATATGTTATCAGAAATATTTACCGAAAGAAAATGAATGGGGACCTAGAAGTGTTTTTCTTCTTTCTTCGAGGCGAAAGACTGACTGAAACTTTGGAGAGGTTTCTTTTTTTTTGTTGTGTTAAGAAGACCACCCATTCTGATAATTAGCGATAAAATACCTGACAAAAACCACGTGTAGAACAAGAGATATGACCGCCATTGTCATATTGTCCCGTTTGCGGCTAGAAAAATGATAACGGCGATTAAGAGGAAGAAAATGGAAAGAGAAGAGATAATTTTTTTAGTTAAGCAAGATATTTTTTTTTCTTCCTGTAACAAAGCCGCGGATTCGTCCACGCCCGACTAAGACATCATTGGTCAAGTGGTGATCACGTGACGCACGAAGGAGGAGGAAAGATATATTTTTTTTAGTTAAGCAAGATATTTTTTTTTTCTGAAACAAAGCCGCGGATTCGTCCACGCCCGACTAAGACATCATTGGTCAAGTGGTGATCACGTGACGCACAAAGGAGGCTGTCGTCGCCTTCCAGAAATGTAGGTATGAAAAGCTGCTACGAAGAAGTGGGGAGGGCAGTTCACGCCCCTCTGATGTATGGTGAAAGGTGGGAGCAAGGAAAGGTTCCCCAAAATGGAAAAGAGTGGAAAATCCTAACCAGAGATTTGGATATGTATTTAGAATTTTCGAGGAAACCCCGACGCCGACAGACCCACCCCGGTTTTGGTCGGCGTCCATAAAAACTTCAGCCCCTATGAGCAGAAATCAGTTCAGAGTTGAGTTGCAGCAGTTCCAGTGAGTTCAGCTGACCAAGATTCACGCAAATTCCGGACTCCTCTTCAACCCAAGAACAATTATTTTGAAGAGCGACTTAGATCCAGACCACCGAAATAAGTTTTTTTCGACTTTCGTCCAAAGACACACCGAAACACCAATTTCTTAGAGAGCAAACAATTTGAAGCGTTAAAACTTGCCTATCTGAAAACGACGTGTCACAATCCACAGAACGGTTCGGGAGATAGATGCAGTCCTATGTATCGAACAACTAGACATAAAGTTTGTTACCTTTTTCTTTGATACTTTGAACTTGAGTTTTCATTTTCTTTTCTTTTATGCATATTTGTGATCACCCCGTTGAACTCAGTTTGCATTATCCCCCGACTACTGATTGATCTCGTCTGCCTAAGATCAATTCACAACGTGGGTGGGCAGACTGGAAATCAATGCAGTTACCTTGGTAACCAGGCGTTGGAAGCGAGTTGGGAACGACGAGGCTGATATCAAATCTAACCAGATTCCCACCCGAATCACCAAAAGGTTAGAAATGTCACATTTTCGTGCCGCGACCGATACCAAGCCAGTTGGTCGTCACAGGACGAGAGAACACGACTGACACGACAGGCGGACGTCACGTTTGGAGCAGCGACACCCGAACGGAGGTGCGAGGAGGAACAGCTGGCGCCGCGGCGAGGACGTCTGGTGGTGCTGTTTAAACTCGTCACAACTGGTGCCGTGGTAGATCAGGATAGAACGTCACAGTTGGCGCTGCGACCAGGAGACGACGTCACACATATAACAACATTTTTTTTATCTTTTCTCACAGCCTCACAGGCTGGTTGTTGCTGTTTTCGTTTTCTCTCCCATCCGACCAGAATCCGAAAATAACTGACATTTCCGCTTGATAAGGCTTAGCTAATCCACTCCAGGCCTCTCTCGCATTATCTCCACCAAAATCTCGGTCAACCGGTCCGCCAAAAGCATCAACTCCAGGCCTAACTTTGTCTACACACGTCCAAAATCATCATATCTAGCCAACACAGAAACTCCCGCTCGCATCCACTGTATCGGCAAATACAAAAGAATTTTATATTTGCAATGTTTGTCTTTTTCTTTTCGCCTCACTGGCGGTACTGTTATTTCGTTTGTTTTTTCTCTGCTACCATCAGTCAGTTATGTGCCATGCGTGATACACTATCAAGCGATCATGTATCTTTCGATATATCACTGACGAGTCAGATTTTTTTTTCTCGCAGTAGGTTGCCATTTCTTTCTGTCGTAGACCAGTTGCCATCCAAGGCTATAGAACCCAGTCTGCCCTGCTATTTACCAATTGCTGGGGTAGGGGAGAAGAAGAGGATTCATACCTTTCCCAAGGGTATTAGTACGCAAGTGAATGTAATGGATTCGACTGGAATTCGAACTCGGCTCTCCGATTCCTTATCCGCTATCCATTACTCCATCGTCCCTCCCCCATAACATTCCACCATGACCCAAATAATATTATCATAAATTATAATTTGTATTATAAGCATTCGCTATTTTCATTAGATATACGTGTTTTATTTTTCGCACCGTAACTTTTTCATGTTATTTTATTATATCGAATCACCAGATAGATATTTTCTATGAAAGAATTTCATTAATTTCTTCGCGGATTCTTGAATTTTATTAGTTTGACAGAGCCTATCGCAATTTGACATCAATTTCTTTCTTTCGTCTGGATAGTTATCACCTCAAGGCAAAAGAACTCAGTCGTCACTGAAGTCCATCTGTTATTTTGTTTATTCCAATCTACGGTTTAAATGTCGGTATCGACTCTGTATACTTAATAAACCTACAAAGGCAAATAAAAAAAATAAAAAAAAAGATTATAAACATTTAACCCTTTCGTGACCTTTGTAACTTGGATGGAACTAACCTGTTTTTCTTATTGTGACTGTCTTCGGTGGAAATTTCAATTACCGTATTTTCCGGCTTACAAAACGTTGCAACTTGGAAGACGCACTCTAATAATGGAAAGTAATTTTTTTTTAAAAATGTCGTTCTCATACAGCACCATATCACCATGCGTCCCTCACATACTGATCCCACGTATTGTTTACATTAAGCACTCTCTCGATTTTGTTTGTATGGCAATGACATACTAATTGGTGCTTAGTAAATATACTATACATCTTTTATTGTCCAAGGATAGTTTGATGAACTCGCCATGGGGGATAATTTCCAGGACAAAAAATGCTTGTGATACGTGTGACAGTCTGGTGGTAACTGATATTTTCACGGCATAAAAATGTGAGCAAACGTACACCATCAAGATCAAGAGCAGAAAGGCTCCCGCTGCTGCTAGCAATCAGAGCATGTTTAAGCTTGTGGCTCGGCTCCAGGAAGGTTTATAGTCTTGGAAATACTTGCAACAGCTAAGTACCGAGGTTACATCATATAAAAGGCTGAATTAGATAGATATCTAACATTATAATGTAATGACACAACATACAAATCCACGTCCCTATCACTCAAGCCAATTAGGTGATCGTCCAAGCTTACTTGAGCCTGGGCGTTGCTTTACATTCATCTTGGAAGACACACATTTATTTTCAGGGTATTTTTTAGGAAAAAAGTGCGTCTTTGTTGTAGAGTGGCTTCACAGTGGAGGCTTGTATTTGTACTAAGTCGGTCCTAAAATAGGTTCGACGTACAAAACGTTAGGAACTTGATATAATAGGTAATGGACGCAGTAATCTAGTTGGGGTGGCTGATACTTTAATATCCGACTAACGGTCGTCCGACATCGACTGACTGACCAACTGCGCGACTGACTTGTTACTCTTACTACTCCTACTTATTATAGGTGGGAGAGTCTATTAACTATAGAATAGGTGTGTTCCACTATAAAAGTCTTGTAAGCCGGAAAATAAGGTAATAAAAAAGGAGACTAAGATTAATACCAGCGGGAACATTTGTAATGTTTTTTATTTCTTTCACACTGATGTCATATACAACGGTGACCTTTGATAGTGCCTGCTAATCCTATTTTAACATTCAATGTCAATCCTCGAAACATGCGCCAATATTTTAAGGATGCAATAGACATTGTGATCAAATATGGAACACCATATTTTCCATAACACATACGTGTAACCCTAAATGTACTGAAATACAAAACAATCTGAAAAAAAATGCTGAAAACAGATTAGACGTGATTGCAAGAGAAAACAAATCTCATATATATTACGTCTCAAAGATGTAAAGCCCAAGCTGCTGGAATAGTCTATTATTTATCTGAGGTAATGACAGGACCTAAAATAAGCAAGCAATTACGATAAGTCTTGTTAATATTTAACAGACCCCCATCCCTCCCGCCACGAGGGATGTATGTGGTACAAGGCCGAGTTTACCGTGGGTTATCCGAGCCCGTAGGCTCGTCCAAAAATATTCCCTTAGAACCCGCATAAGTGGGTTCAGGGTCTGTCTACCGCCACGGGCGAAACTTTGTCCTTCGGCAAAGCCTCGTCTGGGTTTCTCTCTGCCAACGACAGAGAGTTCGACAGGTGAACAGGCTATGGCACTGTTTCACGACAAGTCTTGTTTTGATACCTTAATTTCGAGCAACACATATATACAGTTTCAAGGTGACCCAGAGTTAGGCTAGCCGGAAGTAAACAAACAGGTTAGGGATTTACTCTGACCGTTACTGCTATACCAAGAATCTGTGTGCAGGTGACAGGCATCCTATTACCGGACATAATTCACGTGCTAATTTACTAACTAACGGAGAACCAACTCTGATAATATGATAATTCTCGAATTATTTTTTGAAAAAAACAAAAAAACAAAAAAAGAAACAAACATTTGTTAATCAAAATATAGTGTAGCTATCAGAAACCTTTTCAGGGTTTTATTTCTTCCTTTATATTCTTAACGTGCGCGAACGGAAAAAAAAACATATTCTTTTATGTTCCGTGTCTCTTCAGAGCGTGAGCGATCATTTCTCTTCACGCCTTCTTATCCTTCATAGCATTTTGCAAAGTTTGTCTTAAAAAGAAAACTATATCTCACACTCTCTGTCATCCATTGAAGCTTTTTAGGCGGCCTAGAATGAACACCACTGTTTGGGCAGCTGTGCATATAAAAGAAAAATCAATACAACAAAAGACGTACTCCTTGATAAGATGCATAAAATCCAAAGACGGAATGCTGATAAATAGAGAAAGAATACTATAAAGATTGAACGAACATATTTGAGAACTCTTCTACGACGAAATTTATAGAAATACTTAGAATTAAACACATACTTGTACGTGATCTTTCATGATCATAATTTACAAGATTAATACCTGTTAAGAGTTTAAATTTATTTCCCGCATTAAAAAAAAAAAACAACAAAAAACAAAAACAAAAACAAAAAATAAATAAACAGTAACAAAAATGGCTTTCTACTCTGAATTGAGTTCTGGTTTGATAAAAGAGTGTAATGGAAATTTTTGCAGCTGCCCAGAGAATAAATCTAGCAAATATTTAGTTACCAGCAGATATGGGCTTTCGAGATGATTTGAACGAGGAAATATGCATTCTTTAAAACGGTATCTGAACCTTGCTGGAATGGGAAAATCACTGTGGCCGAGCATTCTAAAGAACGCCGGATTTTGACACACATACTGGTCGATATAATTAACATAGTTAAAAACAAAAAGAAGTGTCTATGTCAACACGTTTATTCACAAATATATAACGAACACACACACACACACACACACACACACACACACACACACACACACACACACACACACACATACCCAGACGCATTTATATAGATATATATACAAATATACATATTTTTAGTAGCATCGTGATTTCCCACCTGATTAAACTTTTTAAAAAAATTAACGTTGAAACAAGATGTACAGTTTTGTAGTGGGTATATAGTAGGTATGTGCATGTTCTAATGTAACATTGCATAATATATATATATATATATATATATATATATATATATATATATATAAAATTAAATGACTTAAAATATGTTTTTTCGCTACAGCATAAACATAAAATTAAATGCATTAGTTCTGTTTCATCTTCAAGCGAATATTCGCTTGAAGATGAAACGGAACTAATGCTTTTAATTTAATTATATAATTAGATTTGAAGTTTTAGCTTCAGTTTTTGAAACATGGTTATTACTGTGTAGCGAAAAAACATATTTTACATCAGTTAATTTATAATATTTATGCTCTGTAAATTTACATTGAGCACTGTTTTGTAAAAATAAAAAAAATATCAATAAGAACACCGGATTATATATCTTACTGTTCTTTCTTTCTTTCTTTATATATATATATATATATAGTTTATGAAAAACTAGGTAATCCGTATGGGTAAACCTAAGGAGGATAAAATCCAGAGAGCTCAATGTAAATCCAGAGGAAATAATTTAAATAAAAACAGACCACTTTAAGGTTCCATGTAATAAATTATTTCACCACAGCCCTTTTAAAAGGACTGCGGATCATCAGACTTTACTTCCAAACAAAAAATGAAAAGAAAATTTACACATGAGTAAAATATTTAGACATGAGTTGTTAGCAGATATTGACACATTTATATATATATATAAACTGTGTGATTTACATCTATCTGCCTGTGCATTCATACCGTTTTTCTACACCGGTAGCACAACTCTGAGTTTTATGCACGACGCAGTCATCAGGTGCTGAGTAGTGAGTGACCGTTACATAATTTACTTTTTAATAAATATATCTAGTTAATGCAATGCTGGCGGAGTCCATATATTAGACGGGGTTAACCGTTAAAAATTAATTTTAAATAAACGGTATTTATATTTTATATTTAAAATAAACAGGGATGATGTTTATTTTTTTAATAAATAAAACGCACCGATGACCACAAAAATGATCGAGACATATACAAATCGGTAGAAAAAAAAATTAATGGAAAGACATTCATATAAAAATATATTTGCTTGACAGAAGATAAGTAAGCAAGAAAATTTAAAAAAAAGGAAAGGTTATGATCACAATAGAAATTAATCTGGATCAACGTAATCAATTCATTTCTCTTGTTTAATAAGTTAGGGTTATTTATGTGTTTTAAGCTGGCTAATTTTTCTATAAGACATAAATTACATCTATCGCTTTTTTCATTGTAAGATTTGGTTTTAGCTATTATATCCTACGTAATTATAGGTGTATTACTACCATTCTGTAACTACCAGAAATGTTTGGCGAAACCTGTACTATTCATGTATCTTACATTGCCTAAAGTTTTCGATGATGATAAAAAACGAAACGTCCAATGATTTTCATTGGATCCAATATAAAATTTGACATTTTTATCAGAATGTATACTAGCTCGATACACAATATTTTCAGTCATACATTGGCCGTTTACGGGCTAAATCGTATCTTTTCGGCAGTTGCATTTATTAATGTAAATTTATTAATGTTCAATATAAGAAAAATTATATATATATATATATATATATATATATATATATATATATATATTTAAAAAAAATAAAAAGATTTTCACAATACCATATATAAATAATTACACAATGCCATATAAAATCTATTAGCAAATTCAATTAAAACTATTGGTTTAAAAATAAAACCCAATTATAATCTTAGCACCCTTTTAAGAAATCATCAATAAAAAAACAAATAAATAAACACAAAAAACAAAAAAACAAACTGTAACTAGAACATCAATCAGTGTAAGTTTTAGCAGCTAGTAATAAAAACAATAGAGCCTGATAGAAATGTCCCTGTAACCGAAGAAAAATCCCCCAACCCAACCTTACATGACTCCAAAAACTTGACATATAATAAACGTTTCTACTTTCATCAAAACAGAGAAGCCTTGATAATGAAAGACAAACCCCAGATAACACCTCCATTTCCCAATTATAAATGAATAAAACATTTCTTCGCTCGGTTATTCCAAACATCGCTTGAGAATGAAACGGTCATCTAAAGTTAAGGTTTAATATTAAAATTAAACTTTAACACAGTTTCGAAACATAGTAATTTCTGTGTCGCGATGGAATCATATTTTTAAAATATAATTGTACTATACAATATATATATATATATATATATATATATATATATATATATATATATTGTGTGTATTTAGCGATTTGCAAAAAAACAACATAGCTTATAAATTCAAGTGCCCTTTGGGAGAGTGTATCTCCAACGAATTAAATAATATTTATGCTGGTCAAACCACAAACTCGCTTTCACGACGCTTGACACTACATTTGAATGAAAACTCTAACATTTTTAGGCATCTAAAACAACATGCCTGCCCACACATACAATTCCGTAAAATACTTGTCGAAAACACAATTATACTTCGACATGAAAACAATAGACAAAAACTAAAAATCCTTGAAGCATTATACATCAAACAGTTGAAACCCAACCTAAATAAAATCAATTATGGCATTTCTAAAATATTCTTAAATGTCTATAATTGGTAACAGAAGCCATTGGTTTATACCAATGGCTTCCCATACTTCTCCAATTCACTCTCGTGTGGTCATGTGTGACGTCATGAGATGCGGTGCGATTTTCACTTCTAGTGTCTTATATGCACGTGTTTATCGCTGCTTAGAAATCATCTATGTAAACAGTGACAAACTATCATCACTGCCGTGTCCGTATATTGCTTAATATGTTGTAATTGGCATCTTTGATAATGGCTTATGTAAGCCGAAAGCTTAGATTGTATTAAAAAAATATGGATCAATATTGTGAATTTCTTTCTTCGTTCAACGATAATGTTATTAAACTTATCAGACGTTACGAAAAAAATTCCATAAAATAAATAGACAACACTTATCTATATTATTTAATGAAACGTGCATGAATATATATATATATATATATATATATATATATATATATATATAATTAATAAAATAAATTCTGTCAGATGATCGATGCTATATTTAGCACAAGGCATATATATATATATGTGTGTGTATATATATATATATATATATATATATATATATATATATATGTGTGTGTGTGTGTGTGTGTGTGTGTGTGTGTGTGTGTGTGTGGTATGTAGAAAAATGGGAAAAAGAACACGTTAGCTAAATAATCCGGTGTTCTTTAGTATTTTTGTTTTAATATTAAAAACAGTGCTCCATACTCCATATTTTAATAATTATATTGAGGGATTCGGCTCTCGTTTTTGAAACATGAGAACTCTTATGTAGCGAAGGAATCATATCATCAATTCAGAGGAACTCGTCAGGTAAGTTTGCTCGCCATCTTCTATCTTTACTGTTTTTACACTGTTACTATGGCACCTATAGAAAACAATATTATAAGAGCTATAGATTGACAGTCTAAGGGAGGCTACTATTAGAAAAATTTTAAGAGTTACTTCCCTTGCAAATATCAGTTTATGAGTGAAAATTTAATATATTTTTCCCGTATGCAATACACGACAATAATATTTCAGTTCAATCAGATATTTATTGCTCTTGTTACATACCGTGTCGCGCAGAGGCCGATATAAGTAAAAAAAAAAAAAAAAAAAAATCTCTGAAGAAATAAAACAAAAGTAAATTTTATTTCTATATACACCTGTCGAAAAAGCTAATTTAAGAATTTGGATTTATTTTTTTTTTCCGATTTTCTCAAAAATAAAAGAATTGGGATTTATTTTTTTCGATTTCTTAAAATGTATAAAACTAACATGGTCTCAATATTTTCATTATTCGCATTTGGACTAATATCCCCATCTTTCGACGCTGAAAGATTCTGATACTTGTTCTAAGTTAAGTTTGCTGAGGCTTGGTCGTCTAATTTAAGTTTAATTGCTTAACCTCAATGTGTTATTTAATACCGAAATCTAAATATTTTGAATGTAAGTTTATGGCTTCAACTGAATATATTTTATACATAATTTTATACTTTGAGTAAAGGTATGCCTTTTTAGATATGTAGTCTGAAATTCATAAAATGTATCGTTGGTAATTTTACTATAGCATTTATTTATATATATACATTTTAGTGTTACATTGATTGTTATTTTGCTGTAAAATGTATTGTTGCTCATTTTATTATTGTTTGGGAGTTCAATACTTGCTTGTAGCTGGGACCCTAACAGGTGCTACTACTCTGGGTAGACCAATGAAGAACAGCAATTAAGAGGTGCTTCCAGGCTCCTCAAAACCTCCAATGTGATAGGCCTTGCTGCAGGATGTAGCTTATCGTCATACCCAGGACGTGGTTACCGGTTTTGTGAACTTTTTAGTGTTAATACCAAATTTAAGATGGTATCAAATATATTTCCACGTTGCGTGGGCGAACTTTTGAGCTGTGTCAGCTGTTGCATATATTTCAACTGCAATGTTGCCTGTGATAACGCGAGACGTATTGTCCCGATCTCACTGACATGGTTTCAATTCTCTCGGTGAGTTTGTCTATGGAGGACTGATGTTGATGGATTTGGCCCATTTGTGAGGTAGGTGGATTTGGGATTGCATTAACGTTTTGTGCGCATGCGTTTTCGCAAGTCTTATCAGTAATTTCTGCCAATTTCTCCAAGTCGGCGCCTTCCATATTCTCAGGCAAGGTATGAAGATGGAGAAGACTCCCCATTTGCCTAAGGAGTCGTGAAGGTGTCTTGTTTTTTATTGACACATTACTAAAGAGATTCGTTAGCATTTTCGTTTCGGACTCAACAGTTCGATGTAAAATAGTTTGTCTTGGCGTGTCATATGGATTCACCTCACATATTGCCTTCAACTTGTCCAGAATTTTACGGGAGATCTCCTTTGGAAGTTTTTCAACAACGTAGGCGAATTTTGTCCTTTGTGAAGTCACACTTTTTGCCGTAAAAATAACTTGAAGTTGAGCGAACCAAGTCTGTACATCGAGTGGGTTAAACGTTGGTAAGTGTAACAACATGAATGCTTCAGTCGGTCTTTCCATGTTTAATATCATTCAAGAAGAATATTCACCTTTGTTTGTCACCGAAGTTGTCCTCTCTCTGTAGTAAAAATTCCGTGGCTGTAGCAAACTCTTCCTATAGGTGAGGCACGAACTCGTTATAACCATCGGTGAAAGCTATGAAGTGACCGTAATACGCATGCGTAATAGTAGGCGCAGCAGTCTGCCAGAACACTACGTATATGTTGCTGTGAGACGTAAGAAAAAAATGTCTGGAACGGATGTAACTTTCTTTTTGAAAGTGTCTTTTTGTATATATATATCCAGGAGAATATCACGTAGAGGGTCACCATTTTTGTTGCGAAAATAGAAAGTATAATCATTTTATGTCTCCTGGTACATTTGTCCCGCAAATAATTTTAGCGGACTGTGTGTCCGGGTAAATAAGAAAACAAAACCTGGAATTCTAACAACAATTAATAGATGTATTAAGAAGACATGTTGCAGATGGATAAAGACAGAAACGAAGTTGAAGTTACAAGTGTATGTCTCTGAAATATTTACATATCTTGTGTCTATAGGAACAAAACGGTGTTGCCGCTTCGAAAGTCAAAGAGAAAAGAGGAAGAACCTTTCAAATATCACGCCTCTTGTGATTATCGTAGTGTGTGTGCCTCTTTGTGTGTCTCTGTGTGTGTCTGTGTTTGTGTGTGTGTGCCTTTGCATGTGTGGGGGGATGATTCAACATTTTATTTGTCCAGAGAACTGTTCCGGGAGATCCTGGTACCCAGGTATTTTTTAGAGACTAGACAGAAAGGTTTACTGAGTGTGAAAGAATAAGACAAAAGAGAAAACATTATTAAGGAACGAGAACAATAAAAGAACAGGAATCAAGAAAACAGTAGATAACGATTGACATTGCATTTAAATTTTTCAAGATCAAAGTTGGCTGGAAAGCATGAAGCCGGAAGAGTGTTCCATAAGCGAGAAGTTCGAGAGAAGAATAAAACTTACGGTTACATCCAGCCATTTCATCTGTAAAATGATGAGACCTACACGCCAATCTAGTACTGCCCTTAAATTCATAAAGTTTAGGTTCGGCATCCGTCCGTCTCAGGAGACGATGGAGTAGCGCTTATTTTTTTATTTTTTTAAATTCTTGGCGATTGTGTGACTATGTAGTCCTACTGTGGAGCACCAGTCTCTCAGGAACTTGGCGCAGATGAAACTGGATGACACGGAGACGGAGATGCCCTCCGTGCAGTCGCAGAAGGCGTACTGGAGAAACATGGAGAAGAAGATCCCATAGAGTGTCGGCGCGAGGACACAACCCTGATTTACGCCGTTGTTCACAGGAAAGGTGTCGGATGTCCCGCAGTTGTAGCGGACTGTGCTGTGCATGTTCTCGTGGAAGGAACTGGCCATCTGGAGCAGTCTTGGGGGACATCTTATCCTCTTCTCCAGGAGGCTGAAGAGTCAGCTTCTGCTGATCAAGTCGAAGGCTTTCGTCAGGTCAATAAAGGCGATATACAGTGGTTTCTCCTGCAGCTGGCACAGAGAGAAGATCATGTCCACTGTAGATCGACCCGCCCTGAATCCACACTGCGACTCGGGGTACACACGGGAGGCGAGGCTCTGCAGGCGTGCCAAGACGACACGGGCAAAGACTTTCCCGACGATGTTGAAGAGGGAAATGCCGCGGTAGTTACTGAAGTTGCTGCGGTCACCTTTATTCTTATAGAGGGTGACAATGCTGGCATCTCGCATGTCCCGGGGGACGTGGCCCTTCTCCCAGCACAGGCAGAGGAGCTCGTGGAGATGCTGCAGCAGAGCTGGCTTGCCAGTCTTCAGAACCTCCGATGGGATCCCGCCTCTCCCAGGGGCCCTACCGCGGGAGAGACAGTCGATGGCTTTTCCGAGTTCCTCTGCAGAGGGCGGGGCATCCAACTTCTCCATGACTGAGAGACTGGGAAAGGCATCCAGGGCGGTATCCGTCACCACGTTCTGGGTTGCATACAGATCCAGATAGTGCTCCACCCAGCGCTCCAGCTGCTTGTCCTGGTCTGTAATGACCTCTCCTGCCCTGGACTTCAGCGGAGCCGTCTAGATGGGAGTGGGACCGGTGGCGGTTTTGATGCCGGCGTACATGCCTCTTGCATTTCCACTGTCGGCAACCGTCTGGATCCTGCTGCACAGGTTCTGCCAGTAGTCGTTCGCGCACCAGCGCGCAGCCTGTTGGGCTTTGCTGCGAGCAGATCCGAGGGCATTGCGGGTACTGATGCAAGGGTTTTGCTTGTAGGCTAGAAGTGCTTGTCTCTTGGCTTCAGAGGCTGGCTGCATCTCATCCCAGTGAGTTTCGTACCAGTCCGCATTTCGACGATCCTTCTTCCCGAACGCAGTAAGTGCTGAGGTGTATATGCCATCACGGAGGTGGTACCATCTACTGTCGATATCAGTGGCACTGAAGGAGAATGTGTCGACCTTCGCGTTAAAGGCGGTTTGGAAGCGGCGAGAGCTCTCAGGGTCATTGGAACGACAGGTATTGATGCGAGGGAGGCCCTTTGTTTTGGAGCGGTGTATTTTCTCGGCTGTCAGTCTCACTTTGCAGCCTACTAGGGAGTGGGCCATGTCGCAGTCTGCACCGTGGAAGCTCCAAGTGTGAAGAACGCTTCTTAGGTCTGCCCGCCTGGTGATGACAATGTCGAGCTGGTGTCAGTGTCGAGAGCGGGTGTGTCTCCAAGAGACTTTGTGGCGCTCTTTGCACTTGAAGTAGGTGTTCGTCACGCACAGTCCGTGGTGGCAGCACAGTTCCAGCAGCTGCTGTCCATTCTAATTCATCTTGCCTATGCCCTGACAGCCGAGGCAAGAGGGCTAAGTGTCACAGTCGGCTCCCACTCTGGCATTGAAGTCTTCTAGTAGGTATAATCCTTCAGTATTGGTGTCCTGCATATCGTCTTATCCAGTGCCTCATAAAACTGGTCCCTGACCTCTGGGGTGGCGCAGAGCGTTGGCGCGTAGATGCAGAGGACGTTGGCGAAACCTGTAGATGTTGAGAGGCGCAGTAGTAGGATTCTCTCAGATCCGCCAGTTGGTGGTTTAGTGACTGGTATCAGCGAGTTCTTCACAGCAAAGCCTACGCAGTGTTGCCTTGGGTCATCCTGAGACAGGCCCTGCCAGAAGAAGATGTAGTTGGTCTCTCTGATGGAACCGCTTTCAGCCAGACGAGTCTCTTGCAGGCAGGCGATGTCAGTGCCCAGTCTTTAAAGTTCCCTGTCTATGACCGCGGTCTTTCGAGCATTGTCGAGCTGTTGGATGTCATCTGCGAGTCCAGGGCGCATGGTTCGGACGTTCCAGCTAGCAAATCGAAGAGTTGGAGTCTTTGTGTTTATTTCTTGATGCAGGATTTACAGCTTGCTTGTCAGGAGGATCAGTCCCCAAGCCCTACACACCCAGTAGAGCAGTCAAGCTGTGGCGGGACAGCACCTTACTGGCTGAGGGCTGCCCAGTTTGAGGCGGGCGGTAGCTGTCCAGTGAGACACGATGATCTCTCCCACCCACGGAGATAACCCCAGGCGCCCGTAGCCTACGCTAATCGGGTTGGGCTTTTGGCTGGTTGCTGTCACTTCCCGTGTTGTGCCGATGTCCTTCGACGTCGCTGGAATGTCCTCTCCAGTGCGCCAGGGGCCTGGGCGGGATGTATGGAGAACTATGGCTGCCCGGACGTCTAGTTCCCCCTCTCGGCCTTGCTAGCAGAGTCCAAAGGAGACGATGAATCAATACAGTTTGGTACCAGCGAGGCTGCAGGAGTTGCCGGAAGGTAGCACAGAGTGCCGTCAATCCGCCTTAGGGGCTCCACTGCGGATTTGTGTAGGGTTTACTCCTTAGCCTTTCCTTCTACCGAAGATTTCCACAAGGCAGTGGAGCTATTTAACCCATAGCTGGAGTTTGGTTCATAGGCACCAGGGTATGTCCACACACCGGTGGACCTGCATGCCGCATTTTAAGGGGGCCAACTCCTCCTCCATCCCCTGTAGTTTAGCCCGAGTCCTCAAGGTGCTCGGTTGCCATGTGTCGCCACGAGGAGGCACTACATAGGGCTTGCTGGTGGAGAGGCTATATACTGGCAGGGGAAGACTTACCCACTCGGCTCCCCTTCTCGCATTGCTGCTAGCCAGCGGCGGTAACTGAAAGCGAGAGGCGACAAGCACTATCACTACAGACTACCACACTAGACGCATCACAACAGCCATTGAGACACCCAAAGTTTAGGTACTATAGAGGAAAGTTCATCAGAAAAATTACCATAGAAGTCTTTATAGAAAAGGCATAAGGAAGCTATATTATATATATGTAGTGGCTCAAGTCGAGATACCAGGGCAAGACCAATAATATTGCAGATTCTTCTTTGGATTTTATCATGAATCTCTAAATATATATCAGGAACTCCAGACCATATGTGGCACCAATATTCGAAGCATGGACGAATGGGAGACTTATTTACAGATAAATTCGATTATTTTTCTGCTGCTGAATACCATCATATTTTTAGAAGTTTTGGTAGTAGTTTTTATTTCTCTTTTTGTAGTTCCACGCTCCTCATAATCCTCCAATCAGAAGACTTGCTGACGGATGTAATGAAGAATAAAGTTGATAAATAATCAGAAATTATTTATGACTTAATATAATATAGATTATTTATAACTTATATTTATATTATAAGAGTTATATATGTATCATTAAAATTATATTATAAGAAAATTATATTATAAGTATATGTATCATTAAAATTTATTGATATTAGTTATGTTCTATAGAAGGATACTGAGACTACAATGGGTGAGCAATGAGGAAGTTTTAGCGAAAATGTAAACAAAAAGTACACTGATACTTTACATCAGGAAGAGAGAGAGAGAGTTGAAATTTCTAGGGCGCATACTGAGGAAAATTTGATACTCACGGGACAGATTGAAGGCGAGAGGGACAGAGGGAAGAAACAGCGTGTGACCTACAGAGCAAGTTTCTTGTTTAAATGGATGGGAAAACAGGTGAGATAATAAAAAACACAAAATTTACTAAGGAAAGGAAATTGTGGAGAGCCATAATCGCCAATGGCTTGAAGGGAGACGGCACATAGAAGAAGATCGTATATGCTGGCATACAAGGAGACTGGGCGTATAAGATGAACCCCTAATTTTCAATTTAAAATGTAAGTTTCGGGCTATATTCACCGTACAAGACGACCCCTGTAAATCGTAATTTAAAATATATTGTATTGAATTTATTAAATAAATTCAGTAAGTATACCACCTCGTTTTTTTTACTCAAATTCTAATGAAAAAACGGTGATATTGTCAGTTAATTATCACAATCTACAATACGTCATGAGTGGTTGCTGTATTTTCGGTAAGTGATTACGGTAGCCTGAATGACTTTTTCCCGCTAACCATCCATTTGTTACACTGTTCTCAAAATGCTTCTAGTTGTGTTTTTGTTCAACATCATCCAAAAAAAGGAGGCGAGCCTGGGATCAGCTTACAGCCAAAAATCTCCCCTGCTAACATTTTACAATAAATCACAGGATTTAAGGTTCACATTTTGTACCTGGAGTATAAATCGGCACCCTATATTTTAAGGTGGGGGGTTTTTAAGGTTAAAGTCAATTTGTACGCCGACATATACGGGGAATTAAAACGGTTTATAATCGAAGGGAAATAATTAGTTGTAAAAAGTTAAAATTGGGTTGTTTCCCTTTAAAACATTCTTTGAGTTATTTCCCTTGATCGTGCTTTTTTGCAGTTGCCATACGTTGTACTCTAAACGATGGTATTAGTTTTTATAGCAATTGGTCAATTTTTATTGAATATCCGTCACCCTAAAAAAGAAAAGATAAATAATTCTCTGATATAATCGTCTTGAAGTTGTCTTAATTTCTTATAGGAATTATTCGCATTATTTCTTCTTCTTCTTCTTCTTCTTCTTCTTCTTCTTCTTCTTCTTCTACACACACACACACACACGTACGCGCCCACACAGACACGTGCACACACACACACGCACACTCAAACACACACATTTATTAAAACAAGTTTTATTAAATTCGATTTGTTTAATATTTTATTGTATTTTTCCAATTTTTGGATAGGTTGTTGCACATATTGATAAAAATTGTAAATAAACTGTCAAAATCTCGTTTTCCCCACAAATAGCATTGAGAAATGTATGGATCCACCTCTTCTCTTCCCAGCTATGGGTTAATTAGTAAGGCTTCTATCACTAAACCATTATTATCTAAAAAAAAAATCTTAAAATCTAAAAATATTTTCTGGCTGCAAAGTTACAATAAAATAACACAACACAACACACTAACACACACAACACACACACACACACACACACACACACACACACACACACACACACACACACACACACACACACACAGAGACAGATAATGGGTTTTCAATTCGTTATTATTTCTTACTACCGCAAACATATATTGTGTGTGCGTGTGTTTTCGTAGTTATAGTCATTTTTTTTCAAACAGTAAAATTAATGTCCACCAGTCTAGACACTGAATATCTTATTAAAAATAAAACGTGTATCAAACCTGTATTTCTTTTTTAAACTGGAGCCCAACTTACAAAACAAGTGTGCTTCACTATTGAGTCACGAGAAGCCATAAATCAAAGCAACCATCATCCTATCCTGTTTAAGAAACACGCATCTCTGATTGGGAGAAATTTACTTTTTCCTGAATTCTATTAGCTCGCTGGTAAAGTAAATTGTATTTGAAATAAGTTTCCTATGGAAAACCGAATAGTTGACTTGACCACTGATGGAGAAAACCAATAATAAATAAAATATATAAATAATATATAAATGGGGAATTTTTTTCCAGGGGTCTAATGTCTCCGATTTATCCTAGTGGTTATAACATTGAACCTTGAAAGTCTACAAAGGATATCAATTTGCTAACATAAATTTTGTTCATCTCGTAGACATGGATAATATAAAATTATTTGCTGAGTATAAGAGAGAATCTGAAATATTAATCAACAAATTTAAAACTCGAGCGACAACAACGGAATTACAATTGGGGATAAAGAAAGCCTCGTTATTAGTAACAAGGAAAGATCCATGACAAAAAACCGAGTCGATATAGCGGATAATAAAATAATTGGTGTATTAACCACACAAGATTGCTATATAATTACATCCGGGTACTTGATTATAACTTAAGAGAAAAAAAAAAAAAGAAAAAGAAAAAGAAGAAATATAAGGAAAAATGAAAGGAAAGGAAAGGAAATGAATATCGGAATAATAAATAACGGAAACTAAACTAAATGAAAGAATTTAGTAAAAGGAGTGAAAAAATGGTTGGAGTTTCTAATATCCATTCCTCAGCTTACCAAAAGAAAAAAAATTCCAATGAGTTGACTGATGGATTAGAAATCATGACCATGCTCAAGGTGTTGCACCCTAAAACCAGCACAGACAGATTATATGTTAAAATGAAAAGCTTTGGGACATCAAATACTGTATCTCAAAATATGTACAACAGTGCAGTGAAAGATATGCAACAAGAAATAAAACACAGAAACCATGAAAGATTAAAAGAAACACAGAAAGAAAAACCGACAGACGCAGATTATATATGCAAAGGAAAATGTTGGTGTCATCAAAGACTATGTCTTAAAATACATATAATACACACACACACACACACACACACACACACACACACACACATATATATATATATATATATATATATATACATATAATACAAAATATATACAACAGTGCGGTGAAAAATATTATGAAAAGTTGTGCAGAAAGAAATATGAAGAAAACTAAAGGACAAAAAAGGCGGAGTGAATTATGCAGCAAAGAAAGATTAAAAAATAAAAAAAAATGCAGTGACAATTTCAAAAGAAAAATTCAAATATGGCGGACAAAAAATTATAGACATTCCCGTTTTCTCTAATCTCAACTCTAGAACAATTTCAAAAATTTCAATTGGGACACAAAACACGTCTTCATATTTCCCTGCTTTTTCAGTTATTGAGAAAAGTCTTTTTTGAAAAATTAATTAAGGATTGTTTTTGATTGTTTTTCTTTTCATCGTCTGCTACGCCGATACAGCCACAATTTGATCAGGTGGATAGAGTAGTTCTTGATCTCAAATTGATCATGATCTCAGATTCCAACTATTATCTTATTGTGACACCATTTAGGAAAGCAAAGAAAAGGAAGCAAAGAAGGGAGAGAAATGAAATTTTGATAGTGACAAATGGTGAAAGGTTTCATTGCCATTGAGAAAATTCTAAATAGATAAAAATTAACTGTGTCGTTGTGGCGGATTTATATTATCGGGAATAGATAACAGCCACTTGGTGCTGGCGAAAATCTAATTGACAAATTCGAGATCAGCTAGCTAAACTCCGGGAAAGAATAGATAAAAATTTAACTGTGCCACGGGACTGCCCTGACCACCTACGAGCTAAAGAAAACAAAGGAAAATAGGTTACGTCTTTGTCGAGGGAAAGATATCGTTAGACAAGGTCTGGGTTTTGTTAGAATGTGGCGATAAGATCGAAACAATATTATCGGAAAAGTTGGTCGTATTTGCTGGATGACCACCCACTCTCATAATTGGCGAAAATCTGACTGACGAAATCCAGATGAGAATTGAGGTTAACACACTACTGGTCGCATTGTTCTGTTGGCGGCCAGAGAGGAAGAGAGAATAGAAAAGAAAAGAAGGAAAGGAAACAGAAAAAAAAAAAAGAAAAAAGAGGAGATAATTCTTTTTTCTTTGAGCAAGATATTTTTTTAAGAAACAAGGCTAGTCTGTTCACGCCCACACTGTTGATCGACAATTGGATGAATGTTAACGAGAGCCAGGCGGAGGTGATCATGTGATGCAGGGGAGGAAGCCTGCTACTACTCCTTAAAGAGGATAGGTATAAGATGTTACTGCGAAGAAGTGGGGGGATCGTTGACGCCCTCTGAAGGTAGGGGTAAGAGAAGACTTCCAAAAATGGAAATAATATTTTTTTCCTGACCCAAAACAAAATAAGGGGATAGTGGATTTGGAATTACCAAGGAACCTCAAACCCCAACAAACCCCCCACCCCGGTTTTGGTCGGCGTCCATATAAGCAAAGTCGCAGCAAGCGAAAATCAGAGTTTCCCAGTTCAGTCCAGTTCGGATCAGCTTCCAGTTCGCAGTTGTAGTGGGCCTCGCAAAGCTGACTTGTAAGATTCGCGCAACTTCCGAACTCATCTTCAATCCAAGAACAATTTATTTTGAAGAGCAACTTAGATCCATACCACTAAAATAAGTTTTACGACTATCGCCTGAAGACACACCAAGAACCAATTTCTTAAAGAACAGACAACTTAAGATGTTAAAACTCACCTAACAAAAACAACGTGTCACAATCCATATAGCGGGTCGGGAGATAGACGCAGTCCTATGTATCCAGCAACCAGATATAAAGTATTGTTATCCTGTTTTTTGATACCTTGAACTTTTGAGTTATTATTTTATTTTATTTTACACATATTTGTGCGATACCACCCTCATTTGAACTCAACTTGCATTACGGCCCCAACGACTGATTGATTTCGTCTGCCTAAGATCAATTCACAACGTGGGTAGGCGGACTGGAGATCAACGCAGTTACTTTGGTAACCAGACGTTGGAAGCGAGTTGGGAACGACGAGGCATCGGATCTGACCAGATTCCTATCCGAATCACCAAACGGTTGGAACGTCACATTTGGGTGCCGCGACCAATACCAAGCCAGTTGGTCGTCACAGGACAGGACAACACGACTGACACAGACAGGCGGACGTCACGTTTGGAGCGGCGACACCCGAACAAAGCAGCGAGGAGCGAGCGAAGGCTGTAGGGACGTCACAATTGGTGCCGTGACCACAGGATAGGACCTTGGAACAGCTGCTGTTACAATTTTTACCGTGACAGCAGGATAAGACCCTGGATCAACCGCTGCCGCAGGAGTTGCTGAAAAATTTCGACTAGGACAACGCACGGCGTCTCAAGGACTCAAATCGAAACAAACTAGAGTAGGAACCAAAGGACTTTGGTTGGCTGTGGCCATACGGTTCCAGATACTCTAGTACGACAACCCGGAACCTGAGAGGAACGAGCGGAAAATCGTCTGTCAGATAGGACACTTTTTGATCTCCCAAATTTCGATTGTTGCTGCTCAGATTGTTTTTCTTTTTAAATATGTCGGACTATGAATCGGATAGAATAGACATAGAGGAAGATGGGGTTAGACAGGGATTGCCAGCTGACCTGAGAGGATTGTTGGGTAGACCGAGGGTCCCGGCGTTTGACGGCAGTAAAAGAGATTTTAAAAACTGGCTAGCAATCTTAGATAAGAGCCGGGGAATATATAAACTCACAGATCAGGAGGCCCTATATTTGGCATATGATGCCACGAGAGGGAGGGCGTCTGAGTTTGTAAAAGGACTCTTAGAAAGTGAACCCCACTTGACATGGGAAAGGTTGGAGGAGCTATTAAGGAGTTCGCTGACGAGGGGACGGCGATAGAGGCCATGAGAGCCCTCCTGAAGTTGACGCAGCTTAGGGACGAAACCCCTGTCAGCCCGAGCGGAAAATCTGTCGTCATTAGCCTTCCCAGAGGTGGTGAATAATGCGGTCATGCAGGCCCAGTTAGCGGACCTGTATGTTGAAGCACTCGGTGACGAGCGTGTTCGTCATGATGTGTTGAAGGAAGAACCGCTTCGATTATCAGCAGCAGTGCAGCTGGCCAAAGAGAGCCAGGGTATATGGGAGAAAGTAAGAAGGTGTGGGAAGAAGCAAGAACTAAGTCGAGAGGTTGGAAGAAAGGGTGAAGGAAGAAGAACCCCTGCGTGGAATCGGAGGGTCAAGCTGGAGGTAGATGAGCCTGAGGTGTGGGAAGAGGACCCCAATAGAAAAGCGTGGTCAGCAAGGCATGGGTTCTATATGCCCACGCCGGGTAGATACGGACTGGTCTGCTGGACTTGTGGTCATGAGGACCACAGAGCAGCGGAATGTCCGACGAAGTGGGGTTTGCCCCCAGACTCCGAACAGGATAAGTGCACTAGGTGTGGAAAGAAGGGACACCTAGCCAAGTGGTGCGGGTTGAGAAAAGGTGCCCCACCGATATTAATAAAAAAGGCCGAGCCCAAGAGACAAAACCAGGGAAAAGCCAGCTGACCACCCCGGAATTAAGAGGGAGGGTGGCCCAGTTAAAAAGAAAGTAAGTAAAACCATGGACATGTGGTCAGGCGAGCCACTTAGGTAGAGGGCAGGTCTCCCCCCCCCCGGAATAAGAGAGAGAATGGCCCAGTTGAAGAGAAGAAGAGTAAAATGTTAGATATGTGGTCAGGTGGGCCACTTTGCGGTAAACTGTCCGGGAAGAAGGTGCCGGTTTTGTAGGAGACCAGGGCACCTGAAGAGGAGTTGTATTCTTAGGAACAGCCGCAAGAGACTGGGAGGATTCCAGCCGGGACCGCCCAGGTGCAGAAAACGCAGAACTCCCCCTCGTGAGAATAATGAAAGTAATTTGTTGCTACCGGCGCCTATGGCTGGGATGACCCAAAGGTGGGAACCCAGGAAAAAGAGAGCCCAAGTGTTCTCTTCGCTGACGCAAGAGAAGGAGCTATCCTGTAGGGCAGAGATAGAGGTAGGGGCGATGAAAGCCCTGGTAGACACAGGAGCGTCAGTTTCAATCCTGAGGGAGGAAGCATACAGGCGGGTGAAACGGAAGAGTGGGTTACAGGGAAGCGGACATAGAGGTCACGCAAGCAGATGGAGCCCCCTGGAGATAAAAGGGATGGCGAGGCTCCCCTGTGAGATTGGGAAATTAAGAAGCACCCAAAATTTTACGTAACCCCTAACCTGTGTACGGAGGCAATCTTGGGAGAAGATTGGCTCCGGAGCCAGAGGGCTCAGATAGAGTTCAACCCCACTGTGTTGATAGTGAATGGCGAGAGAACGCCATTGGGATGCCCACCGGAAGAAGATATAACAATAGTGGTGGAGGAAGATGTAAAGCTACCCCCTAGAACGGCGGTGTCGGGAAAGGGTAGGTTAATGTCAGGGAAGAAAATAGGAAAAGGAACCCTGCAATTGGTCCCTGTAGAAGGGAAGGGCCTAAAAGAAAATGAGGTAACTCTGTGTGAGGCGGTGGTGGAGGCAGCTGAATTAGTTCCCATTATGATGGTGAACCAGGCCCAAAAGACTATAAAGGTTAAGAGAGGGGAAGAGATAGGAAAAGCACTACCCCTACGAACTCTGAATCGAGTGAGATTCGAGGAGAAACGAGAAAAACTCGTAGAGCAAACAGAAGGAATAGTGGACGAAGATATATTGGCACCTGATCAATTTAGGACCAGAGTGGGAGGTCTGCTGAGGAATAATCGAGATGTGGTGGCCCAGTCAGATAAGGAAATGGGCCAGACCCACACAGTCAAAATGAAAATCGACACCGGCGATCAGCCCCCTGTGAAATTAAAACTCTACCGAACACCTATTCATAAAAGACCCCTTGTAGAAGAGGCACTAGAAGAGATGTTGGAAGCTGGGATGATCGAAAGATCGATCTCCCCTTGGAGCTTTCCAATCGTAATAGTAGGTAAGAAAGATGGCGGGCACCGTTTTTGTGTAAATTTTAGGAAACTGAATTCTATATCGAAGCCGTTGGCGGTGCCATTGCCACTAATAGATGACATATTGGCATTATTAGGGAAAGCGAAGTACTTCTCTACGTTGGACTTGAGGTCCGGGTATTGGCAGGTAGCCCTTGATGAGGCTGACAAGGAGAAGGCCGCATTTGCGTGTCACCTAGGATAGTTTCAGTTCAGGCTGATGCCATTCGGTTCAGCTAATGCCCCGGGAATCTTCCAACAGCTGATGTCAATAGTGTTAGGAGGATACGAGAGCTTTGCCATGGCATATTTGGATGATATTTTGATATTTTCAGAAACAGTAGAACAAGAAAGTTCCATCTAAAACAAGTGTTGGGAAGGTTAAGAAAACACGGCTTAAAATTGAAATTGTAGAAGTGTCAGTTTCTGAAGGAGGAGACTAGATATTCGGGCTTTGTTATAAACGGAGACGGTATTAAACCCGACATGGATAAGGTAAAAGTCATAAGGGAAATGCCAGAACCTAAGACAGTGAGACAAATAAGAGGCTTTATAGGAGGTATAGGTTACTACCGACGATTCGTACCGGCATTCTCGAGAATTGCCATACCACTAGTAGCTCTGACGAAGAAATACGCTAGGTTCAAGTGGACAGAGGACTGTCAACGAGCATTTGATACGTTAAAAGAACAGTTGACAGCCGTCCCACTGCTGACGTACCCAGACCTCAGCAAGCCCATGGTACTATACAGTGATGCCAGTGAGCAGTGTGTAGGAGCAGTTCTTACCCAGCTGTGTCCCGATAAAGAAGGACCAGTGCCAGGCATACCAGAGGAGGTACCGATATACTTTCTTTCTCATAAGCTCTCAGAGACACAACAGAGATGGCCAGTAATAGAAAGAGAAGCATATGCTATCATGTATGCTCTCCAAAAACTGGACTACTACTTGAATGGTGCGGTCTTTACTATAAAAACAGACCACAAGCCTCTGCAGTACCTATTGCAGGCAGAATGGACAAATAATAATAAGATTCAACAGTGGGCGCTTAAGTTAAGTGGCTACCACTGTAAGATAGAGTATTTGGCAGGGAAGAAAAACACGTATGCAGATTTACTCTCAAGAATACCGAAACAACTGGAAGAAAGATCTGTAAAAGTAGAGCAGGGAGTAGATGATAAAGCCTATAGAATCGGAGTAATTAACTCTAATAAGCTAAAAGATCGCCCTATGTTAGAATCGGACGAGGAAGGGGACGCACAGGTAATAACCGATCCCTACTGGACAGAAGGAATTGAGAAAGAGCAGGCAGACAGTGAAATAGCTGCTCTGAGAGAAAAGGTGAAGGCAGGAGAGACCACCAAGTATGCCATAATAGAGGAAAGGCTGTATTATCTCTCAGGCAGGGATGAAGAAGTCAAGCCCAAGTTGTATGTGCCCAAAAGTTTAAGACCAGAGATATTGGAACAGTGCCACGAGAGGTTGGGTCACATGGGAATTGATAGGACATGTGATCTAATAGGGAGAAAGTACTATTGGCCCAAACTGCGTAGTGTGCCAGTCGCAGAGCAGAAGGCAGGAAATGGCACCATTGAAGGAGATGGACGTGCCGAACTTCCCCTTCGAGAAGGTGAGTATGGATGTATCAGGACCATATGGGGAAACTGAACAAGGAAACAACTATATAGTGAGTTTTGTTGATTGGCTAACAAATTGGCCTGAGGTATTTGCAGTACCAGACAAGAAGGCTAGAACTGTGGCCGGTTTGATAATAAATCTTCCCTAGGTATGGCGCCCCTGTGCAATTGGTAACTGATAATGGCACAGAGAATATAAACAGCATAATGAGAGAGGTGCTGACAGGTTTGAATATAGAGCACGTAAAAACATCTCCATATCACCCCCAAGGAAATGCTAAAGTGGAAAGGTTTCATAGAACCTTGGGAGATGTATTGGCCAAGCTGGTCAGAGAGAACACTGGAAATTGGGACTTGTATTTGACGCAGGCTCTGGTGACCGTGAGGTTTACGATAAACGAAACCTCCAGATTTTCTCCTTACTTCATGTTGTTTGGCAGAGACGTGGTCCTGCCTGTGGATAACCTATTGAAGCCCCGAAGAAAGTATATGGGAGAAGATCATCATCAGCTGTTGCTGGAACAACAACATAAAATATTTGTACAGACCAGAAGAAGAATAAAGAGGGCCCAGAAGAGAAGAAATGAGAGAGTGAATGCTGAAAGAAAGGTAGTAGAATTGAAGGTTGGAGACCCTGTCTAATATAAAATCCACCAGAGAGAAGGAAAGCTGGACCAAAGATGGGAACCGTACTACCGGAGAGTAGAGCAGACGGGTCCAGTATCATATGTAACATAGGATCAAGTGGCAGGACGAGCAAGGAGGGTCCATGCCAATGATCTAAAGAAGGCTGAAATAGCTAACCTGGAAATGAGCGTACCGAGGCCTAAGAAGACAAGGACAAGGAAGGTAACTCTGGTTGAGCCGGAAGAAATGGAGACGGAGGAAGATTCCGAGGAAAATGAGGAGATAGATCGACTTGGCCAGATCGACGAAGCGATCCGAGTGACGGAGTTGGAACCCTCGGCGGGGATCAGCGACGTTCAGTCGTCGCCTGAAGCGGTGCAGAGAAGACCCTGTGATTTCGCCATCGCACCCCCATGTCCAAAGAAAAGGAAGAGAAAGGCTAGGAGATCCAATCAAGCAGTCAAGGGCTCTAAAAAGAGGCATCTCAAACAGGACGAAGGGTTCAACGAGTGGGAGGAAGAGGATCAAATACCCCTTTCCCAGCTCAAAGAAAGACTAAGAAACAGGAGAGATTTAGACATAGAGTCAAGAAGTAATGAAGACGTCCAGGGCGAGGACTCTAAACAGAAGGAAGAATCAGGAGATGAAGAAGAGGACAAAACACCTCCTGAACGGGAATTAAACACAGAGAGAAGGTTAGAGGTTGAACAGGGACTACCTCTGAAGATGAGATTAAGAAGGGTGAAGAACCCCAAATCTCAGTAGAACAAAGAAGGCTGTGAAGACTAGAAGCATTCGGTGTCGACAGATAACGACACTGACTCATCCAAAAACCTGCTGGCTGACTGTGGTGGATGTGGATGAAGGGGATGGAGTCGCGGGCTGCACCTCACGAAGGACGGAAGAAGATTATTGGCATTGCTAACTGGCCATCAGTGGTGTCATGAAGTACGACCTTTGGAGTGGGTGCCACGCACACCTGTCCGGACCATTCTGTCTGCTAGAAGTTAGTTAGAGGAGGGAAGAGAATAAGAAACTATGGAATGATTGAGTAAAGAATTGAGCAAGACTGAATGGTTATGAAGAATAAAAACAAGAGAATTTTGTTACTTTGCAGGAATGATCAAAATGAAAGGATTGATGATGATGATGATGATGATGGTAGCCACACTGATGGTGACGATGGCGGAAGCTGGGAAGCACAGCCGAAATACCATTTTTAAAAAGACGAGTGAAGTAATAATAACCAGGTCTAAATGGTTGATCACATTCGTGATAGATTTAAAACCATACGAGTCGCTACTAAATAAACTAAGAAATGAGCTAACGCAGCTGGATGCAGCCCGGTTGAAGGTAGGGCAAGATTATCCCAAGGAGAAAGGGTATCTTAGTTTATTACACTCCCTCGAATCGGAGGCCACTATGATAGAGGCTCAATGGAGGGACATGCAAAACTACCTGAAGGGAATAGAGTTAATGCAGACGCGGGAAAAGAGATCAGTAGTTCCGATTGTGGGAAAAGCGTTAAATGTCCTGTTTGGAACAGTGACTGAAGATGACGTTAAGTTCATAAGAAGGAAACTGGGAGAAGTGGAAATAAACCAGAAGACGCTGTCTCAAGTGGCCAGGGAGAGTGTGACAATATTAAATGTGACAAGTTTGGAAGTGGCCAAGAATAGAGCCAGAATCAATTGGTTAATAAATAACCTGGCAGGGTTGAGACAAGAGGTAATGATACAGAAACTGTAATGATAGAATTACAGGAAATGAGCGTATTCATGCAAAGATATTTCCAACTAATGACAATTATGAATAAGGTACGACAAACTAGTCAGTCGTTGACGACCTTGCTGGAACATGTGAGAGCGCAATTAGACATGTTGTCATTGGGACACCTCTCCCCAAGCATAGTAAACCCGAGTCACCTAAGGGAAGTGCTACTCGGATTACAGGCCGAGTTACCCCACCATTTAAGGCTGCCAGTGGACCCCACTAAAGAATTGGGGAAATATTATAATGCACTGGGATGTGTGACCTTGTTGGAAAATAGACGACTATTGGTTATGATATCTGTTCCGTTGTTAGATAGAGAGAGTATATTCGAGATATACCAGGTTATAAATTTACCCATTCCCTACCCCAGAAGAGATCAAGGTTTGGGAATGATAGCAAGGTACAAAGTGGAAACAGAATACATAGCTTTAAATACGGGGAGAACGAAATCCATGTTGCTAACAGTTGAAGAAGCCTAGAAAGTGTAGAAAGGATGCTCTAGGGACTTGTACCTCGTTAAGCCCTATCTATATAGCTGGTAACCACAAAATGTGCATACTAGAATTGTTTGAAGGGAAGAGAGAGGGAATTAAGAGAACTTGCCAAGTAGAGGTATTAGCAAACACGGCATTACCACAAGCTATTAGTGTTTCAGACGGTGTGTGGGCAGTGGCCACACAGAAACCTATCAGCTTGTCTAGGGTATGTGGGGGAGAGTCCACAAGGACATTAAGATTAAGGCCACCATTATCCTTGTTAAAGTTACCAATGGGATGTTCGGCATTTGGGATATCTATTTCCTTACCCACCTGTTACCAGGAAGAAGAAAGATATGAAGAGAAAGATTCAATCATAGAAATGATTGGCAGAAGCTTAGTCAATTGTACAGAATTGTGGGAGCCAATAGTGAAGGGATTCTCCAATGTTACCTTGAATAAAATGCCAGTACTAATGAAGCCGATAGAAAAGATCGATATGTATCAATTGAGGGACAAGTTAAGTGCGTTGGGAAATGAAGGTATGGCTTGGGAAGACGATGAGCAGATCGCGATAAGTTGGTCGGTAATGATGGGTACATTCATAATTATAGCCAAAGGGGGTATAGTAATATGGACGATTAGGAGTAAGAGGAAATTAACGAGCGATAATCAAATGAGCATGCAGCAACTCGAGAGGGAGATGCCGAGCAGTGTTCCTTATTCATACAGAATCGGCGAAGAGATTGCAGAAAGACCGGCGGAGGAGGCTGGCGTGAGACCGACACGTGCGGCGGAAAAACCCCCAGCGGAGAGGAAAACATTGACCAAGAAGAACAAGCCATAGTAACCACACACATGCACCCACAGGCACACGCACACATTACATTTGCATGTAGAACAGAAGAAGATGAAAAAAACCCCACTACATTTGCATGTAGAACAGAAGATGAAAAGAACATTACATTTGCATGTAGAAGATGCAAAAGAACATTACATTTGCATGTAGAACAGAAGAATAGAATTGCATGATGCATAATGCATGCTAAATGGAGTATTTGGGTTTAGGTGTCATTTACGAGTAAATGACAAAAGGTTAGGGAAGGGTTGTGACACCATTTAGGAAAGCAAAGAAAAGGAAGAAAAGAAATGAAATTTTGATAGTGACAAATGGTGAAAGGTTTCAATGCCATTGCCGAAAATTCTAAATAGATAAAAATTAACTGTGTCGTTGTGGCGGATTTATATTATCGGGAATAGATAACAGCCACTTGTTGCTGGCGAAAATCTAATTGACAAATTCCAGATCGGCTAGCTAAACTCCGGGACAGAATAGATAAAGATTTAACTGTGTCACGGGACTGCCCTGACCACCTACGAGCTAAAGAAAACAAAGGAAAATAGGTTAAATCTTTGTCGAGGGAAAGATATCGTTAGACAAGGTCTGGGGTAAGAGAAGACTTCCAAAAATGGAAATAATAATTTTTTCCTCACCGAAAACAAAAGAAGGGGATTGTGGATTTGGAATTATCAAGGAACCTCAAACCCCAACAAAGCCCACCCCGGTTTTGGTCGGCGTCCATATAAGCAAAGTCGCAGCAAGCGAAAATCAGAGTTTCCCAGTTCAGTCCAGTTCGGATCAGCTTCCAGTTCGCAGTTGAAGTGGGCCTCGCAAAGCTGACTTGTAAGATTCGCGCAACTTCCAAACTCACCTTCAATCCAAAAACAATTTATTTTTGAAGAGCGACTTAGATCCATACCACCAAAATAAGTTTTACGACTATCGCCTGAAGACACACCAAGAACCAATTTCTTAAAGAACAGCCAACTTAAGATGTTAAAACTCACCTAACAAAAACAACGTGTCACAATCCATATAGCGGGTCGGGAGATAGACGCAGTCCTATGTATCCAGCAACCAGATATAAAGTATTGTTATCCTTTTTTTTGTTACCTTGAACTTTTGAGTTATTATTTTATTTTATTTTACACATATTTGTGCGATACCACCCTCATTTGAACTCAACTTGCATTACGGCCCCAACGACTGATTGATTTCGTCTGCCTAAGATCAATTCACAACGTGGGTAGGCGGACTGGAGATC
The DNA here is from genome assembly GCA_903632075.3 of Acanthosepion pharaonis. Classification (NCBI taxonomy): domain Eukaryota; kingdom Metazoa; phylum Mollusca; class Cephalopoda; order Sepiida; family Sepiidae; genus Acanthosepion; species Acanthosepion pharaonis. Next base: position 617,053 of record CAHIKZ030004332.1, on the reverse strand, counting down.
AACGCAGTTACTTTGGTAACCAGACGTTGGAAGCCCCAACGACTGATTGATTTCGTCTGCCTAAGATCAATTCACAACGTGGGTAGGCAGACTGGAGATCAACGCAGTTACTTTGGTAACCAGACGTTGGAAGCGAGTTGGGAACGACGAGGCATCGGATCTGACCAGATTCCCATCCGAATCACCAAAAGGTTGGAACGTCACATTTGGGTGCCGCGACCAATACCAAGCCAGTTGGTCGTCACAGGACAGTACAACACGACTGACGCAGACAGGCGGACGTCACGTTTGGAGCGGCGACACCCGAACAAAGCAGCGAGGAGCGGGCGAAGGCTGTAGGGACGTCACATTATGCTTTTTATTTTCTCCAAGAACTTTCAGATTCTGTAGGAATTATTCTCTTGATTTCTTTTATCGTTTTACCCCTCAATGCCAAGAGTACGCCGGGGGTTAGAGGAAGTGAAAGGGAAGATAGGGAGGATTGAGGAAAGGACAGAAGATAAACGGGGTTCAAGAAGACAAAAGATGACGATTGACGTTGCATTTAAATTATTGAAGATTGTAGCTATAAGGGAAGCAAGTAAAGAGAGGGGAGTTTCACGGGTCGGAAGTGCAAGAAATAAAATGTTTGAGTAGAAGTGGCGGTTGTATTTAACTATTTCAACAGTAAAAGGGTGGTACCTAGATGCCAATCTAGTAGCACACTTAAATTCATGTGTTCGGGGCACCAGGGAAACATCTCTTTAGAGGCGTTGTCATAAAAGCCACACCAGGTCGGTGAGAATGTGACTGAAGTCGAGATACCAGGTCAGGATCGATTACATTTCAGATCCTTCTTTGGTTCATGATTCTCCAGTTTTAAAACTGGACCAAATATGGTAATAGTATTCAATGATAGATTTGTAAATGTGCAAAATGGATTCTGATGAGAAAATCTTCTGGCACGGCACAGTGACCCAACTTGATGCAGTTATAGATTCGATATAGTCGCTTCTCTTCATGTTTGGAAAGTTTGTTGTTCTGCTGGAGTTAGCGTCAGTCATGATGATGACAGACAGAAAAGGTTCTCTGTGGTAAATAAATGAAAGTAGCTTTGTTTTGGAGGCATTAAAATTTACAAACTATTTCTTACCCCAGCTAACCACTAACTGGAGGTCCTTATCAAGAGCAGATGCGAGCTTTATTCAGTCAGATCTGACGAATTTGCTATTGAGACAGGAGTAAATGGTAGTGCCACCTGCATAAATACCTATTTGGGAACTGATGACATTGATATAGATCAGAAAAAGTGTAGGGCCCAGTATAGAGCCTTGGGGGATCCTCGCGTTCGTATGAAAGGATCTGAAAGCAAGCCCTTTCAAAACGATCTTCACTTCACTGTTTGATAGGAACGATTGGATTAAACCAAATATTCGCTCAGTGACAACCAATAATTAAGGGTGAGCTTCAATGTTTTCGATTTTTGCTTAGTAACCTTGACTCTCACCGGGTATATGGAGAGGACGAGTGATAGGGAAAGGTAGCGAGCCACTTGACAAGCTTGTGTGGAGGAATGGTGGAACCGAGGGTTTTTTCTTCTTGGCGAAGAGAGAAACACCGCACAAAGAGAAACACTGAAAAGAGTCACAAGAGATAGAAAGTTGTGGAGAGCCACGTTCTGAAGGGATACAGCACATAGAAGAAGATATCCACTTATTACGACGTTGAAACTGAAAGTATTTTTTTTATACTTCATGTCCACCACGCTACGACAGAAAGCGTTTGATTATTTTCATTTTGATGCATTTATTCCTGATGTATTTTTTCGGGTTATAAAAATACATTTCAAAGAAAAACTAATGACAGACATAGTGAACAGATAGATTGTAAAACATGGCTTTGGTTATAAAAATGTGTCATTTCTATGAATTTAGAAAAAAAAATTTCAAATTAAACAATTTTATTTACTTACTTTCATTTTCAACCTGTATCAAAAAAATCTCCCAGGGCCATAATTATTTGACTCTCTCTTAACTTTGTGGTAATCTGATTGATCAGTGGTTGCGGGTTTTTTATTTGAGGGCAACGGGTTGAAAGTTTTCTGGTTGCTGCTTTCAACTGGTAGTAAGGAACCCGATCTCTTTGGTATCGTTTAAAGAGCCTGCTCTGGTCAACAGTCACATAATATCGGGATATGTAGAGTGTCATGTCACAAGTGGATAGGTGTTCCTGATTGGAAATCAGGTTGGCAAACCTGAGGTCACATTATGCTTTAGTCTTAGCCAACTTCTGGCCAGTTGGTATTGCAATAGACCATAGATAGTGATAATTATTTCGGCCTTTATCTTCTTGAAACAAACGTCTTCTTATGACAGATACAATGAAAAGAAATACGTCTAAACCAGTAAACAAAAAATCATCTGTACTCTTCAATTTTTACTTCTCAAATATTCGTGACATTCGTTTCAATTTCTGTGATGTATAATCATTTGTTTTGAAAAGTTCCTCCGATATTTTCACGCACTTTGCGAAACTAATTTAAATTCTTCTATCGCTACCAATTAATTTTTACTTGCTTCCATTTTCATTCTGTAACAGAAAAAAAAAATCTCCCAGGGCCATAATTATTTGACTGTCTTAACTTTGTGGTAATCTGACTGATCAGTGGTTGTGGTTTTTTTTATTATGAGGGCAACGGGTTGAAAGTTTTCTGGTTGTTGCTTTCAACTGGTAGTAAAGAACCCGATCTCCTTGGTAGCGTTTAGAGAACCTGCTCTGGTCAACAGTCACATAATATCGGGATATTTATAGTGCCATGTCGCGCATGGATTGTTGTCCTTGAATGTATATAAGGTTGGTAACAATGAAGTCACATTATGCTTTAGTCTATTCACCTTTTGGCCAGTTGGTATTGCCGTAGACGACAGATAGTGATAAGTATTTCGGCCTTTTCCTTCTTAAAGAAAAAAATCTTCTTATGAGAGATACAATGAAAAGAAATACACGTAAACCAGTAAACAATAAATCATCTCCACCCCACAAATATTCGTGGCCTTCGTTTCAATTTCTGTTGTGTAGAATCTTTTCTCTTGAAACGATCTCCAGATATCTTCAGAGATTGTGAAATTAATTTAAATTCTTCTATGCAATATCTGTCTATATCTCTGAGATGAGGTATTATGATTATTTACATTATTTACATTATTATAACTACTATCTTTATCTTCATTGCCATATTCACAACGTTTTGTCCGTTGTACGTTCCGGACTTCTTCAGGTGATTGGAATTTCGAACCTGAACCCTTTATTTTGTCCACCGGGATAGATTGTTCTAGTTCCACGTGCCATGCCTTTTCCTGGTGTCTCTGTTATTCCTATTTAGGTCAACCCTACAAGTTTTTGGTTCCCCACTGCTGTAGCCTGGTATTGAACTCACAAATCTTTAGGTCTAGTCAATGGATTTAACTAACACCTTTATCCACTGATCAGTGGCTGCGACTTTGCACTATGCAGGTATCGGCTTGACAGTTTTCTAGTTGCTGCTTCTGAGCTGGTAGTAAGGCGCACGAATTATTTGGTAGCGCTTAGAGAGACTGCTCTGGTCAACAGTTGCATAATATCGAGATATTTGCAATGCCAGATAGCAAGTGGATAAGTGTTCCTGCTTGTATATCAGGTGGGCAACCCTGAAATTACATTATGCGTTAGTCTTAGCCACCTTCTGGCCAGTTGGTATTGCCATATACGATAGTGATAATTATTTCGGCCTTTTTTTTTTAAACAAAAGTCTTCTTATGACAGAATGAAAAGAAATACGTATAAACCAGTAAACAAATAATCACTTCCACCCCAAACAACCTTTCTTCCTCTAATATTCGTGGAAATGGTTCCACTTTCTTTTCTCTTGAAACGTTCTCCAGATGTCTTCGCACTTTGCGAAACTAATTTAAATTCTTCTATCGCTACCAATGAATTCTTTGTCCCAGGCTATCTTCCTCTTTGTCGAAAATGCATATGCATGGCTTGGTGTTTATATCCGGGAGAATATTCCAATTGCAAGTGAAATGTCATTTGAGTCTCCAGATTCATGTGCTTTCGACTTTCTCTATTGCTTTCGACTTTTCTTTATTACACCCTGTTAGCTATCACTATTTCCTTTATCGCTTTACTTCTTCTGAGGACTGTAATATATCAGACAACATTTCTGACAAGAGAGAAATGGCTCTCTCTATCTACATTCATCTGCAAACATTTTTGTGTTTGGTGGTTTTCACGTTCAACATGTGGCTTAAACATTCTCCTGTTACAGATATTCAGATTTTCAATGTTTCCGTTGATCGGTCTCTTAGTCAAATAGTGAATTTCACTACTCGTTTCCCGAATAAATATGATCTACATGCTTTTTTATTCATTTTTCCTGATCTCCTCTCCTAGCTCTTGTCTAGTATCACAACTCTGTCCTCTTTGCAATTCGGATCACGAAGTTATATTTGTTGATATTTCTTTTGAGTCGTCTATTAGAAAGAAACCCCCTGATCACACGTTATTCTTCTGTTACTAGCGTACTGACGGGATTCATTGCGGATTTTTCTTGTATTGATATTCTTAACCTTCCTATTGATAATTGTGTCACAGATGTTTCTTGGGTTAAAGCCCCCCCCCATCAATGCTTTTATAACTTCTGAGAAATACCAGGTGAAACCAGAGTCATCTCTTTGCTTCACACCGTTCTGTTCTGCCGCTATAACCCACAGGAATCACTTTTTCATGGTGTACAATCCTGATAGTTTGAATCACAATCACCAACTTGTGTATGTCCATAACAGTAGTAAACCTGTTCTCAAAGAGGCCAAGTCTCTGTTTGCTAGAATGAGGCACCATATAGTCTCTAACAAGTTTGGCCTACCGGTGGCTTTGTAATAATATCTTAAATGAGAGTAAGTTTTCTATCCCTTCTCTCTTCACTCAATTTGAGGTATTAATTTCTATTGATAAAGCAGAATGACTCGCTAATAAATTTTCTTTGAATTTTACTCTTGTCTCATCTGGAATATATTAAAACCGTGTCTCTGTTGATTGATATGCATATAACTCTGTCCATGGTTTCGGCTATCATCTCTAAATTGGATCCCCATAAATAATATTGTCTTGATGGTATCCTTGCAACAGTCATTAAAATGTTCTGAACTGACTCCTGTTCAATCTAAACTCTTCAATAAAAGTCTTGCTGCTTCTTGCTTTTCTGCTTGTTGGAAATGCTTCACCGTAGTTTCAGTCTTTAAGAAATCAGACGAACCGTCTGATCCTTCTATATCAGCCTATTTTTTGTAAAGTACTAGAGGCTCTAATTAACTCTGAATTGGTTAAGCAGCTCATCTTTCAGACAAGCAATATGGCGTTCGCTTCTCTAGGTCAACTGCTGATTTGTTAACGATTATTGCTGAAAGATTCTATCAGGCTTTAAATAAGAATTGTGAAACTTGGGCCGTTGCTTTAGATATCTTGAAGGCATTTGACAATGTTTAGCATACTGGACTTCTTTACAAATTGAAAGGTCCTGATATTCCTGGACGAACTTTTGAACTGATTGAATCTTTTTTATCAAATCGTGAAATGAAAGTTATCTTGAGTGGTCACTCTTCTAGATCTTTTTGCATTAATGCAGCCATCCCCCCATGACCTATATTTTGTTGTTAACTAAGTCAAGCATTGGCTTGTTAATTTTAACGCCTTCAAAACGAAACTGCTGTCAATTAATTATCTGAGAGGAGCCGGCCATCAGCATGGCCAATGCTAACCTTCAGGAGAGTGACTCGTTGCGCCTTCTAGGCCTAATATTTTCATGAAGTGGCATGACGTGGAAAGATTATATTGAATCAATTGCTAGGTCAGCTGCTCTGAAAGTTGGTTCATTGTGTCATGCTAGAAAACTTTATTTGCCAGAATTTATCTTACACATTTATAAGTCTATCATTCATCCATGCTTTGAATATTGTTTCCATATATGGTCTGGTTTTCCTTCTATCTATTTAGAGATCATTGTTAAAATACGAAGAAGTATTTGCAATGTTATTAGTCCTGACCTGGCATCTCGGCTTCAGTTATTTTCCCCACTGTTGTAACGTAGATTTCTTATGCCTTTTCTATAAATATTTTCATGGTAATTGATCTAATGAGCTTCCCTTTATGGTACCAAAACTTTATGAATTTAAACGCAGTACTAGATTGGCTGCAAGGTCTCATCATTTTACAATTGAAATCGTTTGATGTAACAGTAAGTTCTAGGCTAACCGCTTCTTTTCTCGCACATTTTGCTTATGAAACTCTCTTCTGCTTGTTTTCCAGGGAACTTTGATCTTCAAAAATTTAAATGCTATGTCACTCATGCCATCTTGTGACGTCACCCTGTGCCTCTGCCCCCGTGCTATCCTGTGACGACTAATGTGACTTGGTATTGGTCGCACCGTCAAATGTGACGTTCTAACCCTTTGCTGATTCGGATGGAAATCTGGTTAGATTCTGTATCAGCTTTGTCGTTCCCAGCTCGCCTCCAACGTCTGGTTACCGAAGTAACTGATTTGATTTCTAGTCTAACCTACCCACGTTGTGATTTGATCTTAGGTAGACGAAATCAATCAGTCGTTGGGCCGTAATGCAAGCCGAATTCGAGCAAAGGTGACACTGCACAAGTATATGTAAAAGAAAATAAAGCAACAACTCGAAAGGTTCAAATGTGTTAAAAAAAGAATAACAAATATCTTTTTATCTGGTTTCTGAATACAGGACTGCATCTTTCTCCCAAACTGCTTCTATGGATACGTGACACTTTGCGTTTCTTAGGCGAGTCTTAATATCTTAAGTTGTTTTTTGGTATCTTCAGGCGATATTCGTAAAACTTGTTTTGGTGGTGTGAGTCCATGTCGTTTTTCAAAAAAAAAAAATTGTTTTTGGTCAGAAGTCTAAGTCGGAATGCGTGTAATCTTTCAGGCCGCTCCTGCGAGGCTGGTCTACGAGCTCACAGATCAACTGCTACCGTCTGCCGGCTGTCCGCTACTGTCTGCGTCTGCCCAACTGCCACTGCGACTGCTCTGTAACTACGTTTATATGGACGCCGACCAAAACCGGTTGGGGGCCTGTCGTGGTTTGGGTTCCTCGATAATTCCAAATCTGCAATAAGGATTTTCTTTGTTTTCGGACAGGAAATTTTATCACTTTCCATTTTTGGAAGTCCATTACTTTCTGTTTTAGAGGGGTTCTTAAGGGAATTGTCCTCCCAAATTCTTCCTTTCTCATATTGGTATCTCGCACCAATCCCCTCAGAGGGCGTCAACAGGTTTCCCTTCTTTCTCATAGTGGAATCTCACATCAATCCCCTCAGAGGCGTCAACAGGTCCCCCTTCTTTCCCATATGTTTATCTTCGCCCATTGCTCACGCCACCACTCAGCCAATGAACGCCCGGCAGTCTGGGCGCGGCCAGTCTGGGCTCAGTTTACAATTATCGCTCAAAAAAAAAAAAAAAATGATCTTCCTTTTTCTTTTCTTTCTTTTCCCAGACTGGGACCCCCACGTAGTGTGGTCATTAAGTCTCTATCTTAACTGAATATCATCTGGAATTTATCAACGAGATTTTCGTCAAGTCAATTATCAGAATCTCCTTGTATCCTTTACACCTTCGTACTTCTGTCGCCAACAATCCGTCGCGGTAACAAACTTTTATCATGGCCAGGTCTGGACATAAAACAGGTAGTCCCTTTCCAAAACCAAATGATATCTCCGAAAGATAGTTAATGGTTTATTCTTTTCCTTTTTCTCTTCCTCCTCCCTTTTTCTTTGGGGTGGTCTCAGCTGATCCCTTTCTCGGTCGCATCCTCGACCTAATTACGATTATCTTCCAGCATTTCGCGTTTGTAAGCCACTTGACCAATTTGAAATTTTCATTATTGCCAGAAGCAGATTGCTACCTTTTATTCGCCGCCGTCATAGCATAAATTAATTCTGACAGATACGAGATCTTACGAATTTCCTATCTTCTGCGAAAAAAATACTTTTTTCGCAAATGAAAATAAAATCTTTACCACTTTTCTTTTGTTAAAAAAAATAACATCGCTCAGTATGTCTTTCGTGATAGCTTCTTCTCGCCTTAAGTATTTCTCGCTTTTAATTTTCACGCTTAATTAGTTAGCCAAACGCTAAATAGTGTCACAATCTTCTGTCTTTCTAATTACTGTTATTTTATTGTTTTCGCTCTTTGATGCTTTTCTTTTTCTTATAGTCTTTCACATCCAGTAACCTCCAGTGTTTTAGTGGCTTTATTGCCTTGATTGGGGTGAAATGATAAAAAGTAAAAATAAGCAGAAAAAGAAAAGAAAGAAAAGAAGAAAAGGAGAGTCTAAGGACCGAATCGTGGATGATAAGCAGAACACACACACGGCTAAGAGACAATGGATAAGGGATATTTTGATAAGTAACAAATGGCGAAAGGGTGTCATTACAATGACAGGGAAATTCTGAGTAAAAAGAAAGGGAAAGAAAGAAAGAATCAGATATGTTTTGGCGACGGCTGTGTTATCTAAGGATATGAAAACAAGCTATTGGTACGGGAAGGCATCTTATTATCAACTACAGACCGACTGGCCAAAGAAAAATTCAAATGAAAATGTTATTTCGATAAGTGACGAAAAACAGGCAACTAAAAGGACTTTGGACAGATATGAAAAATTAAAAGCCACCCACGAGTGTCCGCTGACCGATTTCCTTCGACGGAACATCCTTGGCCTGCGATAATAAAATTATGTTATCAGAAATATGTACCGAAGGGAAATGAATGGGAATTTAGAAATGTCTTTTCGGGGCGACGTTGGCCGTGTTAAGAAAACCACCCATTCTGATAATTGGCGATAAAATAATTGACGAAGACCACGTGTAGAACAAGAGTTATGACCGCCATTGTTCATATTGTCCCGTTTGCGGCTAGAGAAATGATAACGGCGATTAAGAGGAAGAAAAGGAAAAGAAGGGATAATTTTTTTCCCTGAAACAAAGCCGCGGATTCGTCCACGCCCGACTAAGACATCATTGGTCGAGTAGCGACCACGTGACGCACGAAGGAGGCTGTCGCCGCCTCATCCAGAGTATAGGTATGAGAAGCTGCTACGAAGAAGTAGGGAGGGCAGTTCACGCCCCTCTGAAGCATGGTGAGAAGGTGGGAGTAAGGAAAGGCTCCCAAAAATGAAAAAAAGTGGAAATTCCTAACCAGAGAGGTGGATATATATTTAGAATTATCGAGGAAACCCCGACGCCGACAGACCCACCCCGGTTTTGGTCGGCGTCCATATAAGCGAAGCCACAACGAGCAGAAATCAGTTCCAGTGAGTTCAGTTCCAGAAAAGTTTGAGTTGAGTCTCCAGTTGAAGCCGCCTCGCAGATAGCTGACCAAGATTTACGCAAATTCCGGACTCCTCTTCAACCCAAGAACAATTATTTTGAAGAGCGACTTAGATCCAGACCACCGAAATAAGTTTTTTTTTCGACTTTCGTCCGAAGACACACCGAAAAACCAATTTCTTAGAGAGCAAACAACTTGAAGCGTTAAAACTCGCCTAACGGAGAACGACGTGTCACAATCCATAGAACGGGTCGGGAGATAGATGCAGTCCTATGTATCGAACAACTAGACATAAAGTTTGTTACCTTTTTCTTTGATACTTTGAACTTTTTGAGTTTTCATTTTCTTTTCTTTTATGCATATTTGTGTGGTATCACCCCCGTTGAACTCGGTTTGCATTACGGCCCCAATCACTGATTGATCTCGTCTGCCTAAGATCAATTCACAACGTGGGTAGGCAGACTGGAGATCAATGCAGTTACCTTAGTAACCAGGCGTTGGAAGCGTGTTGGGATCGACGAGGCTGATATCGAATCTAACCAGATTCCCACCCGAATCACCAAAAGGTTAGAACGTCACATTTGGGTGCCGCGACCGATACCAAGCCAGTTGGTCGTCACAGGACGAGACAACACGACTGACGCGACAGGCGGACGTCACGTTTGGAGCAGCGACACCCGAACGGAGCAGCGAGGAGCAAACAGCTGGCGCCGCGGCGAGGACGTCACAATTGGTGCTGTTTAGGGACGTCACAGTTGCTGCCGTGGTAGACCAGAATAGAACGTCACAGTTGGCGCTGCGACCAGGGGACGACGTCACAATATAACGATGCGGTATCAACTTATTTTGACCCTCTCCCAAACTAAGAATTCACAAGAAATTTCTAACAGCGCCTTAATTATTAAACACGCTGGTTTATTAATTATGGGAGAGTATTTGTTTTCATTGTTGAAAATAAAACATTTGTAAACTTTCTAGTGTATGATCGTCTTGACTCGTAATTGTTTTTTGTATTTCATTTCAGTCATTTTCTTGAATTTTATTTATATTGTGCTTTACGGTTTCATCATTTTCACCACAAAGGCTGCATTTATTGGCTTTTGACTATTTTCACTTTGACACATTTACTCTGGATGTATTTATTCGGAACTGAAATAATAATAATAATAATAATATAATTACTATTAGTATTTTAGTAAAAAGAAAAAAAACAAGATTTTTTTATATACTAAATTTCATTCAATGTAGAGGATTACTGCTTAAATGTTTATGATGAATGAGGTATTAGTCAAAGAGGAGGTGGTAGCAAGTTTAGATTACTGATGATAACGAGGATAGATAACGATTGACCCTTGACTTGAAGAGGTTAAAATTGTAGTGTTGAGGGAAGCAAAGAAAAGGGCATTCTCCTTGCAGATGGGATACGGAGGAAACGTGCTGGTTTGACTTCGAGGAACTAGCATGGCGTGTCCTAGCTGTAAAGGTCTAAACTGGTAGAACTAAAGCAAGAAGCTCATCTGAACATTCGCCGTAGCAGTAGCATTCGATGTTTTTACATAGTGGAGAATAAATCATCCCTCACAAGTCCGAGTAAGCGACTTGGAACGCTATTATGGTTTGGAATGTGAATCCTACAGTTGTAGTAGTCATGATGGTGCACATCGATCATTTGTCTTTATTTTATCAAATTTATTAAGGCCAAATATTCTTGAGTCTTTAAGGATAGCTAACGAATAATGTAAACCTTATTCAATCCCGGCGTCATTTTGCCTGGCGGGATTTACACAATAAAAGTGATAAATGATTCCTGTTGACCACATCAGCATGCAATCACCTGTGCAATATCTCACGACGCATGCGCACATGGCATCTCGATCAATTATTCATTATTTTCCTGTTGCAACGTTACAACAAAGAAAGAGAAATATCGCAGATAAAACAATAAAGATATTAGCATGAAAATACGGTGAAGAAAATGTTCCCTGTCGACAGGCTTTGACACGAATAAACACTCCAGTTTTATTGTACGTTACACTAAAGACATTTCTCATAATTTCGAATAACAATTAACAAAAACGGTTTTGATAAAAAAAACAAAACTTTTTTTTTTGTTTAATTTTTTTTAAAGATAGCTACACCTAACCTAGACACTACCTTTCGGATCTGGGCATACATAGATCTGAAAATTTAACTAATCAGAAGCATAGTTCAGGTAACGCGGGGGCATTTTAAAATTCCTAGTTTTCAAATCTGATACTGAGTTGACAGAATCAAATAATATAGGAGAGAAGTTTAATGAAATATTAATTCAAATGTAAAAAATGAAGATTTCTTGAACAGAGCCAGATGGGAAAATATTAAATATTAAAGTCTCAGGGCACGTAATCAGGTCCCAAAATTAAAGTATACGTGTGACTGTGTGATTTTGGTGATTTAAAAAAAACGTATGAAAGTAACATAGAAAACCACAGGAAGATGCAAAAAGAACCAGATAGACTGCTTAAAAATCAGCTAAAGATTTAGAAATACATTTTTAAAATTGTTTAATCGGTTTCACTCCAAGCAATGTAGTAAAGCCACTAAGACACAAGGGGTTACTGAGTTTGGAAGAATTAGCAACAGAAACATTAATAATGAGCGAGAAGAGAAAAAAGTAATCAGGAGGACAGTAGATAGCGATTGACACTGCATTTAATTTTTTCAGATTAAAGTTGGCTGGAAAGCCTGGAGCCGGAAGGGTGTTCCACAAGCGAGAAGTGCGACATAAGAAACTGTTCGCATAGAATGTACGGCTACATCTAGCCAGCTCAACTCTAAATTGATGAGATCTCGACGCCAGTCTAGTAATGCTTTTGTAGAAAAACATATCCAAGCATTAACAGTGGTACTAGTCACCTCTTAGTCATAAGCAAACTAATGATAAGATTACGAATATTAAAGGAATCCAATAAGACGTCTATACTAGAATACTAGAAAACTACTCAGTTTGCAAACAAACTTATGGTGAGATAGTGAAAACAAATATAAAAATAAGTCAAAATGGAACCCCTTAAGGGAAGCACTAGTGACATCGACAAAAGAGCTCTCTCTAAGGGAAAAGAGAGAAAAAAAACATGTGGATAGTAGCTTAAACCCTCCAGCGAATGAAAAAGATGGAGCAGATAATGTCAAGCAAGACTAGAGCAAAGAAGTTTTTAAGTAAAGATAGTAGAAAGAAATGTAAGCAAGCAAAAGATGAATGACTCAAAGAGAAAGGTGCAGATAGGAACATGACGGAACATAGTGTAGCCATTCATAAAAAAGATTAAAGAATTAGCAGGATAAAAGCATCAATAAAATGCTTAAAAATGGACACTCATAACAGAAAAAAAACAAAACATCACAGCAATGGAAAGAATACATTAGAAAGTTCTTCAATAATAACAAAGGAGAAAAACTTACAATGCAGTAAAACATGGAAAGACCTGTGGTATTAAAGTTTGAGATACTGGCTTTGAGCAGAAAAAAAGACCCATAACAAAATGGCATTGTGATAGAGATACTGTCAAACTCAGACGTTTTCACTATCGATAAGGATATCGAAATAATGAATGAAATATATAACAGCGGTGAAATACCAGAAGACCTTAGTAAACCTATTTTCATAGTCAGATCAAATAACTGCGAATTCCATTGGACAGTTAGCTTCCTGAGCTACATATTTAAACCTATAATTAAGATTCTAATGTGCAGAACGCGTGGCAGAACGATATTGGAAATAGCACAAGGACTGTGGTTTTGGTAAAGACACTGGAAGAAGAAAGACGATCTTTATCACCAGAATGCTAGCTGAGCGAACAATATAAAGGCTGAATGGATTATAGCTATGTTTCATAGATTACAGGAAAGTATTTCATGATGTCCGACACAAAGAACTACTTGAAATACGAGGATAGCTTAATTTGCATGGAAAAGATATTTGAATGATCCGTAACCTTTCCTTGGCAGAAAAATGCCTGTATCGGGATAAAGAAAGAGTTTGGTAAATGGATAATCCCTCCCTCTGGTGCAATGGGAGGGCGCTGTTCCCCAGGGATGGGTACCTCTTCAGTATAATTTTCTCAGTTGCTCCTGTATCCTTTGACAGAGAAGTCCCTGAGCACACTCTGTCCAAGGAGAGAGACGCAACTGAGAGATTTGTACCTACTCAAAGGTCCGAAGACAAAACCATAATTGAGTGATAAAATATAGTTTTCCGCCTTAAGGCAGATGCTACACTTTGATCCCAACTCGATGGCCATGGAATGAAGAAAAGTATAACTTTATTAGCACTTGGCTGCCCGGTCAGTGAATGTCAAATGTTTCCTTATAAGGAAGCAGTTAATATTACATTAGCACTATCATTTCAAGATTCACTCTCTTGATATTTACTTTATCAAGATTATGCGATTGAATGCCCTTGTTTTTTTTTTAAAATAAATATGTTTGGTGTATTTGCTAATTGACTTGTAATAATGACAATTTGATGTTAAATTATGTTAATCTAGGCTCCATGTTGATAAGAAATGCATTCATTGGAATAAGAGATCATTTCCTGTTTAGTTTGTATTTAAAGTTTGTGTGGAAATGAAAACTGATAAGAAGGACCGTGCAAAACGATAAGGAAGAATTGAATTAAGGAAGAAAGTGATAATAAGTGGGAATTATCAACTCAAATTTTCAAGAACCTCATAAAGCCAAAACATTTGGCAAAGTCGTGTTTATTTGTTTTTTTCTTTTGAAAGCTGCGAAAATGCTTAGAATCAAATAGACAAAGACAAATGCAGACGGACGCAGAATACATTTATGAATAAAAATACATCAACGCATCAGTTTCAACATACGCAGCTATACATATACTGACATATACAATATCTAACATACATGTATCTCTAGATTTTCTAACACGCACAGGCACACACACACGGATACACACATGCAAATATATTTAATACAGAACATATTTAATAAAAATATACCAACTCATTTCAGCATGCACATAAACTTCGACGCGTTACATAGTCATACATCCCGAAACAGGGTGCGATGGGTAAATTGTCGACATTTTATATTTTTAATTTCGCGCATGCGCGTTGATTGTTTTTGATTTTTTCGACTTCAGAGTATAGTAGGGTGAGCTGGAAACCGTCTGTGAGAAAAAAAAAAAAGA